>NC_061157.1:3303011-3390511 GCF_022113875.1 Hydra vulgaris | reverse complement strand
ATAATGGATAAATCTGCATCAGTATCTGAAATCAAATATTAACTATCTGTGATAAAAACTTCCAAAGTAATCTAACAACTCTGTAGAGTGAGCTTTAAATAAAATAATAAATAGAATACTTTATAAATTTTTTATTTATAATTATATTATTATTTACTCTATATTTATAAATAAACAGGGACTGAGCAGGCTGATATTTATTTGATTTAAATTGTTTATTTAATTTAAATAAATTTTGATGATAAATATAAGAGCTCAAAGTAATCAAAGCTTCAACCTTTAATTTATTTTAAACAAAATTTAAAAGTCTTCATAATATCATAAGAAGAAACCAGAATATTGGTTTACATGTTTAATATATAAATTCAATTTAGAAGTATTCATAATATTAATAAAAGAACAAGGATAGTTATTATAATTGTTTTTCTTTTTCTTTTAATTTATCTAGTTTTTGTTGGCTTTTTTTTTTCTTTTTTTATTATCCTCGTTTATATTTCATTTGCTTTTCTTTCTTTTTTGTTGTTTAGAACTTTTTGTTTTTTATGTGTCACTCCATTGACTATTTTGTATCTATATAAGTGACACATAACCAATTTCTGTAAATTTACGATGAAAATTTGTAAATTTTTATTAATATGGTTAAATAAAATTTTAAAAAATTTAACATACACACAATTTAAAATAGTAGCAACGTATCTTTAATCTTCTTTAAAGAGAGATTACTAAGGTTTATCGGTCAAATGTTGAAACCAAATTTTGTTCTATTTGCGGTAATCCCACACAATAATTAATATGAATTCGTTACATAATACAAATTAAGGTTTTAAAAACTTTTAATTTGTTTTAAATTATAAGGTTTTTATTCTGCATAGAAATGCTGCTTCAGTTCATCTAAAGTCACACTTGGAAGCTTTCAAAGTGTATGAGGACCTTCCCCAATTTTATTATTTTTTTCAAAATATTTTTACTTATTTATTATTATCCCCTCCATAACAAGTCACTTGGGAGTAAATAATACTAAGTATATGGTATAGACTCCAACTTTAACTCTGTAGTCCTAAATTTATAACTTTATTAGACACTGGCAATTAGCTTATTTTTATAACTTGTCCCACAGTAGCTTATAACTTTAATTACTTAAAATTTTTTGCCGAACCTAAAGATTCGGCAAAAAATTGACCTGGCTTCGGCCGAACCGAAGCTTCGGCAAAATTGCCGAAGCTTTGGCACGCCGAAGCCGAAGCTTCGGTACATCCCTACTTATAAATAAGTAAATAAATAGTATGATGCTGTATATGATGTTTTAATGCTTATAATTTTTTTTTTTTTAATTTTTTATTTTAATTCACCTCCTCAAGGCCGAGAAGGCCACTACAGACGAGGAGGCTACTTATTTGTGGCTATAACCCTCTCTCAACTCTATAACTCCGAAACACGAACCTTGACGAACAAGGCCGCTGCGCGGAGAAACGAGTTGAGCACGGTACTACCAGGGACGTGGTGGGGATCGAACTCGAAACCACTCGTTTATGAAGCGAGCGCTCTACCACTACACCACTACCGCATATTTACACATACTATTAAAGATGTCACTTAAATTATATATATATATATATATATATCTTATACTGCTGAGTTAGGTGAGCATGATGATGTCATATTCACCTAATATCAAATAGCCTGCTGCCGGGGGCTTCAGTACATATCTCGACTGACAAATAGCCTGACTCGCCGTGGAGTGCTGCTACATCGACTGAGGGTTTGGTATGGGTCAGCAACCTTTTCATTCATTATTCTTCGTTTTCCCTCATCGTTTTCTAAAAGCGCTCACTTAAATTAGGCTAGCAAAAACAGTGAGCAATTGCGCATATAAATATGCTATAGTAGATATGTATGTATATATATATATATATATATATATATATATGCATACATATATATATATATTAAAAATAAAATATATACATATATATATGTGTGTGTATGTATAAGTATATATATATATATATATATATATATATATATATATATATATATATATATATATATATATATATATATATATATATATATATATATATATATATATATATATATATATATATATATATATATATATATATATATATATATATACATATATATATATATATATATATATATATATATATGTATATATATATATATATATATATATATATATATATATATATATATATATATATATATATATATATATATATATATATGTATATATATATATATATATATATATATATATATGTATATATGTTTATATGTATACATATACAGTGGCATGCAAAAGTTTCCAGCCAGTAACATTTTATAGTCTATAGGATATTAGAATGAAATAGAGAAAATAAAATAATATAGTGAAAAAATGTTATTCATTTTTGTGAAAGTATTTACTATTATAATTTCTGGCCATCTCATATACAATTGAAACAGGGAAGTTCAACAGCAAATTTACAAGTATAAACATGGCTCGGTGAACATAAATCCAAATTCGTGAGAGTTTGATAAAATCTTCAAAAGAAGGAAAGCTTTATTGTGAAATTGCTTCACTATTATACCAAGGTAAATCAACTATGAATGATATTGTTGTAAAATACCATTGTGGATATGGTTTGAATGATTGTTCGTCTAGTAAAAGACCAACAAATTACCTAAAAAATTAGGTGAAAAGGATAAAAGGTAATGTTAGTTGTAGTACTATGACTCGAAGATTACATGATGACTTTTTGTTTGTATTGGTATTAAAAAATCATTAATCAGTAAAAGAATAAAAAGGCTTGGTTACAATTCGCAAAAAATCACCTAAATTGGACAATCAAAAATTGGAAAAAGTAGTATTCTCAGAAGAGTCTAAGTTTAATCTTTTTGGAAGCAATGGTGACATCCATCTTTGATGTCCACTTGGCACAAGAAATGATGTTCGTTACCAAATTTTAACTGTAAAACATGGTAAAGGAAGTGTGATAATTTGGGGAATTTTCTCTGCGCAAGAAGTCAGTCCATTGGTCGAGATCAAAGGAAATATGAATGTTTTTATTTACAAGGACATTTTAGAAAACATTTTGTTATTAAATGCTGAAAGAAAATATGCCACAGTATTGGATATTTTAGAAAGATAATGACCCCAAACACACATCCAAGTTGTCAAAACAGTGATTTTCGGCATCAAATGTGAGAGTTTTAGGATGGCTATCTCAATCATCGGATTTGAATCCATTGAAACACTATTAGGAAATGGTAGATCAAGTTTGAAAGCATTCATTTTCAAATAAAGTCGCATTATTCAAATCATTGAAGGAATAAAGGGACAAAATTCCACCTGCTTGTATTAATCAATTAATTGAGTCAATGGCACAACGTTGTGCAGCTGTTATCACTGCAAAGAGTATGGCTACAAAATATTAGTATAAATGTTTAAATTAATTATATTGTAGAATATATTGAGCAATAATTTTTCTAATAACACAAATTGGTCGGAAACCTTTGGTGCGTGTTAATTTAAGAATTATAGTAATAAATATATTCACAAACATAAATAATAATTTTTCCTTTGTTTTTTATATCTTATCCTAACATCTCATGATGATTAAATATCATTTGACTTTTTTAAAAATAAATTAGAGTAAAATATATCGCTAGCCGGTAACTCTTGCATGCCACTGTATTAGTTTTCACCTATCCAATGCTCCAGGAAACTTTTAATGAGAAATTCAATCTACTTTCAAAATACTTAAATCTAAACCCTTTAACTCTTAAACTTAGTGGTTTTGACAAATAAGGTTGCTGTGCAGAAAAATAAGTTAAGCATGGTATTCTCAATGATGTGGTGGGGATCTAATTCATCTCAGGGATGTGGTGTGGATCAAACTGGAACTTCTCTTTAAATATAAACTTTCATATATGTAAAATGTCACTTCAAAATAATAATAAAAAAGTCTTAATATTCTTAACGTTTGAATTTTTAAGGATTATTGCTTGCATGGTAGTGTTTCAGCTTCTTATGATTGGTGTATTTTTGCTTAAGCAAGTCTGGTATGCTGCTGCTTTCACAGCTCCATTGGTCATCATAACAGTTGTTTTTTGGTTGTTAATGGTTGATAAATTTCAACCATGCAGCGAATTTCTTGTTTTAAGTGAAGCTGTTGATACAAAAGTTGGCGAGCGACGTTTTCTTGAGGTAATTTTTTTTAATATCAGAGATATCAGAATGTCTAGTTTTTGGTGCATATTTTTATTATTTATTTGTGATTTTTATTTATGACTTGGCACATATATTAAATTTTGTACGCATTTTTTTTATTGCCTGTTTTTGTTGCATTTTTATTATTTTATTTTACAAATTCAGTTTTAATTCAGTTTTGTTGTTGTTTAGGCTGTTCGAAGAACATATATTCGAAACTATTCTATACCGGACATTTTTGAGCTAAGTACAGACAATAAACTACCACCTGATGATTGGCTCCCTTTCAATGATGTAAGGGCGTTTTCTGATGAAGAATCGCATGATTTAGGAGAAAATAGTACGTTATTATCGAAATGAAAAATCTATTGTCTTCATTAATTTTTTTATTATCAAACACCAAAACATTATTTTGTGTATATTAAAGCAGACACGTCTTTGTACATTTATTTAAACATAATATTTTCTATTTATTTAAAAGTTTTTACCGTCTTTTTATCTTAATTTTAAAGATATTTATTGTTATAGAGGTTTTTAAATAACCAGACTTTTTAATTTACGATCAAACTAGAAAAATGGGACAAGTGCGCAAAGTTCCGTCGATAAGAAGTATATTGTTTTTAATAATGGTAATGTTTACTAAAGGCCTTCCCGTTGCAAATCTGTATTTTTGACTGCTGGCAGGCAATCTTACATAAAATTTATTTTAGTTCAGTCTTATAAAAAGTTCGATTTTTGAGTAGTTGATTGTTACAACAAATGATTAAAAAGTGCTGTATTCCTGGCACACTCTAGTGGAAATATTTCTTACGAAAAAAAAAGTACACCAGAAACGGATTACATTTTCGAAACCACCGTACCTTGTTCTGTTATGACCTAGATTTTAAAAATATTCTGTCGATATCTAAAATAATAAAAGGGGGTTAAACAAGCTGGTCCAGAATTTTTAGTGTTTAAGATCGATAACTTCCAGAAATGGTGCTTTCATAAAATTTTGTAATAATCCTACTAATGCAAAATAAGAATGTTTTAGAAAAAATTGCGACGATCGGAGATTGGAAACAATATTAAACCTAAAATTTGTGTCCCATGTATGGTTTCATTAGAAAAAAAATTTTTTTTTCATAATATGTTTAACTAAATTAAAATTAATCGACAGATTTAAATTTTCATACAAAAACCTCTTCTCTTTAAAAAGTTATTATTATTTTTAGGTTTTTATTCCCCAATTAACTTCAAAAAATAACTTTAAAAGATCACAACTTTTAAACGGCATATTTTTTTGGAATGATACTTAAAATTTGTCAATAAATTTTGATTCTAATAAATATGAAAAGAAAAAAAGTTCATAAACGTTGTAAGGACGTTACGTTAGGGGCGTGTTCTTAGGGTTTAAATATGATTTGGCCCGATCACTGGGACACAAATAAAAAGAAGATTTTAGTTTTTTGTTGTGGTTTTTAGTGATATTTAACATTACAAGTTAATAATAACTGTTTCATATTTTACAAACTAACTTTTTACAATAAATTATATATATAGTTAATCAGTAAAACTTTCAGAAAAGAAAGTATGACGAGAGTTATATGCAACAAAAAATTTTCAAAGCACAACTAACGATATTACAAACGCAACGTGTAACAAAACACAAATTACAATAATGCATAAAAATCAAAACTCGTTAAAACTAAAAGTGGTTTTTAATTAACCAATTTCAAATATTTTAGCAATAAAGAATGATTTTGAGGGTTATTTAAATTGACGTAATACAAATTAAAACAGTAGTTTGTAAAAGTAAAACATGTAACATTTTATAAACTCGCTTTAGTAAAACATACAGAAGAATATTTCAAAAATTCTATATATAATTTATTGTGAAAAGTTAGTTTGTAAAATATGAAACAGTTATTATTAACTTGTAATGTTAAATATCACTAAAAACTACAACAAAAAACTAAAATCTTCTTTTTATTTGTGTCCCAGTGATCGGGCCAAATCATATTTAAACCCTAAGAACACGCCCCTAACGTAACGTCCTTACAACGTTTATGAACTTTTTTTCTTTTCATATTTATTAGAATCAAAATTTATTGACAAATTTTAAGTATCATTCCAAAAAAATATGCCGTTTAAAAGTTGTGATCTTTTAAAGTTATTTTTTGGAGTTAATTGGGGAATAAAAACCTAAAAATAATAATAACTTTTTAAAGAGAAGAGGTTTTTGTATGAAAATTTAAATCTGTCGATTAATTTTAATTTAGTTAAACATATTATGAAAAAAAAAAATTTTTTTCTAATGAAACCATACATGGGACACAAGGAACCAAATTTTAGGTTTAATATTGTTTCCAATCTCCGATCGTCGCAATTTTTTCTAAAACATTCTTATTTTGCATTAGTAGGATTATTACAAAATTTTATGAAAGCACCATTTCTGGAAGTTATCGATTTTAAACACTAAAAATTCTGGACCAGCTTGTTTAACCCCCTTTTATTATTTTAGATATCGACAGAATATTTTTAAAATCTAGGTCATAACAGAACAAGGTACGGTGGTTTCGAAAATGTAATCCGTTTCTGGTGTACTTTTTTTTTCGTAGGAAATATTTCCACTAGGGTGTGCTGGATACAGAGGAAACTATGGTGCTAAAAATAAAGTAAGAGTTTTTAGGCTTCCCTCCAATGCACAGTGAGTAGGGCTGTACCGGATTTTGGCTTCGGCTCTGGCCGAAATCCGGCCAATTTTACAAATCCGGCAAAAAGTTCGATGGATTTCTGAATTTTGGTCAGATTTATTACAACTTTTTTTGCCCGCGTTTACATGTATATTTAATGTTTTATTTATACTAATCAATATTCTTTGTAATTTTATTTTCTGTAAACTCCATGTCTGTAATGGTAACTTTACTTGGATTTCTTTACAATTTAATTAACTAAGCCTAATTGCAAACAACAACTCAACGAAAAATTCTGAAGAGAAGACACAATATTCTGAAGTGAAGACACACGATAGAGTCTGAAGTGACGACACAGATGTGGTTAAATGTACATTCAATAAAGTTACAGTGCAGAGGTTATCGCTGTAAGATGGTCAATCTGAGCATACTGAGCAGCAGATTGACTTCCAGTAAAACGAGACCAGCTGGTGAAAACGAGACCAGCTGGATAATTCTTCTACATCATTATTACTCTGACAATGTATTGATGATACTTTTCAGTCTACGTCCACTGGTGGCACAGCACATGAACAACAGTTACCAACAGGCATTTACACTCAGCTAAACCAGTATCTGACAGAACTAGAAATAAATAAACACGCTCATCCACTACAGTGGTAGGGTGACAACATGCAACGATTGCAAGCTATGGCGACAGTAGCTCGCATTTATTTGGGTGCCTAACCAACCAGTTCGCCATCAGAACGTTTGTTCAGTATTTGCTGGAGAGGTCCTTAATGATCATCATAGTTCACTCCTGCCACATAATAATAACTTATATTTATGCCAATATTTCTAAAGTATAGTTCGAAACTGACCAATACTTTAAAAAAAATAGCTGAAGCTGAAGTTATTTACTTCACTTTCAAATTGAAAGTTTCAATTGCATATCAATTATTTTGTTATGCTATGATATATTATGTGAAAATGTGTCCTTCTATTTTAATAACAACAATTAAGCTTAACAGAAATCGGTTGTCACTTGGTATTAAAAATAGTCAATTAAAAAATGTACAGGATTTTGGCTCATGTAACTTTGTTTCAAAATCCGGCTTCGGCTGGATTTGTCAGTAGAAATCTGGCTCCGGCCGGATTTAGAAAAAACAAATCCGGTACAGCCCTAGTCAAAAGTGACATTTTTTATCCAAAACCCCTAAAAAATTTTTTTGCTACTTTTTTTTATTACTAATGGTTTTATATATTAAAAAAAAAATATGCCAAATAATCTTAGTTTTAAAAAAACTTTTAATTTTTTAAAATTCCAATTTTTTCCCTTATAAAAAAATTTCGTGGCAAGCAATAAATTTAGCAATAAGAATATTTTTTAATTTTTTTTTTAGTTTATTGCAATAATTTAGTAACACCATCATTTCATCATTACTAGAGGTTAGAATTTTCATCATTACTAGAGGTTAGAATTTTCATTATCACTAGAGGTTAGAATTTTTATCATTACTAGAGGTTAGAATTTTTATCATTACTAGAGGTTAGAATTTTTATTATTGCTAGAGGCTAGAATTTTCATCATTACTAGAAGTTAAAATTTTTATCATTACTAGAGGTTAGAATTTTTATCATTACTAGAGTTTAGAATTTTCATCATTACTAGAGGTTAGAATTTTTATCATTACTAGAGGTTAGAATTTTCATCATTACTAGAGGTTAGAATTTTCATCATTACTAGAGGTAATGATGAAAATACTCTTGGTTGAGTAAAGGCTAGAGATGGCGTCTCGATGATCTCGAGACCAGCCTCGCACCCCTTCTTTATCTAATAGGCTGGCACAGATGTATTTTTAATACATTGTTTCTAGTTTAGGATGTTGAACGCTGGATCTGACTCAATTCATGGGTTTTGCTTTTGTCTCTGTTTTTATGACTAGGCAACTCATTCTATTATCTCCAAATGAGGGTACAGCTCTAAAACTCAGTTTTATGGTTCTGAGGCCGGCTTGTAGTCAGGTTTCCCGAACTCTGTGGTAGCTCTCAGAGAAGCCTATTCCATCAACAGCTGAAAAATATCAGATTACTAACAGTGCCATGTTGCGCATGGATGGTGTCCCTGTTTGTACTTTTGGTGTGCATTGCCAAGGCCACATTGTAGCCCTTTGTTACGGCTCAGGATTTATTAGTGGAAATGAGGCAATTGCTTGGGCTATAAGACAGTGTACTGAGTACTATATATGTTTCGAGTCAAGTTCTTTAACAAATTTAAAAATGAATAAAGTAACAAAAACTATAAAACACAAAAAACCACAGTCATCACCAAGTTCGCTAAACCTATCATTCACCAATATTCGTGATCTTCGAAGTAACTTTTTTTCTGTTGAGTCTTATCTCTTGCAATGTTCACCAGATCGACTTGCTCTTTGTGAGACTAATTTGAGTTCAGCTGTCTCATCTTGTGATCTTAGTGTTGATGGTTATCTTCCTTTAATTCGTAAAGACTCCAATAGTCACATGCTTGGCCTAGGCATTTACATTCGTAAGAATTCACCCATTTGTCGGGAAATTAGGTTTGAATCCACAGACTACTCTTTTATGTGCTTTCGTTTAGCACCACTTCACTCTATCACCTTTCTCTTTGTTCTATATCGCTCTCCCTCATCTCAAGACTGCACTCTTCTTGATGTTATTTCTAATTATATTGACCGAGCCCTCATTCTTTATCCATCAGCCAATATTATTGTTGTCGGTGACTTTAATGTTCATCACTCTGAATGGGTTGGCTCTAGTGTCAGTGATTCTGCAGGGATTAAAGCCCACAACTTTTGTCTTTCTCAATCCCTAACTCAAATAGTCAACTTTCTAACTTGCTTTTCAGACAACCCGAATCATTTACCTTCTCTACTCGACTTATGTCTTGTTTCTGATCCTAGTCAGTGCTCAGTTTCTCCACACTCACCCTTAGGTGCATCCGACCATGGTTAGGTCTCTCTAAAACTAAACTCTAAAACTTCTTTTTTATCATCAGAATCCCCCTATCATCGTACATCTTACAACTACCTTAAAGCTGACTGGGACTCTTTCTGTGATTTTCTTCGTGATGGCCCTTGGGTAGAAATCTTTCATCTTCCTATTGACAAATGTGCTTCTTACATAACTTCGTGGATTCAGGATGGCATGGAATCCTTTATTTCTTCTCGACGATTCCAGGTCAAGCCTCACTCTTTTCCATGGTTTTCCTCACATTGTGCTGCTGCAATTGCCAATCGAAACCATTACTTCCATATTTATCAGCAAAACAATTCTCCAGAAAACAGACATCTGTTTATTACTGCTAGGAACCATTGTAAAAAGGTTTTGTCTAATGTCAAAGCCCGCTATCCTCAGATCATGAAATCTCGTATTTCATCACAGAAATTAGGCTCTCGTGACTTCTGTAGAATCTTTAATAGTATCAATAATAAGGGCAAGTCTGTAATTTCACCTCTTTTGTATGGTTCAGATGGTTTTGTATTGTCACCTCACCTAAAGACAAAGCTGAGTTGTTTGCCAAGAACTTTACATGAATATCATCTCTTGATGCCACTAGTTGCGTTCTACCTGATATAGCCGTCAAACAGGTTGATCCATTGCTCGACATTCGTATCACTCCAGCTTCTGTATCTAAAGTGATTTCCCGCTTAGACTCTTCTACAGCTTGCGGCCCGGACAAC
This sequence comes from Hydra vulgaris, assembly GCF_022113875.1. Lineage (NCBI taxonomy): Eukaryota > Metazoa > Cnidaria > Hydrozoa > Anthoathecata > Hydridae > Hydra > Hydra vulgaris. The sequence continues at coordinate 3,379,919 of NC_061157.1, read as the reverse complement.
ATACCTGTTATAGTCTTGCAGAAGTGTTCTCCGGAGCTGTCGTCTATCCTTTCAAAACTATTTAACCAGTGCTTATCAGAGTCTTGTTTTCCAGCCTGCTGGAAAGCAGCATCTGTTATCCCTATTTTTAAAAATTCTGGAGAGCGATCTGATTCGTCTAACTACCGTCCCATTAGTCTTCTTCCTATCATAAGCAAGGTTTTTGAATCTTTAATTAACAAACACTTAATCTCTCATCTCGAATCTCATAACCTAATTTCTGATCATCAATATGGATTTCGATCTTCTCGTTCTACGGCTGATTTGCTAACAGTAATAATCGATAGGTTTTATCGCGCATTAGATAAAGGTGGAGAGGTTAAGGCCATTGCTCTCGACATTTCTAAAGCGTTTGATAAAGTTTGGCATGCTGGTCTTCTCCATAAGCTTTCTTCTTACGGTGTATCTGGAAACATCTTTAAGATTATTGAATCCTTCCTTTCCAATCGTAGTATAAAAGTTGTCGTTGATGGACAGCGCTCTTCTTATTATTTTGTAACCTCAGGGGTTCCTCAAGGTTCAATCCTTGGCCCTATACTCTTTAATTTACATTAACGATCTTCCAGATATTCTCACATCTAAGGTGGCATTGTTCGCTGATGATACTACCATTTATTATTGTCACAATAAGAAGCCAACTCCCTCTGATTGCTTGCAGGGGGCATCTGAGCTTGAAAAGGATCTCACTTCTGCTACAGCATGGGGCTCACAGTGGCTGGTGAACTTTAACTTAGATAAAACTCAATTTTATTCGGCCAATCGTTATCGTAATAATTTAGATCTTCCTATATTTGTGAACGGTAATGTACTCGATGAGTCTCCTACCCTTTATCTTCTAGGATTAACTCTTACTTCTGATCTTTCTTGGAAACCTTATATCAAATCCGTTTCAAAATTAGCATCTGCTAAAGTTGCTTCTCTTTATCGAGCTCGTCACTTTCTTACTCTGGATTTTACTTTCTATCTTTATAAATCTCAAATCCGGCCTTGTATGGAATACTGTTGCCATATCTGGGGCGGATCTTCTAATGATGCCCTTTCTCTTTTAGACAAGGTGCAAAAACGCATTGTAAACATAGTTGGACCTGCTCTTGCAGCCAACCTTCAACCTCTGTCACATCGTCGTAATGTTGCTTCTCTTTCTCTTTTCTACAAATACTATAATGGGCACTGCTCTAAAGAGCTAGCGTCTCTTGTGCCATCTACTAAAATTCATTCTCGTGTTACTCGTCATTCAATTAAGTCTCATCCTTTTTCTGTTACTGTTCCTAAGTGCTCAAAAAACTCTTATTCGTCTAGTTTTTTTCCTCAAACATCAGTTCTTTGGAATTCGCTTCCATCATCTTGCTTTCCTGATTCATATTATTTGCAATCTTTTAAGTCGTCTGTCAATCGTTATCTTGCTCTATAATCTTCATCTTTTCTCTTCCAGTAACTTCCAACACTAATTAGTGGTTGCTTGCAGCCTTGTTGGAAGCGAAGATAATTAAAAAACAAAACAAAAAAAAACAAAGGTTTAATAACAATTTGGCTGGTTTATAAAAGATGACAACTATCACAAAGCAAAATGATTGCTCAGTCCAGACTGGCACAAACTGGCAAAATATTTTGTTTGATGCTAGTAATATGCATTAAGTTATTTTGAAGTTAGATATCCTTTACATTGCTTTATATGCTACTATTTTTATACAAACAACGAAATAGAGAATTTATATAGTTTGAAAAATAGCCTGTACAGTCAAGCATAAAAAAAAAACAATTTTATTTTTTATAAGAATATTTTGATGATCAATTATACATCTATATAAATATACAAAAAATGTGACATAGGCTTTTCTTACCTTATAAATAGAATGAATTTAAAAATATCGCTGCAATATTAAAAAAAAAAAAAAAAAAAATATATATATAAAAGAATAACTTTTAACATTAACTTTTAACGGAGCTCTTATATTTTGCGGTTAGTTATTACTATGTAAACTTCATGTATTATCATAAATAATATGATTTTCGTAATATATATTTAACTAATATTAAAAAAAAAAAGTTATATATTTTTTAAACTTTATTTTTTAGGTTTTGCCGGCTTTTGACCTACTGTGCAATGAAGAAAAAAGAAATCGTTGGATAAATTTTAAAAAACAGATCATTTCGTTAATAGGCTTAGCAATTTCATAAAGAGCAGGATATTTATCGCGACCGATAATGTTCCAATAATTTCGCGAGTTCATCTTGAATATTGTTTCCTTTCTTCTCTCAGGCAGCACAGAAATTTCTCCTATATAAGCAATCAAATCATCCTCAGCAGGGCAGCAATTTCAGGTTTGATCTTTTTGGCGAATTCAACTGTAGCAGTAATAAAATCGGTTTTATCTTCATTCAAATATAAACCTTCTGCGGCATTTTTGGGCGTTAATATGAAAGCAATTCCAATACATGGTGTAAAGAGAAAATCGAGGTGAGATTGCACTTTTTGTTGTATGTCTTTATCGTCCATATATAAATGGTACATTTGACCAAAGTAATCATACACGAGAGACAATGGAGCTGTATCACTTTCTAGCTTTCCGATCACGTTGGAAGGAAATTCAATGCTTTTGACAAGCTTAGAGAGACGGTCCCAAAATGGGTTAGATTTTATCAACGCCATAACAGCAGCAGATGTATTCTTTGGTTGAATTTCCTTCAGTAATGGACTTTCTTCGTCTACCAACTTAATAAGAACGTATTTTGATAGCTGGAGACCGCTCATTGATTTAAAATAACTAAACTATCGTGTAGATACAGGCATGGACAATGAAAAAGAAATATTTGCTGCAATTCGTCTTTCATCAAACTTTGCTTTCACGTGATGATTTTTCACATATTTGATGATTTTCTCTGCATCTTTGACTGTTTTTGTGGCCTCAATTGTAGAAACTATGTCCTTCACAAGCAAGTTGAGTCCATGAGCTCCGCATCCGCTAGCCGAGATAGGTGTATATTTTTCCTCGATGATCCTCCACGCTGATTTCATTACAGGAGCGTTGTCGCTTATGAAACCGGTAAATTTTTGTGAGCCAATCTTCTCAATAACTTGTAAGATTGCTGCAGCAACTGCAGATGAATTTTGAATGATTCCGGATGTATTTATCGAGGTGTAAAAAAAAGGCTTCTGCTCGGGCGCTTTAATACAAAAATTCACTATGTGATCGCCTCTTATGTTCGTCCAGCCGTCAGACATCAGTGCTAGTTTGTTTCAGAATTCAAAATTTCATTTACATAAATAGAACATTTTGTGTATGGTTTGTCGAGCAGAGATCCTGATAAGGCTTTAGCTTTCGGGATGACAGATGCGTACGATGGATTGAGCGACTTCACAAAGTCCTTAAAGACTCCGATTCCACGTCGGCGCCGACGTCTGCGCAGATATGCGCATATTATGTCTGCGCAGATCTGCGCAGATGCATTTGCCGAACCCTAGTTAATACCTGTTTACTTATTTTAACCCAATAGCAATGATCAACAATCAAACAACAACAACATTTTCTTTGTGCAAAAAAAAACAAAACAATTTTCTTATGTAGCTTTTGACTTGAATTAAAGAGTACTTAATTTTATCATGTTCAACCTATCCATTTCTCTGATCTTTATCCTATATTGCGACAGGGCGTCCAATTATTCTTCTGCCTGCAAATTAAGGTTATAGACATCATTAGTTGACATTCATTTATATTGATTTACAATTCCTCGATGAATTGAGTATAAAAACAATGAATTACAAATAGTAAAACTTCTTATAATTGATGATAAAAATGACACTGAAAGACTGTCATATGATATCTATTGTATTAAGGATGTCATGTCCGATATTGGTTTGAGAGAACGACATTTAAAATACTACAGATGTTTTTTTGTAAATATTTTGAAAAAGTTCAAACACTAGTGATCATACTTCTCTAATTCTGCAGGAGGTTATGATTTAATCGAATAGCAATTGTTTAGTCTCTGCAGGTTATGATTTACGATTGTTATTGTAATCACATAGAGTGAAATATCTATATGATTTCAAGATTTCATTGACGGCCTGAATCTTTGCGATATTTAAATTTTATCTTATTATGCCAACTCAGCATTTCAGTTTGTAGCTACAGTAAATTACATTATTAAAATCTTTTTTAGGTACCTAAAAAAAACAAATGGCAAAAAAGCTTCTCTTACGTTAAAACGTTTAAGTTTTTATTCACTATAAGAATTTTGTATTACCAAATAAAATGACCATCAAGAAAACACAAAAAACATTTAACAAATATTTACATTTTTTGTACAAAATCTACAACCGAGGAAAAAAGTAGAAAATAATTTAATTGCACCCAACAAAATTCGTAAAACAAAAATGCAGGACATTTAAAAAATAGAATCTGAACAAAAAAACCTGATTAAAAAAAAACTGTTAGAAAAAACTTATAGTAATAAAAATAAACGCGTTAATGATTTATGGAAAAAATATTGCTTCACAAAATTTAACTTTTTCATGTCAAAAGCAATATAAAGTTTGCGTTTACTATCAAAATTCTATCGCCATATTGCGTTGAATATTTTCGGTTTTGTGAAACATTAGGTACCAATATATAGTCAATTATTTTTTTCACAAAATCTGCTTAAAAGGCAATTGAGCAAAAAATCACTTTTTAAACGCTATATTTTTAAATGCATTTATACGTTAAACGCCCCTTGTAACTGATTGGTCTAGCACTATTTCGAATTCCGTTAACGAATCTAATACTCCAACAAGAAAGCTGAAACGATTAGTATCGAGAAAAAATGACCAAGGTTCATACATTTGTAACGTAACAGAAGATTGGTTTAATAAGCGAAGCCAACTTTGCAAATGACGATCCCTGAAAAGTATTAAAAAAACAAAACAACAACAGATTGTAAAACTTGACGCAACTTGATTGGTCGGAAATAAAACAAATGTTTCTTTACCTCAAACCTAAACATATAAACAGTTCAAATTTCTGTTCCTTTCCAATAGCAAGTTGTGCAGTATCAATAGTTTGAATTATTGTGCAAAAAGAACTGCGAAGTTGAAGAGCGTTCGCTGAAATATTAGAATCATCAGCGTATACGTAATCATCAAACACTTTTTCTATGGAGAAATAATTATTTATAAATAACTTCAATTCTTGATTGTTATTTAAATATTATTAAATTTTAATCCTTTCTTACAATTAGTGTAACTGTGTGTAACTATGTAATTTATTAAGATATAAATATATATATATATATATATATATATTTATATATACTTAAAAATACATATATATATATATATATATATATATATATATATATATATATATATACATATATATATATATATATCGAATAGCAATTGTATAGTTTCTGCAGGAGGTTATGATTTACGATTGTTATTGTTATTGTAATCACACACACACACACACACACACACACACACACACACACACACACACACACACACACACACACACACACACACAGACTCCTTGACTGTAGCGATGATGACGATGATGATGATGATGACTGTAGTGGCTTTGGAGAGGTGAACTACATTAAAAAATTAAAAGTAAGTACTTGAAGTAATTTGATAAATGAAGTAATGCTTATAAAAAAAAAGTTTATAGATTCAAACAGGTATCACTAAGGTAAAAATAACAAAGGTAAATATCTATAAATATCAATGAGGCAAATATCATTTATTTCTACTATCAATATAATGAAAAAAATTTCCATGTTACAAAAATTTAACTCACTGATGTAATCCCAAACAAAAAGTTTCTTTGCAAACAGTCTTGTTGATTTATAGCCATGTAAAAACACTAGCTTCATTGCTTCACAAAATCCACCTTCACCACACATTAAAAATGTCATATTTTCCTTTAAATAAATAAATACATTTTCATTATGATCATCATCATCATCATCATCATCATCATCATCATCATCATCATCATCATCATCATCATCATCATCATCATCATCATCATCATCATCATCATCATCACCATCATCACCATCATCATCATCATCATCATCATCATCATCATCATCATCATCATCATCATCATCATCATCATCATCATCATCATCATCATCATTGTCATCATCATCATCATCATCATAGACAGACTTTTTGATCAAGTTACCTCGCTATCTTTATAAAAATATTTGACAATATTATTAACAGCATCTGCCATTTTCTCTTGTATATCTGACGCTGTCACTGAAACAAACAAGTTTCAATCATCAAAAGCTACTTTTTAAAAACTGATACTAAAAAAAAAAAAAAAATTCACACAAATTTTTTTTTACACTTTTGATTTGGAGAGCAATTCCTGACAGAGGAAGCATTTGTTGGAGAAGTACGACCAAAAGAAGAATTATGTTCTACAGAAATTATACTAAACATTATCATTGGACGAAAAGATTATGACATAAAAATTAAAACAAAACAAAACAATCTCACAATAAACACAACAAAACTAACTTTGAGTGGGTTTTCTTTCACTAAAGTGATTTTGCATGGATGCAATCAAAAGTCTTTCTGTGCTACCATCATCTTCATTTTTTGACAACCATCTACCACATTGAAACCTTTTTTTTTAAAAAAAAAAAATTATTCAATTCTAGCAAAATATTTTTTTTCAATATTGCTTTTCAAATTATTAATATGAAAATTAGATTTTAGGGGCAAGTGAGGGCTGAATGACGATACTCCTTAGCTGTGCTGAGGACAGCTTACCTAGGATAAAAAAGAGTTCTGATTCAAAATCACAATTTAATTGTGAGTAAAATTAGGAAGAACTAATAAAAATCATAAAAATACTTAGTTCTGTAAAACAAGTTAACACTAGAAGTATTAGAAAGGGTGTTGAGTTATAAGATAAAAAAATTCAATTCATTTAAAACACTTTTTAAATAAGAAAGTGTCAGTATGGACCCAAATCACAGAATTATGGACACTAAACATAAAAAAAAAATTGCATAATGAAAATAATGATTTTGAAAATACCTGTACATATGCCCAGTAACTTCATTTGAAACAATTACATATTCAACAAACCACCCTGGTGAAATACCTGTAAAATCCATGTAAAATATATGTTAATAAAGAAATTTCTTTGCAAGAGGAAGATGCATTTATGACATAGTTTGTTAAAAAAGTATTGATATGTATAAAAAAGTTTGATTGAATCGCCTGATTAAATACAATCTTGATTGCCCAGTTAAAATGCGGTAGCAGTTTAGAGAGCATGTGCTTTGTAAACATGAGGTTAAGAGTACAAATAAACCACAACCCTACATGTGATGTGCTTAAAAACGTCAACACAGCAGCCTTGTTTGTCAATGTTCTTATTTTGATATTTGAAGTTTTTTCAGAAGAGAGATATTTAACAAGAATTAAGAGAAAGAAAAAAGTCTTTTTGACTAAAGTGGCCATTAGACCTTAGAGTAAAAAAAAAATACATCAACTTAATAAAAATTTTACTTAATAAAAGTTTTTCGATTTCAATTAGTGATCAACTGAAACAGAAAAATTTAGGGTAATCTAGAGTATCAAAATTTGGGGTACTCTAGTTCGGTGCTGAAACCAAAACCAACATTTTGGCTAGTTAAAATTAATTTTATTAGAATATTTTATTTAAAAATGCAATTTTACATTTGTTGTCTTATTACACGTGTACTATGTTAAAAATAATTATGTGTTTCACAAATTTAGATTTAATACATAAGTTGGCAAATTTAATTGCAAAAGTTAACAACGGGCAGATTTTTTCAGCAAAAAGATTTTTTTGAGGAATTTTGTGGAAATTCTCAAAAATAACTATTTTTCTATATTACATAAAAAATTTAAAATCTTACTAATTTTTTGGTTTCCAGTATGTATTTTAATTAAAATTTTGCTTTTTACCAAATTTATAAAAAGTAACAAAACCAAAATTTCAGTATTGGTTGAAATTTTGGTTGAAACCGATACCGAAACAGAATTTTATATGTCTATATGGATAGGGCAGGGTCAATTACAAATATATCAAAAATACCACAAGTGTTATTTTTGTAATCTGATATATCTGATTTTAGATTATTTTGTGTTTTTTTTTCAAAAGATGATGGGAATGGTCAATCCCACTCATTTTAATACATACAATTGTAGTAAAATATGTGTAGTCATCACTTGTAGTAGTCACTTCTTGGAAACATTATTATTGATGCAATTTTGAAGAAATCTTAATGATTCATAAATCTAAATTTTTATAAAAAAACTTCAAAATTAAAATAATCAAACTAACCTGATTTCCAAAAAAGTAGTAAAAAAAGTTAAACAATGAATTAAAAATAATTTTTATATAACAAACACCTGATATGTTTGTCAGTATTAACAAAAGGAATTCTTGCTTTATGCCAAATTTATCTATATATATATATATGTATATATATATATATACATATATATATGTATATATATATATATATGTATATATATATGTATATATATATATATATATATATATATATATATATATATATATATATATATATATATATGTATATATATATATATATGTATATATATATATGTATATATATATGTATATATATATATATGTATATATATATATATATATATATATATATATATATATATATATATATATATATATATATATATATATATATATATATATATACATAGACAGGTCTCTAATATTTTGAAAAAAAAAGTTTTTTAAAAACATATCATGATGGGTCTCAAAAGAAGTGAAAATTTATAAAACATCCAAAAAAATAAATAAATAAATAAACAATATATAAACGCAATTATCAAATTATCCATAAAAATTATCCATAAAATTTGTATTCACTTTACTAAAACTTTTTTTCATCAAAAGATCACCTACCTGTAGATTTCAACTCATTTGTTTATAATAAATTATTTAAATCTGTCATTTCTCAGTAGTACCATATTTGTTAAAAACATAGTCTAAAATTTTTCGAAATTCTTGTGAAGAAATTAGTTGAAAGTGAAATTATTTTTGCAAAAAAATTAAAATTGAAAAACTTTTTTTTTGATGTATTGGATTCTTCCAATACATCAAAAAAAAGTTCAGCCTGCAAAAGTACAAAAGTTCAGCCAGAAGAAGCCTGCAAAAGTTCAGCCTGCAACATCAAAAAAAGCAGTCTGCAAAGTCTAACTCTGCATACTAGAGACACTAGGAGAGATAATAAAAGCATGCTGGGAAATATATTTGTCATTTTGCGGTTGTAGACTAAATCCTGGGAAACTCAATATATTTGTCATTAAGTAGTAGAACACTTGGCTAACAATCATGAGGTTCTGAGTTCAAAGCCAGGTTGAGTGCATTCAATCTGCTTTTCTGTCAGCAGCTTCATTAAACAAGGAATATTATGCAGCAATATTTAACAAGGTTAAATATTGTTCAGAGTTTAGAGTTAAGAGAAAGTTGCAAATAAAATCAGGTTTAAAAAAAAAAAACCATAATTGCTGACTGTAATAGCACTGGAGCCTCAAGGAGGTAAATTAAAAAAAAAATTAAAATTTTTATAAAAGAACATTTATATTTACCCATGTTGTCATGACCAATACGTAGAGCTGTTAAAATACCAAGATTTTTATGCTAAAAATTAATTTAACTTGTATTAACTTAAAATAATAATACAAATCAAAAAAAAAACTCCCCCACCAGTGCTGATAAAAATTTGGTCCCAGCTGTCTAAAAATGCAAAAAATTCAAGTTTTTGCATTAATGGTAGGGGAAGGGTCACTTAATAAAATTTCAAAAATACCATGAGTTATTTTTGTAACTTGATCTATCTACTTTTAGATTATGTCTTGTTTTTTGGTAAAAATGATGATCTTAAGAGTTAACCATTTGCAATAATGTGCATATTTTAGAGGTTGGGGGGGGGGCTTTTTAATATATATTTTTCATGTACTTTAAATATAAAACATTTTTGTAATTGTAGAAGAAAGACTTTATGGTTTTTATCTGAGATTTTTTATCAGTTGTTTTAAATTTTAAACAATGTAGAACAAAAAGACAAGTGGCAAATTTTTTAAAAATCTTTTATAATCTGGAAATAAGTATATAATATATAGTGATATCAAATTTTATCTACACATAGCAAATAGTAGCAATAAGTTCCAGTTTGATGAATTGCTTTCTCAGCCATTCTGTCTAAAGTGATGTCTTTTTTAAAAAATCAAAGAAAAATCAGTTTTCAGGTCCAAAAAATCTTTAATTGTTATATAACTTGCAGACTTTTCTGTTTGAATTAATTCAAGAGCTTAGTTTACAGATAATGAATAAAAATAGGAACTATATACTTATAAAAATATAACTATAAACAAATTTTCTAAAAAGCTGGAGATACAGTCTATTTTATTATCTCCATTATCACAAGTATTTAAACATTTTATTGTCTCCTCAAATTTTTTACTAAACAACCTTTATTTGTTTCCTAATGGACTCTTATAACCTTTAAATTTTTTTCATACTTAATTTTCTATTTTGCAAAACTTTTTTTGCGCAACATTTTTTTGAATCATTTTTTTTTCCTTTCTGATCATAGAGAAAATTTACATCTTCTTGTCTACATTTTAAAACTTGTGTTTTATCTTTCAAGATATGAGTTTTTCTATTTTTCATTAAATAAATCTTCCTCTTTTAAAACCACATTTTTGCCTTATTCTTTTTAAGTCAACATTCTTGTCTCAAAATGGCATATCAAGTAAAAGAATTCATTAAAGATATTATTAACTAAAAACATTTATATAATGATATTTTTATCATAAAAGCATATTACTATATTATTAAGCCAACTTAAATTTGGAATTAATACATAGGATAACCTCGGTAATACAGTTTACTTATTAAGCAAGTTTTATTGGCTATTTATTACAAAAATAACACTCATGGTATTATTGAAATTTTGTTAAGTGACCCTGCCCCTACTGTAAATGCAAAAACTTAAATTTTTTGCATTTTCAAACAGCTGGGACCAAATTTTGATCTGCATTAGTGGAGGAGTTTTTTTCGATTTGGAAAAAAGTATTATTTTAAGTTAATACAAGTAAAAATTCTTTTGCCGCTATGCCATTTCAGAAAAAAAATGAAATGTGCTTTTTAATCATACCCCTAATATATATATATATATATATATATATATATATATATATATATATATATATATATATATATATATATATATATATATATATATATATATATATATATATATATATATATATATATATATATATATATACACACACTATTAGAATAATAATATATATATATATTAGAATAATAATATTAATAATAATAATAATAATATATGTATATATATATATATATATTTATATATATATATATATATATATATATATATATATATATATATATATATATATATATATATATATATATAATTAGATTAATACTTTATTATTATTCTAATATAATATATATTTGCTCTACTTTAGTAATGAGCACTGTCTACCGAAAAATTACTTTTTTACTGGTGTATATATATATATATATATATATATATATATATATATATATATATATATATATACATATATATATGTATATATATATGTATATTCCTTTATATACAAATTTATATAAATATAAATGTATATAGAGTTTATAAATAAAAAATAAATAAAGATAAACTTTATAGTAATATAACTGTATTATTTATAATATTCGTACTTTAAACCGAAACTCTATTTCACCCTTTGGAATATTTATTGTGCCAGTGTTTCCAAAGCTTCCAGTAAGATTTAACCAACAGTTAGCAGTTGTTGCAAATCCTATGTGCTTTCCAAGAACTACATGAAACTTGTAAATCATCACTAAATTGATTTTTTGATATTTTTATAAGTTATTTGATATTTTTATAAGTTATTTTTATTATATAAAGCTCTACAAAACAAAACAAAAAAAATTCTACAATACAAAACCTGTATTTGAAAATCCATTGGTAAAACAGTAAAAGTCTACTGCATTTAATGAAAGAAGATGGATCAGAAATTGCTCCATTTCATCTTCAGTTCTTATAAAAGCATAATTTTTGTATCTTGCTCTAAATTGTAAAATATTTACATTTTAAAACATTGTTAAAAAAAATTAAAATTTAAAAAAATGGTATGCTAAATCAAAAACTTGTATACAATGGAGAGGAGAGAAGAAAATAATGTTAAATAAACAAATATTAAAAATCTACTCCAAAATCTTTTTCTGATCAAGCAAAATTCGTAATTCTTCTGCCAATGTTTTTTTCTCTAAAGCTAATCTTGTCCAAGCACGAGCATAACCTGTATCTGTCTTTATTTCCTTCATATCTATTATTGTTCTAAAGCAAATAATAACATTTTTTAACAAAAGAAAAAAAAAAAAAAAAAAAAAGTTAAACAGAGAAACTTACTTGAGATTATTTAGAAAATGAACTTTTGTTAACAAATCTTGATGTTCTCTGGACTGAAAAAGAGATGTCGTTGGAGATTTATTGACTCCTTCAAATTTTGCTTCTTTTATTGTTAGTTGATCAAAGTATGTTCCATCTTCATTGGCTGGAGATTTACTACGAAATGATTTTTGATTTGCTTCATTAACAAGATTCTTCATCTCTCCTAAAAATCATTGTAAATTTATTTAATAATGCACAAAACTGCATATAATACATAAACATTGAAAATATTTACCTGGTACACATTCAACATTTGCAATCCCATATATAGCAGCCAATTTTGAACACTCCTTTTGATAAAATGCCAGTAAATGAGACCATAATGCAGATTTTGACTAAAAATATTAACTTTTAATTAATGTATATTAAAATTTATATATATATATATATATATATATATATATATATATATATATATATATATATATATATATATATATATATATATATATATATATATATATATATATACTTTACGACTAAGAAAATGTGTTTGTAGTAAAAAATAGCTCTTCACTTGTTTGTAGTTATAAAGCTGAAAAAATTAAAGTTAGATTATGTCAAAACATAATCTAACTTTAATTTTATTTTAATTTTATTTACATCAACTGACAAATAGCCAGAAATTTTATTATGCTATAAAGCTGACAAAATTAAAGTTAGATTATGTCAAAACATTAATTTAATTGCAGGAAGTAATTAAACCACAAATTAAAAGATTAAAATGTTTTTAAAAACATTCTGAATGTTTTTATTTTATTTTTTAAAAATAAAAACATTCTGAATCTTTTTTTTTAATTATTCAACTGTAAAACATTGGCGGAGTGTTGCTACATCAACTATCGTCTAACCTGACTTGCAACAGAGTGCTGCTACATCAACTGACAAATAGCCTGACTCGCAACGGAGTGCTGCTACATTGACTGAGGGTTTGGTTTGGCCAGGCAGTTTATCAAATAATTAAATTAAAAAAAAATTATTTTTTTTCGGTCTTTAAAATTAAAAAAAAACCTAAAACTGACATTTTATGGTAAAAACTTAAAGACGACCATGCAAGAGTATATATATATATATATATATATATATATATATATATATATATATATATATATATATATATATATATATATATATATATATATATATATATGAATTTGATTTTATTTAGAATCAATAAATTTACAATCAAGTATAATTTAATTTTTTTTCACAAAATTTAATAATACTATAAATTAGACAATCATTAATTATAAAGTATATTGACAAAGAAATGCAACACCAGGCATCTATTATCTAATATGTAGGGCAAATTGTCGACGAGACAAGTTGTCTATGATGATAGGAAACCTTTGAATAAGTTGACCGTGTGAGTGTCAATTGCTTCTTGTGGTAGTATATTCCAGGAGGGTGTGACTCGATTAGTAAAAAAGTGATGTCGCTCTTCGCAGTTGCTAACAAAAGAGGAAACTTTTGTTGCTCTGCGCTGAACTCTTTCAAGCAAAATAATATCTTTTTTAAGGTGAGGAGACCATGCTTGAATAGCGAATTCCAAGTGGGGACGCACATATGTGATGTAAAGCTTTCACCAGAGACAAATGTGTGAGTTTTGAAATTGAGTGGGCCCAATTTGTAATTGGCAATTGAGACTGCAGACTCCAGTTGGGCACAGACTTTGAGATCATTTGATATCAGAACACCTAGATCTCATTTAGTTTCAGTTTATTTCAGGTTTCAACAAGTGCCTTCTGTGTTTGTCATTAAGTAGACTTGATTAGATTTTCTGCGACCTCAACTGACATCCATTGTTTTGCATTTTTCCACATTTAAGAACATCAACCATTTGTGAGACCAGTTTATGGCATGATCAATATCTGATTGTAAAGCTAGCATATCTTCATTCGATTTTATGATGTTCATAATTTTACAATCATCTGCGTATAGCTTAAACTGGCTTGTAATGTTGTCTGGTAGATCATTTATAAATAGTACGAAAAAGAGTGGTCCGAGGACACTTCCTTGAGGGACACCACTTGTGACCTTTTTCCAATCTGATGTGAATAATTCAGCAGTTGAATGAGTACCAATGACAACACACTGTTGTCTATTGTTGAGTCAAGTATTTATCCACATTAATGTTTTCGCGTTGATGCCATATGCTTTCAATTTGCTCAATAGGCAATTGTTTGGGACTTTATCAAATGCTTTTGCAAAATCAGTGTAATCACATCGACTGGATACTTTTTGTTTGCGCTTCTGTGCGAGTTTCAAGGAGATTAGTCAAACAGCTTTTCCTTTGAACAAATCCATGTGTGTGTGTGTGTGTGTATGTATATATATATATATATATATATATATATATATATATATATATATATATATATATATATATATATATATATATATATATATATATATATATATATATATATATATATATATATATACATTTATATATATATATATATACATATATATATATATATATATATATATATATATATATATATATATATATATATATATATATATATATATATATGTATATATATATATATATATATATTTATATACATATATATATATATATATATATATATATATATATATATATATATATATATATATAAATATATATATATACTCTCTCCTACTTGGCGTTTATGGGGACATTTTATTTTATTCCCATAAAAACTATTTTTTTTGCTATTTTAAAATAAATTTTACTTTTTTTTGATACTTTTATATTATGTCTTTTCTTATTTATAGATATTTAAAATTAATATATTTTTATAAAAATATATTTTTTAAAACTATTTTTGTTATTTGATTTAATTATTATATATTATATTTCATACCTTTTTTCATCTATTTACAAATATGATGAAGTACTATAATATAACTATATTTAAACTTAAATAACCTTAACACTGACTCTGACCCTAACCAAACCCTCAGTTGATGTAGCAGCACTCCTATTAACAGCACGCTAAGTTAGTCAATGTATGTACTTTTCACTTTTTCTAAAAGTTGCGTATGAAGATCATTTTTTACATAAAAAAAAGTATACTTCAGGGACAAAAAATTTACAGGTTAACAAAATTGCCCCCGATAATCTCATTTTAGTATTAATTATCTAATATTAATATTAATAAACAAAACAGACCATTTTAAAACCATTTTATTAACAAAAATAATTAAACTTTTATTAATATAAATAAATAAAAAAATAAAAAATATGAAATAGTTAAATAAAAATACTTTAAATTTTGCTAAATGCCTATAAAAAGAAATTAAAAAAAAAAAAAATACAAAATTTAATCATCTGTGTACAAACTATTAATAATTTAATTACAAAATACAATAGAATCTATTTCAAAATTTTAACATCACACTAAAAAAATAATTGGAAGCAATAAAAGAATAGGTTAAAAAAGATACACAGTATGTATAAAAAATAATTAAGTTGAAGAAAGTTCAAACAGAAAGTGTCATTTGGCCATGTTATTAATCTGTTCAAATCAGGTTTTAACCATTCTATGAACATACTTTCTTATGAACATACTTTCTTATGAACATACTTTCTTTTGAACATTTTTATGTTTCAACTCAAACTAACCGAATCTAAAACAAAAAACTGCATGAAACAATTTTCATTAGCAGAAAGATGTTTATAGATAAAAGACTTGCAATGTTCAGATGAGATGGCAAGTAATTTTGCCTATTTGTCATATATATTGTTATATATCAATGTTCATCTTGAGATGGCGAGTAGTTTTGCCTATTTATTTAGAATTAAATCCTGTAAATAAACAAACATTTATCACATCATGTGATAAGCTTGCACATCAATGTTCTAATTTAAGAAACTATTGAAGTTTTTTATTGCAGTTCAATTATGTTCAATAATAAAATCTGTATTTCTTTAAAAAGGATTTTGAAAAAATATTTAATTTCACTATTTTTCAAACACATTTTCTTGTTAAACGACAATCTTATGATCAAATTGACAATGTAGCTATGGGCTTGCCACTAACACCTTTTCTTGCTAATTTGTTCATGGGTCAGTTTGAAATGAATGGATTAAAAGTTACAATTATGTAAATCCAGTTTTTTATAAACAATATGTTGATGATATTTGCACTGCTATCCAGTCAGAAAATGAAGCACATCTTTTTTTAATTATACAAATAATATATAATAAAAGTAATTTTTTTACTATGGAACATGGTGTAAAGTAAAAAATATCTATTCAGACATAACTTTAGACTGTTTATTCTTAAGTCAGAACTACTGTTTTTCACAAAAAGACCTATTCTGGTCTTCACAAAAAGATTTTTATAGTTTCCTCCATTTTCATACAAAGTTAGTCTTATTTAATGCTTAATTGATGTTCAAAATCAATAATAGAAAACTTGGGTTTTACTTCTTTTCACCCTAAATCGAAACCTAACTTGGGTTTAACTCTGACATAAAGAACCTTTTTAAAGTATTTTAAAGAAACCTCTATAAACATGTATTCACATATCCACCAGAGTAAATCCAACCTTCAATTATCAAATGACAGAGTATTAAAATTAGTTTTTCCTGTAATTTAGATCTTGAAACTCATTTATGTAATGCAGAATAATCTATGACTCATAGTCAAAGACAAGAATTTAATTTGAGGAATATTACTGAACAGAGTTACTGAACCAACATTACTAAACATTCTGTATGTTTAATAAGGTTGGTTCAGTAACCTGTTGTTTAAAAAATATTTTTTAGACAGATATTTAAAATTTTGTATTAATTGTTGACCTTATAATAAATTGCAATATAACATGTAATCAGTTTTTTTAAATTAAATCTAAAATAAATAAAAAACAAAAAAAACCCATAAAAATACACATAAATCACAAAAATAAAATGCAAAAAAAAAAAACAAAAAAAAACGTTTTTTTTTTGCAACTCTACTTACAACTCAAAGCAATGCACCCTCCCATGACCCTACTTTTGTGTGGTCATGGGAGTCATCTGACTCACAAAGTTATAAATCAACGTACAAAAACAATATCATAAAGTTGTGCTTACATACTGAACATAATAATTCACCCACTCCCCTCCTCACAACACACAAGCCATGCCTTGCAGCTGATGATGTGAGACTTTTCTACTTCTCAAAGTGGCAGAAGTTCAAAAGATTAACAAGAATTAATTTATGGATTTGGCTTATTTTTCATAAATTTGCTTTATATTTACCTTAAATTCTATCATAAATTTTGAGTTGATTTTTCTACATACACATGAGAGTTTTCTGATAATTTTGTTGAATATTAAAAAATGATTTTTTTTGCATATTATTTACCAAAACTAAATTTTGCACAAAATAGTGTTTATAGATTAAATCTGAATCTCACTTACCAAAGCTATTTTTTGTTAATTTCAATAATGATAAATTTTAAATAGCAATAACACAGGCCTACAAAAAAAAAAAAAGTTTTTTGATGCCTAAGATTTAATAATTGATTTTAGCTATATTTTTGTTGCTGAAAATTGAGATTTAAAAACAATTTTTTTTTCTCTATCAGCTCTAGTTTTTGAGGTAAATTTTAGGTGCGATTTTACATGAAACTAACAGTTTTAACTCCATTTAATAATGTTATAACTCGTATAGACAATGTTTGGTTACTGTATTCTATATACTTGTTATATATTCAGTTTATTGGTCTGTTTGCAACAGGAAAATCCACTAGGTGGAGTAACCATTCTGTAAATTAAGTGAACTTCAACTATAATTGAGATTAGTTTGAGAGTTGTTGCCGTGCGGAATAGATGAAAGTTGGTGTCGCGTGATATTTCTATTATTAAGTTAACTTGAATAGTATTGTGTTGTAAATTGTTCTTGCATTTTTGTATTTAGATCTAGATAAAATAAGTTCAAATAGAAGAAGTTGTGTGATGTGTTTTGTCCTGATGTGTTTTGCTACATATTTGGAGAATATATGTTAAAAGAAAACAGAAAAAAAGTTAGTGACTTTTTAAAGAGGGCTTATCTTGCATATTTTGGTATTAGGCTTGGGGATCAAGATAAAACCTGGGCCCCACATCAGGTCTGTAAAACTTGTACAGAACATTTACGACAGTGGACTACCAGGAAAAGAAAAAGTATGAAATTTGGCGTGCTAATGGTTTGGAGAGAACCACGAAACCAATTCAATGATTGTTATTTCTGCATATTAAATATTATTGGAATCAATCGAAACAACCGTAGCAAGTGGACTTATCCTGATTTATTACCTGCAAGACGACCGGTTCTTCACTCAGAGGAAGTTCTAATCCCAACGTTTCTCCAGCTACCAGAGCTCTGCGAGGATGAATATTGTGCTTCTAATTCTTTTGATACAATGAAATTGACAGTGATTATGAGGGAAAGGCATCTATTCCACAACAATTCAACCAAGATGAGTTGAATGACCTTACCAGAGATCTCAATCTATCAAAAGAAGCTTCTGAGTTACTTGCTTCCAGATTGAAGGACAAAAATTTACTGAAACAAGGAACCAAAATTACTTTCTACCGTACATGAGAAAAGGATCTGCTACCCTTCTTCTCTCAAGAAGAGGATCTTGTATTTTGTCACGAAATTAGAGGAAAAGATGAGTCTTCCTAAATATTTTCAAGATGACTGGCGTCTATTTATTGATAGCTCAAAGCGAAGTTTGAAATGTGTTCATCTGCACAATGGAAACAAATTTGGTTCAATACCAATAGCTCATTCAATAAAAATGAAAAAAGAATATAACACCATTGCTTTAATCTTGGAAAAGCTAAAGTATCAGCAACATCAATGGGTGATTTATGTGGACCTAAAAATGGTTAACTTTCTCCTGGGACAGCAAGCTGGTTACACTAAATATCCTTGCTTTTTGTGTCTCTGGGTTAGCAGGGACAAAACACACCACTGGTCTAAAAAAGAATGGCCTAAGAGAAAAAACATGGAAGTTGGGAAAAATAATTTAATTAACAACGCCTTAGTTGAACGAGATAAAGTCATTTTTCCTCCACTGCATATCAAGCTTTGCCCTATGAAGCAGTTTGTAAAGGCTCTTGATAAAAATGGATCATGTTTTGAATATATAGGGGAGAAGATGCCACAGTTGAGTACAGAAAAAATTAAAGCAGGAGTATTTGATGGTCCGCAAATAAGACAATTTATTAATGACTCTGCTTTCGTGAATTCAATGAATAAAACTTAGCGAAAGGCTTGGACTTCATTTGTTGCAGTTGTTAGAAATTTTCTGGGCAAACGCAAAGATGAAAACTATTTTAAACTGGTTGACGACATGCTTAGCAGTTTCAAATCCCTCGGATGTAATATGAGTATTAAGGTGCACTATTTACACAGCCATTTAGATCGTTTTCCTAAAAACTTAGGAGACATGAGTGAGGAGCAAGGTGAAAGATTTCACCAAGATATTAAAACTATGGAGGATTGGTACCAAAGAAGATGGGATACGCACATGATGGCGGATTACTGCTGGAATTTAAAAAGAGATTGTTCTAAAATACATTCAAGAATGTCACGGAAAAGAGGTTTCTGGGTTGTTTAGTGACTATAGTTTGTTTCATAAAAAATTTTTCTTTTGTCTTTACATATAATAACTATATATATAATAGAGTGTAATATACCATATAGTTATACATTTCTATAGCATAATAATCAAAATTTAATCAAAATTTCATGTTTATTTTGTTAATTTGATCCCAATCAAAATCCTTTTCAAAAGGATAAAAACCATTTTCATAAAAGGTATAAAATATTTTTGTTTTTCAGGGTAATTTTCATCGCCCCCTAGCCCCCTCATTGGCGCTTCTTATTTCATTAAAATGATCTCAAAAATGCGAGCTGATTGGCAAAATCTAACGGTATATTGAGTTCAGGGCATCAAACTCATATAAAATTTGCTGCAAATACCAAGGCACCAAAATAGCTGTTGGCCTGTATAATATATCATAAATTTTTTTTAAGTGATTCTATTTGGTTTGTTCTCATTTTTAAAATCTTTTTTTTCACTTGACCAGAACTTTTCATTAAGTAACTTGTCCACAAATTTGATTTTTATATATCAAAATATAAATATTTGATATTTATGCAATATTGGTAACAAAATTTAGCCAACATTGAGATAAATATTGTACAAATGTTGCACCTATATTGTTTGCTTCTTGATCATAACTATTCCTCTTATTTCTTGTAGTCTGAACAACTATAATAATAATATTGTGACATAACAATAACAATGCTACATAACAATAATTTGCATTGTTAAATACTGTAACTTATTGTAAAACTAAAAAGTAGAAAATAAAATATAGCAAAAATATTTGCTAAAAATTATATTCTTTTTTGTACTAAAAAGTAAAAAATAAACTTTAAATTTAATAATGTAGTAAAGATCAGGTCTGTTTCAAAATGATTTTTATGCAGACCTGTCAACCTTTAGTTTATATATATATATATATATATATATATATATATATATATATATATATATATATATATATATATATATATATATATATATATATATATATATATATATATATATATATATATATATATATAATTATATATATATATATATATATTTACATATATATATATACACATATACAGTGTTGTCAAAATTATTAGCTACTTTATCAGTATATTTCCTTGAATACTTTAAGAAAACTGACAAACTCTAAGAGTTTTCTATTTTCATTACTTAGTAAACCTTTTTCAACAGAATTTTATTTTTCAAACCAACTGATTTTCAAAACATCAAAATTATTATCTTTCAGAGAGTTTTTCTAGCTTTATTATAAACGAGCATAAAAAACAAACAAACATAGTCAAGAATATTCTTGAATGAACATTTTATAAAAATTGTAAAATATATAGAAGTAAACTTAAATTAATGATAAAGGTCATGATAATGATATGTAATGATAATTGATTATGAAAACAACATATCAATTAAACTAAAATAAAGATTAACATTAACAAAAGTAATCTTAAATACATAAAATATGAAAAGAATTGTCACAAAAAAAGTTTCTGGAATACT
The DNA here is from genome assembly GCF_022113875.1 of Hydra vulgaris. Lineage (NCBI taxonomy): Eukaryota > Metazoa > Cnidaria > Hydrozoa > Anthoathecata > Hydridae > Hydra > Hydra vulgaris. The sequence goes on along the minus strand of NC_061157.1, from coordinate 3,358,269 downwards.
ATTTTCTGGTCCATCAATTAAAGTTTAATTTGTTTGTACACGATGAACTGATAGCTTTGTGGAAAAATATATAAATATCATTCTAATAGTCAAGTATGGAGTTATTTTTTAATGATGTAGAAGAAATATGTATATATATATATATATATATATATATATATATATATATATATATATATATATATATATATATATATATATATATATATAAATATATATATATATATATATATATATATATATATATATATATATATATATATATATATATATATATATATATATATATATATAATATATATATATATATATATATATATATATATATATATATATATATATATATATATATATATATATATACATATAAACACACATATATATTTATATACACATCCATATGTGTGGTTTATATATTATATATGTGGTTATAAATTTATATTTTATATATACACATATGTGTGTGGTTATTTCAGTAGGACCTATTCGAAAGATATCTTTAATTAAAAGTTCAAGAAAAATAAAGTAACCTTAACAACAAGTTACCTGTCTCATTCTTTGGACAAACTTAGATTTGACTGATTCTTTATCGAAGTCCAACTAAAAGAAATATTTAAAATGTTTAGTAAACTTGTTTAAACCTTAGAGAATTTAATAAAGAATAAAAAACACTATAAAAATATTTGCTACCAGAAAACAATCATTTACATGCCTTGTGTCATCATTTATATATTTGTGTTGAATATTTTATAAATGTGAAAACTGTAATTTATTCATTACAGCTATTGCATTTACTTGTGACTAAATTATATTTGAATTTAAACTATTTTTACAGTTCCTCATTTTGCTGATCAATAATTTAAATTTTTATAACTTTATATAACTTTGGAAAAAACTATTCATATACAAAATTTTAAATTTCTTTGCTTAGTCAGACATGTTTTGTAAACTGAAATATTAGGGTATAAATAAAATGGTAAAACCCTGGGTAAACAAGTTAAAAAATATTAAATCAATGGTTGGGTAAACAAGTCAAAAAATATGGATGTTCTAGCTTTAACAAAGATATAATGTTTGCAAAAAAAGCAATTACAAAAAGAAAAAATAATAATAATTATGAATACCTGATTCAACTGCACACCATGACACCAAACTCTTTCAAGTAAATCACACAAACTAGCTATGAGAGTGTTCTCTTCAATGCCAATTGAGTTAGGGCCAACATGTCCAAGCTCAATAGCTTCTTGACCAAGTTTAAGAACAACAAGTCTTTTAGTCTGCAGAGTGTAAATTCAAAATAATTTTATTTTAAAAAATTTAAGTCAAATGAAAATTGCTTAATAATTTAATAAACTTTTTGACATTTCATTGGTTGACATTTCATTGGTGGATTTATTGTCCTTGTAAATTGTTTGACAAAGTGCGTTTTTAAACAAAAAATTTTCTTATTTTAATTTTAAACAAAAAATTTTCTTATTTTAATTTTTAATTAAATGTATAAATTGTACAAAAAATTTTTTAACAAATGATTAACTTTGTATTTATTTATTATTACTTTATATTAATATCATTTTTTATATTCATAAAAATGATGAAACTGATGGACTCAGAGAACAAAAAAAAAAAAAAAAAAAAAAAAAAAAAAAAATCCAACTGAAACTAAATATTATTATTAACCTTCATCTTGCACTCTTTTAGCAACTTTTCGGCATATACATTTAAAGTTCGTTGTGTAGCTCCTGTTTCATGTGTGTCTTCATTAGACTTGCTTTCCTGCATGTACTTCTAAAAACATAAATTATTGTGTGTATACTTAAAACATAAAAAATTGGTATTTAAAACTTTTAAGATTAACATCAATATATAAACTAACAATATATATCTACACACCAATTGATTAAATCAATTAACATTGTTATATTTACACATCAATTACACATTGTTAGAAACTAACAATCAGTGTGTATATGTGTGTTTAATGTATATCTATATATATCTATATATATCTACATATATCTATATATATCTATATATATCTATATATCTATATATCTATATACCTATATATCTATATATCTATATACCTATATATCTATATACCTATATATCTAAATGTATATCTATATATATATACATATATATATATATATATATATATATATATATATATATATATATATATATATATATATATACACTAACTAAAGCGTATTTTTATAAGCGTTTGCTCACCTTAACCCATACGGCTTTTTTAGAAAATAAAGAAAAAAAACGAAGAATGATGAATGAAACGATTGCTGCCCCATCCCAAACCCTCAGTCGATGTAGCAGCACTCCACTGCAAGTCTGGCTATTTGTCAGTCAATGTATGAACTGAAGGCCCCAGCAGCAGGCTATTTCAGTATGACGTCAGATTGCTTACCTTAGTACGCAATACTATTTGTATATATATATATATATATATATATATATATATATATATATATATATATATATATATATATATATAACTACATATTTTTTACAACTATAAATTTCATACTAAATTAAACATCAGGTAAAAAATCTGATTTTTTCTCATGGAAAAATAATTTTGTACAAAAAAAAAAATGCGTTGGAAAAATCTAATCTTTTGGTTTGTGGTTGTCCAGCAAAAATTAGTTCTCATGGGGGCACTTGGATATTAGCTTGCTTCTTTTGTTTAATAATCTTTGGAATTTTTATACAAATACAAAATTATTATTTTTTTGTATAAGGATAATAGGCATTTTTTAGTTATGTTGTAGGCTTATGGTTCGCCCACAAAGAACAATTAACAATCGAAAAAAAAAAAAGAAAAGCCAACTAAAAACTGCTTTGACACCATAATAGGCTGCTTTGATGGTGCCGAGGTTTGTGAGCTGGTAGGTTTGTATATATTAAACTCATTATCGGAAACTGTTACCAACAGCGATATGGGCTTACAACTTTCTTACAATTAATTGACAAACACTTTCAAAAACCAAATCCACTTCATAAATGGTTAAACGCAACACAATAAAAGTCAGCTACAGCTGCACAAGCAACATAACAATAATAATAAAGAATCACAACAATAAAATATATTAATGAACCTATTTACCATTTTAGCTTGCAATCGTAAACTAAACGAAACCTGCCCTATGAATTGAAATTGCAGAAAAACAAATGTAATTTATAAATGCATTGCATCATTCCCAAACATACCCAACAAAACTATATATATATATATATATATGAATATATATATATATATATATGAATATATATATATATATATATATATATATATATATATATATATATATATATATATATACAAAACATATTTCTCTCTCTCTCTCTCTCTTTCTCTCTCTCTCTCTCTCTCTCTCTCTCTCTCTCTCTCTCTCTATATATATATATATATATATATATATATATATATATATATATATATATATATATATATATATATATATATATATATATATATATATATATATATATATATATATATATATATATATATATATATATATATATATATGAATGCAGCATTAGATACACACTGGTGGCATCATACTGAAATATAGAGCTGCAGAGGTTTTAATATGAACACCAACTGGCTAAATAAGAAAAAGATGCAAGGAACACAACTACATCGACTAGGGGTTTGTATTGGAGCAGCAATTGTTTTTTTCATTAGCCTTTGTTTTTTTCTTTTTTCTGAAAAGTTAAAATGTAAAGTTAAAGAATTAAAGCACACAAAATATATTAGCAAATTTCATTCTTAGATTTTATCCATTGTGTGTGTATATATATACATATACAAGTCTCGAATTAGTGATCGCAAATTGCAACATCTGTAAATATTTCTGGTTATTAAATTATCAGTTTATTAAAAACTGTGAACACTGTTTTAATGAAACAGCCATTTATCATATTGTAAAAATTAATGAAAAAACAAAACAATAAATTTACTTCTGCAAAAATAATATCAGTCAAAACTTATATAATTTTAGTATTGTTATTTTAAAACACCTGGTAATTTAAGGATTATAAATAAAAAATTTTATTATCAATTAATTGATAATAAAAATAATAAAAAGATATATTTTAAAATAAGTCATTAGAGTTTTTTTGTTTTTATATAAAGTTTAAATTAATCTTTATATATTTTTAAAATCCTCCATCTTTAATTTTCTATACATATCTACAAAAGAGTTATGAGCGTTTAATTTATAGAAAAATACTGAATAAGATTTAAATAATTAAAAAAGTATTTTTTATCTTATGATTATCTTTATTTTTTTTATCTTATGATTCTTATTATCTTCATGATTTCTTTTATTTAAAAATATTTGATCACCGCTAAATTCCTTCAGACTGTTGTGATTAGCCGTTGTTTCTTAATAGATATATTGTACTTTAATTTTCTAGTTTTAGCTGATGATTTCTAAAATGAATCAAAATATTAAAGTTTAAATCATAATTTTTAATAATAATAAAAATGATAGGAACAATATAGATACAGGTTTTATAATAAGATTTTATATGATAATAAAAATGGTAGGAATATTATGGTTTTATAATAAGATTTTATATGATAATTCAAGTTATAATAAGATTGTAATATATTTATTATATGTAAGCATATAATAAGATTTTATATGATAATTCAAGATCTATATTTTTTATTGAATAATAGCTATTGAGATTAATGATCAAAACAGAATTTACGATTTTTAAAAAGCTAAAAATTTAAAGACCGGATACATTTACAGATATTGAAAATTGCAATCACTTAATTCAAACACGGATATATTTAATAAAAAATCTCAATATACCTTGACTCGTTCTGCTAACTTTTGCTTGATTTTGTGACCCTATAAATTGATTGTGTCAAAATAAGTGAGTGCGCCAGCCATGTTTAAATTTTATTTTTAATAAAATTACTATAACACATAATTTGAAAATAATTTAGAAAATTTTTTTTACTAGCCAAAAAAATTTCTCTGAAAAAATGTTTTTTGAAACTTTGCAAAAATGTACATCTACATACAACATCTAAAAATTTTACAATCAATAACTTTTTAGTACCCCCTGTTTCCTGATAAATGTTTCACTTAAATATAACTAAAAAGTTATTGGTTTTATTTGCCTTTTGAAAAAGATCACCCTGAATTCATTACATGATGAGCCCCATATACCAGTAGACTTATTTTTCTCTAAAAGTAAATGAATCTGTTCCTTAATAGAACCAGAATTTTATAGATTTTTCAAAAATAATACTTTCAAATAAATTGATTACTTGCATTTTATATACAAAAAACAATATTTTTAAACAAAAATTGTACAAAAATCATTTTTTGTTTATAAACTGAACAAATATCTAGCATGTATTGAAAGGTGTGATGAGGTGACCTTTTTCAAAAGTTAAATGAAACCAATTATTGTTAGTTACTTTTAAACCATAGTTCCTTTATTTTTTATACAGGAAATAGGGGGCTATCAAAAAAACAGGGGGTTATCAAAAAAACAGGGGGTTATCAAAAAACAGGGGGCTATCAAAAAAATAGGGGGCTATCAAAAAAATAGGGTGCTATCAAAATTTTATATCCTTAATCTACATACATCTAGATTAGTCTTTAATGATTCATTTAAAGCAATATGTTCTTTTTGAAGTTGAGATTTTTCCTGTTTCTTCCAGTTCACTTTTTTAGATCTAAAATAAAAATTGATATTTCACTTGTTTAATTGTACTTTATTTTTAATTGTTATTATTTTATGTACATAACACATTGCTATGTTTTTTTTAATTATGCCAAATACTTAATACACTAAAAAAAAAAATAAAAAAAAATGTGGATGACCCGCCAAAGATCCTAGAACGTCATTTAACTGAGAATTTTTGAAGCATTCTAAAAAGTAATGGTCTAAATAACAGAAAGCAAAAAATTTGAAACAACATTGTATTAGGATATTAGGATAATAGCTGCCACAAGAAAGTCAACAAAAACCTTTCAAAGATTTTGCAATGTCAACTCTATCCCAAAACAAAAAAATCAGAAATAATAGACTGATAAAACAAAATTAATATTGAAACTTATAGAGAAATAAAAACTATACTATAAATAAATTTCTGTTTAATTACTTAGGTAGTGATTAATAACTTTCACAGGTTTTATTGAACAACCATTATCAAATAATCAACAACATTCCACTTTATCTGTAACTATTTTTGTAATGTGTAATTATTGTTGATGATACATAACTGAAAAAAAAATTAAAAATTAATTTCAGCTGACCCCCCAAACATTAAATGGTAAAACTCTTGTCTCTATTAAAATGGTAAAACATTATCTCTAGGCTGGCCTTAAATTTGACAAAATATGGAAAACTTACATTATCTCTAGGCTGGCCTTAAGTTTGACAAAAAATGGTAAAACTCTCATTATCTCTAGGCTGGTCTTAAGTTTGACAAAAAATGGAAAACTCACATTATCTCTAGACTGGCCTTATGTTTGACAAAAAATGGATTACTGTCTGTAAAAAACATGCTGAGCCTAATACCTCATAAAGCAATTTAGAATATTTATAGGATGGCCTCAATAATACTTATATTCATATACCATATTTCATTTGCTATTTAGATACCACACATACAATTTTCAGGTGAAAAAACTAGAGAAAAAGCTACCTGTTCTAAGCAATTGAAAAAGAAAACTTTTTGGCAAGACAGAAGTATAAAGTTGAGTTGTTAGCAAATAGAGCCACTTTAGATTCAAGATTGTCAGGAAGATCATTAATGTAACAAACAAAACAGGACCAAGGACACTTGAAGTACTCCAAAAGCTAAAACACTTAAATAGTTTGGATTCAAGAGATTACAAAGGAGGGCCATTTATCAGAAGGAAAACCCATCATCCCAACTGTCATGAAGAAAATCACAAAAATAATCCCAGCCAGCTTTATGGTAGCAATAAATAGTGTGATGATAAAGTCTAAAGAAGAAGTAGGAGATGAAAGATTTATAGATATCATTGCATGGTCCGATCCACCTAAAGGAAAACAAGGAAAAACTGAACACAAGCTGAGGTCAGAGACAAGACACAAATCAAGGAGGAAGCTAAATGATTAGGGTTGTTTAGAAAAAGAGTTACAAAGTTAACTATCTGAGTAAGAAATTGAGAAATATAGAAGTTTTGAGTTTTAGTGTCAGCAGGGTCAGTGGTGTTTTTCAAGTCATTCAGTGTGATAATAATTAAAGTCACCAATAACAACAATACTAGCAGAAAGGTAGAGAGAAATTTTTTGCACAAAATAATGCAGTCTTGAGAAGGGGTATGATAAAGAACAAAAAAAAAGGTGATAGAGTGAAAAAGTACTCAAAAGAATTGTCAGAGGATTCAAACCTGATTTCTTGACAAATAGGGAAGTGATGAGCAAATATACGCTAAAGACAAGCATGGAGTTTTGCAAATTAAAAGATAGTAGTCATCAATACTTAGATCTGAAGAAAAAATATATGTATTTTAGTTTTACAAAGAGCAAGCTAGTCTGGCGAATTTTGCAAGAGGTAAGATTTAACTGATGGAAAGTTATTTTATAGACCACGAATACACGTGAAAGATATATTGAAACAGTTAAGTGGTGATAATGGTTTTTTATTTTTAAAATTTTTGGTTGAAAATAAAGTTTATAACTCATTAGATTAAGTACTTCCAAAGCAATGAGATATGCAATTGTCTCAGTCCTGCTAATTAACTTAAAGTAAACCTCTGAGACGATGTTCATTAAACTTAGAGGTGAATGAACATTGTCCCAGAGGTTCAGGCAGAATACAAACATATATACAGGGATTTTCGAATGGATAAAAATTATGCAAGAGGTTCAGACAGAACACAAGCATACAAATAGCAGCTTACAGGTAAGTGAAAATTGTGCCAATCTCATAAAATTGAAAATGTATATGGATATGTTCTTTACAAAAGTTTATCAGCTACCTATGAGACAATGTACTATGGCAACCATTACTATGGCAATTCTAACTTTTATTGAGCAACTGTAAACAACATTAAATTATTATTATTTTAAAATATTGTACTATTGTAAATTAAATCAGTATTTATCTCAACAAAAGAGTATAATTTAGTATAAATTATGTAATAAAATGTAGAAGAAATTATGTAGCATATAATCTAGTATAAATTATGTCAACATGCAGTGAAACTAGTTTTTAACAACTTAAAATAAGTTAACAAGTTTCTAAATAAGTTAAGCTGTTTTTGAATATCAAATTTTGCAAAAGACTGCAATATATTAATTGTTTTCACAACTTAAATTATATTAATTTAATTTAAAAACAAATTAATTATATCAATTTAAGTTTAATAATTGTAAATATTTTTGTAAACAATATTAACTTTTATTATTTAAAATAAATTTTCATACTTTTTTTTAGATTCTAAAATGCAATTCTTATCTGGTAGAGGAAAGTATCCAAGTTTTTTATCTGAAAAAAAAAATGTTTATATTCAAAATATACTCATTATATTTTTATAACAAACTTTGTTAAAACTGTTACCTCTTTGCAATGGTGCCATTAAAGGATGTGGCTGAACTGCATTATGGTCAATTTGACTACAACTTTTAATGTATGCTTCAACTAAAAAAAAATAGATATAAATATGAACAAAATGAAATAATTGAAATATTTTCATTGATTCTATAACTTTATCTTTTACTGATTTAATTCTGAACATAAAGAATGACAAGATGAAACTAAGACAAAAGTTTATATTTAGTTGCTAAATGTCAAACAACAAGAACCAATTTTTTTGAACTAGTTATTAGTAAAAAACACCACCCTTCATGTGAGACCTCTTTGGAATGGCTTTATCACTTATATCAATCACTTATTTGTTATATTAATAATTTTTTAGTGATACAAAATCTAAAAAATATATAAGCAAAATGAAAAAAAACATTGTTTAAATAAAACTGATTTTATTTAAGATATAACACTATAAAAAAACCCAAAAGAAAAAAAATATATAATTTGGTTTAATCCCTCCTACAGTAAAAAGAGTTTCTACTAAAGTTGGACATATCTTCCTAAACTTAATCAACTTAATATAGCTGCACCAAAAATGTTGACAAAATAATAAAAAGTCACAACAAAAAAATCATAACTGAAAATTCAATGAACACCCACCATGCAACTGTATAAACAAACAAAACTTTTTAATGAAAGGAAAACTTTTTAATGAAAGGAAAAGAACCTCAAATTTATGTATAAATGTTTAGTATCACCCCTTATTATTCTAAAAAAATTATACATCGGTTTATCAGAAGGCAAATGGAAGAAATGATGGGCAAACCACAAAACTCCTTCACAAATAAAAAACTGCAAAATTCAACCAACCTTTCCAAATACATATGGCAAATAAAAGAAAACTTCAAAGTAACACCTAACCTAGCCAATAATTTAAAAATTTCCAGCGTACAAAACGTCACAAAAAAAAAGAATTTGCCTCTACAAAAAACTTTCAATAACTTCATGCAAAGACATACCCTTATTATAAACTAAATAAATATCCCGGAATTGCTAAACAAAAAATCTGAAATAATATCAAAGTCGTTAAAAAACAAGTTTTAGCTTGACAACCACAAACCCAAAGATTAAAAAACCATAAAAGCAAAGCATGCTTGCAAACAATAAAAGCTTTATAATTGTTTTTTGCATGTTTTTTTTTTGTATAATAATAAGAAAATATTTTAAACAAAAAATACATAATGTATTTTTTACCTGATGATTGCTAAGCCATGAAACTTTTAGTAGTAAACATTATGTAGTTATTTTTTTCTTTAACATATATATATATATATATATATATATATATATATATGCACACACACATAAATATGTATGTATGTATATATGTATACAGTCAGCGAAATTCAGGTCGGCATTTGGCAATGCTGACACAAAAACCTTTGCTTTAGAATGGCATACAACTGCCGACCTGAACATCCTAAAGTGTTGGCATGCAAATTGAAATACATGTAAAAAATATATAATATTCGTTAAATACTATTTTATAATTTTTTTATTGTAATTACTTATTTTTCAAGTTTGACATGTTTTATTAAAACAAAAATTCATTCATTTTTTTCAACTATTTTTTTTTTCTTTCTTAAATTTATTCAAGCATAGCAAGGTTAAAAAAAATTACTTTTTAAATGCCTGTTGTTCTCACACTTTTTTAATCGCAATTAATATTTTATTAAGTTATAAAATCTAATTTTAATTTATTTTATTAGTTAAAACCATTTAACTAATAAAATAATTTACATGTTTACGTTTTTTTTTAATACTATTTAAGATCAGAAAGTATATTAGGAAAGTTTAGCCTTGGTATAGTTGTGTTAAATTCATGCGGAGAAGAAACATTAGATTGTAGTGGAGCATACTAAAAAATTTATGCTTGGAAAATTAGTAGAAAAAGTGTGGCCGAATCTTTTTAAAATGCAACACTAATTAGGTATCATAAATATAGTGGAATTTCCATTTCAATGCCAACTTCCAAAGCAGAAACGGAAAGGGTATTTTCATTTTTGAGACGAATACTTTCTAATGATTGCCAAAATATTTCTAATAAAGGGTTAGAAAGCATTCTCCATTTAAAATGTGTGAGAAGTTTTGACGAAACATTTTATGATCATGCTATAGAATTATTTTTGAACCAATACCCAAATGGAGAAGTAAGAAATAATCCAAGGCAAATACAGAGCCATACTAATCTTAAGAAATCAAAAATATGCAAAAACGAAACGACTTCAATAATGACTGCTTTGCAAACCCTTGTTTCTTCTGAAAGTGAATCTTCTGATCAAGAAAATTTGATTTTTAACATTAATTTAAGCAATATTTCTGATAATAATTGGACAGAAAATTCTGATGAGTATAATATGAAAATACGTCAATAAGACAATCACCATTGCGCGGATATAAGAAAAAAAACTATTTTTTAGTATTTTTAACTTTTGTCTTCCCTCCATCAATTTATATATAGTTACAAGTTCATAGTATACTACAATTAAATATTGAAAAACACCACCCCTACTACTTAATTAAATGCTTATTTCATGTAGAGGCTAAACAAGCGGATGTAAACTGTCTACTTATTTTGTTTAACAATTTGCTATTTTAAACAAAATCTTTGCCTATGGCACATAAACTAAATTTGTATTTCTAAACGACATTCTTTCTATGAGCAATCTAAAAAAACAATTAAAATTCAATAAATAAACTATGACCATTTTTTTTCTAAAAAAAACAACAACTTCAAAACTAAAAAATCACTAATTCATAAATTTGCTATATACTTAATTAACTACACAAAATTTAACTGTTACAATCTTTAAATTATTATTGTCTGAAGCTATGCTATTATAAAGCAATCCTTTTATAATCAATTAATTATTACCCCTATTTTATCTATAACCCTTTTTTACCCCTATCATAACAGAAAGCAAAAAATCCAATTTTTTTTTTGCTGACCTGACATCAGCTAAGGCTGGCACACTTGTACCAACCTGAAATCCTTCAAATTTCGCTGACTGTGTATAAATATATGCGTGTGTGTATATATATATATCTACTACTTTAATGAACAAATACGTATCTTGTAGTTATTTTTTTATTGTTTTCATTGTTAGAGAGTTTTATTTAAAATATAAAACAAGCTAATTACTTATTCTTAGTTATTTATTTTTTTATAAAAAGTTTTAACATAACATATAAAGTAATAATCTTAATACTTAGTAATGCCACCCTTTGCTAGAATAAAGGCTAGCAAAGGGTGGCATTACATTTACATTACAATTCAGGCGTTGGGGCATGCTTTCTATGTAGACTTTTGCGTTGTGTTGGAGACTGGGGTTGTTATGGCACAATTGCTGCTTGGTAGTGATGATTTCTTTGGCAATTTCCTGTTTTGTGAACTCCCTTAGATTTTCTATGGGGTTCATATCATGTAAATTCCTCGGCCATGGCAAAACACGCACATTTTTTTCAGTTAGGAATGCTGTAACACTTCTAGCTTTATTGCATGGTGAAGAGTCATGCATGAAAATATACTCTTCATTACCAGGGAACCATTCTTGGACCTGGGGTTGGAGCCTGTTTTCCAGTACTTGGTTGTACTGGTCCTACCTCATGGTCCCTTCCACAATATAGAGGCAGCTTATACTCTTAGCCTAGATCACAAACCACATCATTACACTCACAGAATGTTTAACTTTCCAAAAGACAGAATTTTTTCTTGGGCATCGTCAAATAAATGAGCTTTTGTCCATCAAAATTTGAAATGATGACTTGACCTGTAACACATTACGAAGATAATTTAAATTATAAACCTATAATTTTTCTGGTTTCTTACAATACTATAAATTATATTTACTCAACTCCAAAAGTCATATGCTGCTGCTTTCTAGCCTATTCCAGTCACTTTTTTTTCATGGTTTCAGTTAAATATGGTTTTTTGGTTGGACAGCGATCCATTAAATTCTCTTCAGCCAACCTTCTCTGAACCGTCCTTTTGGAGACGTTAATTCTTTCATTGTTTATAGATGTAGCTAGTTGAGCCACACGTACGAATTGCGTATGAAAATTGCTTTTTAAAAATGTTTTTTAAAAAGGCCTGATGTATATATATATATTTATATTTTTTTAATATACACACACATGTGTGTGTGTATATTAAAAAATATAAATATATATCTATATATCAGGCCTTTTAAAAAAACATTTTTAAAAGTGATTTTCGTATGCATTTAGCAATTTCATGTTATGCAATTTAAATTATCTTTTATTAAAAATAATTATGTAGTATACTACATTAAAAATATAAAAAATAAAATAATCAAATAAATTGTGATAAACGAACAAAACATTATTTTAAGTATAAGATTGTTTTAAGAAATGAATTATAAGAAAATATAATTTTTATATATATATATACTACCATCCATAACTATTCAAATGGTTGTACTTTTCGATATTAGATATTAAAGTTTTATTTATTATTGGGAGAGAATCGGAAAGCAAAGTCTACCTGAATTATGTCACCTTCCTATTTATTAGGTTTACAAAAAAACTAATATAAAGTCCCATTAGAATTAGTTTATAATTTACTTGCCTATTAATCACATTTATCACCTTTTGTGACAATAACTGCATAACTTTATCTCAGCATTCTACTTAACGACTTATCCAATTTGTCAAAGTCAATTTTATGCCATTAACTAATAAGTTTTTCCACATCTTATGCATCATTAGATATTTGACATTCTAACTGACTCCTCTAATAAAATTCTGATAGAAGAGAGATCTTGTGATTGGGGAGGCTAAATTATTTTATTCAATATTTGATCATTCTCAAACTGAGTCAAATAACTTATACATTTTTCTTTAAATGTGTTTTAGATTTAAGCTTTAAGTCATTTTCTTCTAAAAAATTAAATAGCTTCTATTAACCCATCTTTCTGAAGGCATAGCATGGTTTTTTAATGTACAAGTAAACTACCAGGGATGTGGAGTCCCAAAAAGGACTCTGGATATGAAACGCTCAAAAAGATTACTTCTTCCTAGTATTTTGGTATTTGGAGCTCTAAAAATATAAATAAGTTTATGAAATACTAATAGGAAAAAAATTAAGACTTCGAGGTAATAGGAACAATCATTTTTTTAACACGGAGTCCTTAGGTATAATGACAGCAAGGATTCTAAGACTCCAGGCTTAAAAACAATAAGTTCCAAATCATTATATCTCATGAAATTTTTACTTATAGCAGATAATAAGTCAAAAAACATGTTTAGAGCTTCTGGACACTACAGACTTGGAAAAAGTAGAGATATAAAGCCAGAGCCCTCTTAGGACTCTGCATCCCTGTAAACTACTTTTGTCATTACTCCCTCTATTTTTAAAAAGTCACCTGTGGCATTCCAACCAAAACAGCCCCATACCTTAACACTACATCCACCATGTTTTAAATTCGATAATGCATACTATTTTATCATACATTCAATGATTCTTTTCTCCAGACAAACAATCTTATCTTGAAACCAAAGATTTAAAACTTTGACATGTTGGTCCGCATTTACAGTCATTGATGGTCCATTTTTATGCAGTTTTGCCTACTTTACCATTTTTATTATTCTTATGGTTTTATCAGAGCATTTTAATCAAAATACTTTTAAATTTTCTCAGTGCAAAAAAAAAAAAAAAAAAAACATAAAAAATAGTTAAATAAAAAAACACATTTTCTAAAAAAGTTAATGCCATTCAAACTATAAACGGTAGTGTGTGTATATATATATATATATATATATATATATTTTAGGTTATTTAGGTGCTCCCAGAAGTCCTTACGGTCTTATCACAGAGCACCGCGGGAGAGCATTTAACTAGAAATTCACGCCTCCTTCCTTACCAATGTCGCTTATTAGGCTAGAGCCGACGCCGTACTTTGGATCTCTGGGTCTAGGATCCAGATCTCTGAGCCAGAACTCTAACCACTACGCCACGGCTATATATATATATATATATATATATATATATATATATATATATATAATATATATATATATATATATATATATATATATATATATATATTAGCAGATGCAAGCTTTGCAATGAATTTGTTATATGGTTCCCATAAGAGGTCATTAGTATATAATAATCCAAGAAGATATAAACTAAAGGATTCAAACAGAGTGTTGCCATTCATCAATATAGGAATATTAAAAAAATTAAAATAACCATAGCAATAAATAACTGAGTTTGTTAGGATTAAAATTTACTGAAAATAGAAAAGTTTTGCCCATTCAAGGATAACTTCAAGTATTTATACAGAAAGTATTTAATTATCATATAAGGAATTTATATTATTTCACTATTTAAGTATTTATACATCAATAAGTTATACAGAATTATACATATTCAGAGTAAAAACTTAAAATTGTGTCTATTTTTCTAAGCTGAAGTTCTGAAGTAGTTTTCTAAGCTGAAGTTCTAAAGTAGTTTTCTAAGCTAAAGTTCTGAAGTTTTTGTCAACAAGTTTAAGTATGCAGGTACATAATTAAAATAAAAAATTTTAATATTAAAAAAAAATTTATTACTTTTTGAAAAAAAAGTTTTTATTATTTGTTAAATGAATATTCTTTAAACTTTGTTACACTATTTGCCATTGCTTATTCATAATATGATATTCAAATTTGAAAGTCCAAGTACTTATAAAATGTCTAAAAATGATGAAATTTAGTTAAAGGAAGAATTGAAACCATGATCATAATTAAGACCTTATTTTATATATTAGAGATGAGATTATTTAAAAGTCAATTATATACTAATTTTCTACTTATTTACCCCAAAAAAAAAAGTTGATATAAAAGAAATGGATTCTTGAAACTTCTACAATGCAACATCTAGTTTTACTGGGAAAAAAAGTATCATTAGATCATCATCATCATTAGATTCAATAAATCCTTTGAATCAAGTTCTTTAAATTCTTTTTTTTTTTAAAACATATTTTATTTTATTTATTTTTGTAAAAAATTAACTATAGATTCTAAATTGCATTACAAGGTCCATATTATATACTAAATTGAAAACAAAATTAACATTTTATGGTCTTTAAATTACTTTGTAACTGCTGTAAATGTTAAAATTTAACTTTATTACTTGCACTTTGAATCAAAAATATACTCAAGAATTTGCATAGTAAACTGATAAGGCAAATGTAGAGAGCTGTTTTAACCACCAAGAGCATAAAAACAATTATCTAAAGGTGTTCTTCAGAAAACTAATAAATATCAATTAAACCCACATTAACTTAATTAACCACATTGTCACTTCCTACACCCTAATAATAGCAATAAAGTTTTGATAACTATTTTCTTTTTATAATGTTAAAAACTTACTTGCACTTGATATCGTTGTACATTTCTCATATGTTGGACTTCTTATTAAACCAAGTTTAACTTTTAGCTTGTCTATTCTTTTATCAAAATAAGCAAGACGAGGATCACAGTCTTCCCAAAGAGCCATAATCTTCATATCAATTAAACTAGCAAAACCTTGTGTTTCCACAAACAAAGTCATAAATGGTAAATGTGCTTGAGATTGGTCAGATAAAAATGCAGCTTTATCAAAATTTTGCATTTGATCACGATCCACTAACCATTCCTCTTTGGTTTGCTGTGGAAGAATAACAAAATGTTCATAATCAACAAGAATATGAGTAAAGCAATTCACAAAAATCTCACGAACAATTATATTGATTTCATCTTCATGCTGCTGTGTTCTCATGCATGTTATTGAACGTGAACCCCATACATGTTCACCATCTTTGTTTGATAAGGGGTCTGTGATTGATGCGTTTTCACTAATTATAACATTTGAAGTTTCTAGACCTACTCGTTCAATAACAGCCATCATGGCTGCTACACGTGGATTCACAGGCTTTTTAGATTCAGGAGACTCTTTACTTAATAAAGAACTTGTTTTACTTTCTTCATGCTGGGTAGGAATAATATCTCCAGACCAGTTACCACTCATAAATTTCACATTTGGGTGTGATTTTGGTTTTCCAATAACTAAAGAAGAAGTTCTGCTTATTGACAACTTTGAGTAGATTTTATAATAATCACTGTTTTGGTTTGAATAATATTCTACAGATTTGTTCATTGAAATATCAGAATTATTAGGTTCATCACACATATCATTTTCAGGATTTCCATTATTAGATAAATTGTTTTTTAGCAAAAGACAACCTTTTCGTAACTCTATATTATACAAGTTTGTTATTGATTCCAACTCAGCAATAAGTTCATTTCTAACAGGTAACTCTGGAATTTCTTGGGGAAGGTGTATTGAGTTATTGTCAATATCAAGAAGACAAAGAGAACCCTATATTAAAAACTATATATAAAAACACAGAGAATAAAAAATATGCATTTATTTTTCAAATGCTAAAAACAGCACAAAGAAAGAAATTTCACAATAAGAACAATGAAGAAAAAATTTGCAACTATTAAATATCACAATTATAATTATACATATTATATAATATTAAATATTACAATAATAATAGACTTTTAAAAAAAACTAATTTTACTTCTTGTGGCAAATCAAGTCTATCTTTTTCATCTTCCGTTTCATAGCACAAACCCATTATAAAAGGAACTGGTGCATCAAGATAATGCAACAAAAATGGAGGCAACACTGGTACATAAACATGTTGCCATAGCAATGGAAAAAATAGAGTTGTCAAACTTTCAGCTATTAACATAAGTTTGTGGCTGTCTAAAATTAAAAGAAATTCACTAATACCACCTGAATTAAAATTAAAAGAAATTCACTAATACCACCTGAATAAAAATTAAAAGAAATTCACTAATACCACCTGAATTAAAAATAAAAGAAATTCACTAATACCACCTGAATTAAAATTAAAAGAAATTCACTAATACCACCTGAATTAAAATTAAAAGAAATTCACTAATACCACCTGAATTAAAATTAAAAGAAATTCACTAATACCACCTGAATTAAAATACCACCTAAACTACCACTTATTTTAAAAAAATGTAAAACATTCTAAAAATATAAACAATTTAAAATGGATTCAAAATATAAAAATTAACATAAAATTCTCAATATTTCAGTACAAAAAAGAAATAAATAAATAAAAAAATATTTTTGAAAAGATATTTAATTTAAAAAAATAAATTTTGAAATTGAATTATCAAAACAAACAACACTGTGTTTGCATGTTGTATTCACATGTTTTCACATTAAAAAATGACTCAAAACATTATTGTTAAACTTTAAGAACAAATATATACAAATCTTAATAACACATATTACAGAACTGATTATTTCATTTTCAAATGAATAATTCATTTTAGCATTTGATGGTACTTGAGATTTTAACTATTTTAAGTGTTCTTTATTTTAAGTGTTCTTTATTTTAAGTGTTCTTTATTTTAAGTGTTCTTTATTTTAAGTGTTCTTTATTTTAAGTGTTCTTTATTTTAAGTGTTCTTTATTTTAAGTGTTCTTTTTTTTAAGTGTTCTTTATTGCAACAATTCTACTTTTACTAAATATCATGATTATATAAAAAATAATAATAAAACTATGGAATTTTATGGAAATATTGAACTAATTTAAAAAAATACTTATTGATAAAAAAAAGTTACATGTTTACAGGTTAATTTTTTTTAATGTTTACTTTCATTGCTTTCAAGTTATGTTTGGTTAGTGAAAGATGACTTCTTATCTTATTTGCAATCCTATATAAAAATTTATTCCATTAAACTTTATAATATTTTTAGTATTTTATCTTTTTTAAGACAATATTATTGTAATGATAATAACTAATGAGAATATATATATATATATATATATATATATATATATATATATATATATATATATATATATATATATATATATATATATATATATATATATATATATATATATATATATATATATATATAATATGACATACAGTCCTTCAACAATGAAATTACAAGAAATAAACCAGAAATATCATCAGCTGAAAATATGAAAGATAAAATAATCATATATAACCAAATAATGAAAGAGATTGTGCAGAAACCCTTTTAAAAATAAAAAGAATAAAAATAGTCAAAACCTTGGTTTGATGGAGAATATATACAACTCAGGCAAAAACGAAGAAATGCAGAAAAATTGTTTAGGAGAACAAAAAATGAGAGTGACAAAAGAGAATATAGACGCCTCAGGAAAGAAACGACAATAATTGCATATATAAAAAAAAGAACATATTTCTCTAACCTATTACATAAAAACACTACAAGTAAAAATCTATTCTCATTGATAAACAAGCTACTAGATAAAACTCAAGAATGTACTACCAACAGCCGATGTAGATATAAATATAAAAAAAAAAAAAGATGAAGAACTAGCTAACAACTTAAATAATTATTTTACTGAAAAAATCAGAAAACTCAGGTCTAGTCTTCAAATATCCCAGACAAACAAAAGCACATCAGATTATAATGGGCATTTTTAAGAAATTTTGAACCAACAAAGAAATTTTCAAAATCGCCATGATATTTGGAGTAAAATGTTCTCATAATGATCCGATTCCAGCATATCTACTGCAGAACAGTTTGACATCGGCAACTGACCTCAGTTTATTGCCGACATCATTTTTCCTAATTCCAAGGGTTGATTATATATAATACCATGTCATATTCATACCATGCATATTTGGGTGGCTTTTAAAACAACATTTTTGAAAAAAACCTGCTCTTACCCCTTTAATTTGTTCTATATAATACTAAAAGACAAGGTTTAAAACTTTTTTGAACAAAAAATATTTTTAGGGGTAGCTCAAGACCCTTAAAAATTTGACAGGCTCCTAATATTTTGTAAAAAAAAGTTCTTTTAAAGTATGTCAACCTGGTACTCAAAAAAAGCAAAATTATATGAAATTTAAAATTAAAAGTTTATTGGGAGTAAAAGCAATACTAAATTAGATATCTTTCTACATTATTTTTTGTTCATCTTAATTAAAATTTTGATGTTGGAATCCAATTCTAAATCTAGAAGTGCTTTTTTAACACAATTTTTTTTTATTTTTAACTTCACATCAGTCTAGCATAAGCAACAAGCTACTCCATTGAGTTTTGCAATCCATGATTAAATGGATGATCATTCTAAACTCAATTTTTACATATTTTTGTAAATAATTAAAATATATAAAAACTTCAAAAATAATAATCCATTTACAATAAAAACATGCTTAAAAAAATTATTCTCAAAAAATTTGAAAATATTGACTTTTTTTATTTTCAGCCTAAAAACAATAGTTTTTATGCATTTATACCTGAAAAAATTATTTTTATGAAAAATGATTTTTATTTTTAAATTTTTTATATAATTTTGCTTATTTTGAGTACAAGGTTGACATACTTTAGAAAACCTTTTTTTTCAAAATATTAGGGACAGTCAAATTTTAAAGGGTCCTGAGCTACCCCTAAAAATATTTTTTGATCAAAAAAATTTTAAACTTATTGTTTTAGTATTATAAAGAACAAATTAAAGGGGTAAGAGCAGGCTTTTCTCAAAAAAGTTGTTTTAAGAGCCACTTTAATGTATGTGTGTGTATATATATATATATATATATATATATATATATATATATATATATATATATATATATATATATATAATATATATATATATATATATATATATATATATATATATATATATATATATACACACACACAAATGAAGTTTTATCATATTAAGCATTGTGAAAAAAACTATGTTTCAAAAATAAAGAAAGCAAAACTAAATAAATAGGAAATATAAATAAATTTAAATAGAAAAAAAAATTTCCTTATATTATTTTTTTCGCTCAGGTAAAGAAGTGTACTTTACAGGTAAAAAAAGTGCACTTTAATTTAAAAAAAAAACACAAAAAAAACAAAGAATAATGAAAGAAAAGATTGCCAAACCCTCAATCGATGTAGCAGCACTCTGTTGCCGGTCAGGCTATTTGATAGTCGATGTATGTACTGAAGCTCCAGCAACTTCCTTTTTTTTTTATGACAACATCTGCATGAGCCTATTGTTTTTTTTTCTTTTTGTTTTTTTCATTATTTCTTAAAATTGCGACTTCGCAAATAATAATTTTTTAGTTTTAAAAAGTTAATAACAAACAAAAAATATTACTTGATGTAAAGGAAAAAAACTCAGGTTAATTACTTTAGCAGCACTTTTTTTTGAGACAAACAAAAATTTAAGTTTTCAAGTACCATTTATTAAAAAATATATACTGTTGTACCTTCACTTGCCTTAAGATAAAATAGTTAAACATACACTTTATGAACATTTTTGATAGAGTGTTATAAGTTAAAACATATTTGCGAGGAATTTAATTTTTTGTAAAAAATAGAAAAGGAGGAAGAAACAACCAAGAAAAAAATAAACTAATTTTTTTAAATTTAAATAACTTTTTTAATTAACTTAATATAAAAGTTAAATAATTTAAAATTCTTTCTTAATTAAAAATTAATTAAATTTTTTTTCTTAGTTATAAGGAAATTTCTGTTTTTACTTTTTTGATATCGCACAATCTGTTATTTATATAAAGATGTAACTATTATAAAATATTATTTTTCTAAACTATTATTTTTCACAATATAAAATTTATGTAAACAAAGAGATTGCAAGAGCTATATTGCTTTAAACATAAGTTCAAGCAGAAAAATTTATAATAGAGTTATATTTAAAGAATTTTTTTTTTTTTAATTATAAAAAAATAAACTCTTGTTGTCATTTAAAGTTTTTTTTCTTGTTGTCATTTAAAGACAATTGTTTTCATTTTTCTTGTTGTCATTTTTTCTTTTTGTCATTTAAAGTCTTGATGTCATTTAAAGTTTTTTTATTTTTTTTGATAAAATGAAAAAATATTTTGTTATAAAATCATTATAACAAAACAAACACACAAAATTTAAAATATCAAAAATAATCTAAAAATATCTTATCAAGCTTGTTTATTATAAATCTAAAAATATCTTATCAAGCTTGTTTATTATAAATCTAAAAAAAATTTTCTTGTTCTTGCAATAAATAAAAAAACTTTTATTCTTATGATTTCTTTGTTTTACGTTTCTATAACATTTTTTTTCACGTGCCTATAACATGTTTTTTTTTTTTTTTACTGAAAATTTTTGATTTAAAAGTTAGGTTAATAAAAATAAAACTTGCTTTTTTTTATTTCTGAAGTTAATAAATTTGTAAACAGTGCAAATATCAAATGTCATGCAAACTTTTGCGTAATTGTCATTCAAGCTTCATGTTTTTATAACATTAATTACTACTTTTCTGATCTCACCTTTATATCTTATCGCTTAAAGGATATCTTGTTTAAATATTAAAAAATGGCCAATGTGAAATGGCTTACGGCTTATGTTATATGGCTTAGTGCGTACATAAATGGCGCTCCAGTTTATGATTCAAAACAAGGCTTGATATATATATATATATATATATATATATATATATATATATATATATATATATATATATATATATATATATATATATATATATATATATGTATATATATATATATATATATATATATATATATATATATATATATATATATATATATACATATATATGTATATATATATATATATATATGTATATCATATATCTTAATTAATTATTATTTAACTAATCAAACCAATGGAGTGCATAATTAATTAATATTAAACTAATCAAACAAAGTGGGTGCATATTTAATAAAAATTAGACTAATCAAATAAGTGAGTGCAAAATTAAACAAAAACTAAAAAGTAAAGGGCATACCACTTGAAAGTAGCAGAATCTGATGCTCTAACAACATACAAGTAAACAAATCAACTAGATTTTCCAACCCTAATGTAATTAATACTTCTTTCATTGAATAGTCAAAATATGGTAGTTCGTTTAAATGAGGATTCCGAACAATTATTGGATCACCATTTAATGAAGTATAGCGCATTGTTTTACCAGGAGGTAAAGCAGGAATCTCATATAAAACATTATAAATGTAACTTTCTACGCATAAAGAACTTTTTTCTTCATAAAGACCAACTTGTAGTATATTTTCAAGGCAGTGACGTGCAAGTCTGACAAATGGCTTTTTCATTATAATACAAATTGATTTTGAGACAAAAAGCTGCTCATCATCTTTTTTAAAAGAATTAAAAGAACTACTTAACCTTTTGTTAAAAGGTCTGTTCATATAAAATGGTTGATCTGTTTTTGAAACTAATGCCAACTCCGTATCAAACATTTTAAATAGTGTATCCATAGCGATGATAATATTTTCATTAATAACTTTCTCAAAGAATGTTAACACAAATCCATAAATCTTTGTACCATTTTCTCTTGTTTGCAAAAAAGAATGAAATTTAGTTGCTGTTCTACGAACACTTTTACGAAAGTAAACTCCACGTGGCATGCACAGCTTTTATAAAAAAAACTTTAAAATAAAAATATTTAATAATTCAATGAAATACTTAAACCAATTCCAAACAACAATTTTTATAATATCTAAATATGCAAATTTTATTTTTGTATATGTATTCTCTATAAACAAAAATTTATTCAATTTGTAAAAAAAGAAATTTTCTCATCATTTATCTTACACACCTACAGTCTATTTAGCCCTTAAAGCTCTTCAGAGTGAAATCCCTAAAGATTTCCCTTAGTATAAAAGTCTATAAGTGAAAAAAGAATGCATTGTATTTGTATATAAACTAAAACTGAATGATTTTCAAACATTTTGTAGTTTTATTTCAACAATATTTTGAATCATATAGTAAGAGTTTTTGAACTCAAAAAGAAAAAGAAAGAATAAAAACAATTTGATTTTAGTTTGTTGTCTAATTATTGTCAAGATTAATGTCAAGTCTAATTAATGTCAAGATTAAGTAAAAAATGTACTAATAATATTTTAGAATTCAATATCAAAGTTACTAAAACACTTAGCTAATACACATACATCCCCTAAAACAGTTAGCTGATGTGCGTACATCCCCTAAAAGCCCCCACATTACTATCTTAAGCTAATAAAATTGCTTATAAATAACTTATAATAATTAATAACATAACAACAATCTTTATGTGCATGTGGGAGTTTTTTCTTTACTACCCTTGTTTAAATTAAATATTTTCCTGATATTCTTACCTCTAAAGTGACTCTACTTGCTGATAATAAAACTATGTACTTAAGCCTTAAGAAAAAGTCATCAGTTTTGATTGCTTTAAAGTCACCTACTTTCAGATTATCTGAAAGTAGAAGACTTCTTTTTATGCTCTACTTTCAGATTATCTAAAAGTAAAACATAAAAAGAATAAATCCTTAATAACATATCACAAAAATTATTTAAATATTATCTTTTAAATTGAAAAAAATTTTTTTATGGTTTTTAACCATGATCTTTTGCATTTATTCTCAAATGAAAATTATACTTAAGTAGCGTGCAAATTGCCTGCCAAGAGAGTTAATCACTTTAATTATTTAATTATTGCCAAGTTACTGTTAATTATTTGTCTTAAATTATTTAATTGTTCTTTTTATGCTCGTAGAAACATAAGAAAACGTTGATAATTTTAAAATTCTTAATTTTTAAACTATAGATGATGCCTCAAATTAAAACATTGTTGTTGATGTTGTAAAAATTTATAACTAATAATTCACTGAACAAATAATTTGTCACAAGAGAGATTCAAACAAAAGCTCTAGTTTGCCAGATTGCATTTTTGTTGTCCAAAATTGATTTTTAAAATGCAAAATTTTAGAACACATTTTGTAAAAATGTTAATTGCATAGTTTAAATTTTTAGCTTTCCAATGAATACCCAACTTTTTTTGTGTATTATCCTAATCAAAAGTTATGTCCTAGCAAATTTTTATCGGCAACGTATGTAAAAATTTTTTACGGCAATGTACCTAAATTTCCAACGTAATTCAGGATTGCCAACGAATTGTTTTAACTTTAAGGGGGACATAGGGGGTTATGACTTTGAGCAAAATTGGTTAAGTGATTCTTAATACTTTGAAGTTTTTACAGAATTGGACAAAGTTAGAGAAAGACCAGAAATTCTCTAAGTTTTTTTTTTAAATTTGGTCAATTTTAAAAATGATCTGGCATTCTTTACTCTTTGAGACTTTCAGGTTAATTCCTTTACACTGAGTTTCTTTTAAGAATAATCTTGCTGCAAATTATCTCCAAACTTGTATAACTGAAATCAACATATTAAAAAATTTAGCCTTAAACAGTAAAAATATTTTGATATTTTTCAGTTTCTATAATTTAATCTCTACCCTGGCTACTTTAATGGGACGAAATGTAATATTTCAGTGCACTAAAAAGAAATTATTACAAGTAGGAGAAGTCGAGGCACAGTGGATCGGATTTCTTTATTTTTTAAATTGACCAAAAGTTAAAATATGAATTTTATTTTTTTCAAGGCAAAAGGATTGAGATGTCCTTCATGATAATAAACCACTAAAACCCAAATATTTATTATCTAATGGCTCACAGAAAAGTTTAAAATGAGTTGTGTTTTATTATTCACTGTGCCCCAGTACTGGGGCACAGTAAATAAATGAGCACAGCGATGAATTAATGATAGTGAATAGAGACATAGCCGAATAACTTAGAGGTTAAGGGAGTTAAGACACTGTTCACTATACTTTTGACATTTATTTTTATCAATTAGATTAGCATAAAATCGAAAAAATAGACATTTTGAAATTTGAGAACAAAAAAAAAGAATTATTAATATATTGATATCAAAAACTGTAAAAATATTAAAAAATCAAAAAATTATTCTAATATTATTATTCATAATTTGTTTGTTAAAAATAAATTAATTTATTAAGATCATTAATTGGGCATAGTGAATCAACCTATTCATTGTACCCCAATTCATTGTGCCCCACCATAACAAATTAAGTTTAAGTCTAATTTCTTGAGACATGAATGCTGTTAAAAGAAAAGCTAAACTACTAAAAGGAAGCATATAACAATAATCCAAATGAAAGAATTCAACTTTTGAAATTATTTCAACCATGATCTTCATAACAAACTTAGGGATGGTAAAAAAATTTACTTTAAATAACTAAAAACAAAAAATACCTACCAAAAACCGGTAGTCAAAAATCATGTGCTAACAACTATAAATAAAGATGACTGATATATGAGCACATAAAATGATTACATTTTCAAGATGAATAAAGTTCTAATCTTTAAGAGAATGCCAATTATTCACTGTGCCCCTCGATCCACTGTACGGATCAACTTCTTTTATACTTTCTTAAAGGTTTGAAATTTATTGAGTCATAAAAATTGAGTTTGTTTTTAAAAAATTGTATTTTTGAATTATTTTGTATTTTCAAGTATTTCTGACCACTGTGAATTAAGGTCATCAAACCTTATTGCATATAAAATATTATAGTCTTAAAAGGGCATTAACAAAAGTTAATTAAATTACCAAAAATTAGTTGCCCCCTTTTTCTTAGATTAGTGCCACTTCAAACCTCCCTCCCCCGCCTTAGGGGTGGGGGTGTGTGACTACTGATCACCTATAATAGAACAGAATTTAAAGAAATAATGCTTTCAATTTAAAATTAATTTAGATATTTAGATATTAAATACCTGAATATCTAAATTAATTTAGGTACCTTCATTTGAACCTTAAAGATCTCTAAAAATTTGCTGCCCCTTTATTTGTGCCCCTATCTACAATAAAAACCAGATCAAAGAGAGAGCAACCAACCATATCTTTCTTTTTATTAAGAAATAACTTATAATTAGTTTCACCCCTCACTTAGGCCAGTAGGCAGATAAGAGGGGCGCTGAATTCTAATAACACATTCAACCTTTGATAACTGAAAAATAGGGTAATTTAAAAATGCTGGCATTTTTGGTGTGAACTTGAAAAGTTTATAATGTTTGCATTTTCAGATAGTTAATCTTAGATCTAAACAAAGTGTTGGAAAAATTTACAATAAAACACAAACAAAAAAAACAATTATGTACCATCTGAAGGTTGTCTAAGGAAATACAGATTGTTGAAATAATTGGTCTAAAAGGGTGGTAAAGAAGAATTTTTACTGAGTTAGTGCATCTTAGGTAAACCATAAATTCTTGCTGTTTGCGAACTAACAGTACATATAACAATAAACTTGCCAAACATCTTTCTGATTTATTACCTTCTTATATACCTAAATTTTATTCCACCTGTTACTCTTTTTCTTTTGTTGAGGAATTAAAACAAGTTGATATAGCTAACAAATATATAGTTTCCTACGATGTTGAAAGCTTATTTACTAATATTCCACTTAATGAAACTATAAATATAGCTACTAATTTATACTTCAAAGATGAAATGTGTTTAAAATACTTTTCTAAAGCTCAGTTCAGAAAATTATTTTAAATCTCAACATCCGGTTCTCATTTTTTATTTAAAGGAAAATATTATGATCAATTGGATGGCGTTGCCATGGGTTCTCTTTTAGCGCCAACATTAGCTAATATTTTTATTGGGTTTAACGAGCAAAAAAAGCTCTTCCTCCATACCAATTTTTTATAAACGTTGAATGTTGATGATATTATCGCTATTTTTAATTCAGATTTTGAAGATCAGGAATTTTTTACTCATCTTAATAAACAACAAAAAAACTTAAAATTTACTATGGAAAAAGAACAAGATAATCAAATTGCATTTTTAGATGTTCTTAATTATAAGTCTGTTTCACTTGCTACATCAGTTTATCACAAAAAAACATATACAGGTCTTTTATTTTCCAGTTTTTTTCCTGTTGTTATAAAATTAGTTTTATACATTGTTTAATTGATAGAACGTATAAAATTAACAACACATGGCTAGGATTTGATAAGGACATAAAAAATCTATCTGATATTTTAAAAACAACCAATATCCACCAAAAATAATTGACACTGAAATTAAATTATTTGTTGATAAAAAGTTAAATCCATCTGTTATAAATAGTATTGATAACCCTAATAAAAAATATTATAAACTTGCATTTATAGGATTTTACTCAAATTTTACTAAATCTAAAGTTAATAAAATCATTAAAAAATATTGTAAAAATGTTAATTTAATTTTCACACAAACAAATTACAAAACAGTTTATGTATAAAAGACCCACTGCCTAATCTGATCAAAATGTTTACAAATTTTCTTGTGCTGGGTGTAATGCCAGTTATATTGGAGAAACCTCCAGACACTTAAAAACAAGAATTAATGAGCATCTTACAAGTAACAAACAATCTAATGTTTATAAACATTTCATTTTATCTGTTGATTGTAAAAATCTAAGTAACTATAATTGTTTAAAATTTTGGATTTAAATTTGTTTAAAATTTTGGATTGGCTTCTAACAAAAATAAATTAAAAATTAAAGAAGCACTCCATATTAAATGGGAAAACCCATCTTTAAATAAACAAACTGTTCATTATAATATCAATGTGTCAATCTAGTTTGTTTTATTTACTTATTATTTTTTATGCTATTTACGGTATCATAATTTGTATTATAATTTTTATTGGTTTTGTAACAATTCAATTTGTCTGTTAATATTTCTCTGTAATGTCTTCAAATTTTGATTTTATATTTATATTCAGATTTTTAAATTGTAATTTTATCTTTTGAAAATGTAGTATGTTAACTACGAAACATGTGAAGATTACAAAATATCGTGTTTTTCTTAAAAATATGTTCACATTTTTTGCTATTACATTACTCAATATATATATATATATATATATATATATATATATATATATATATATATATATATATATATATATATATATATATATATATGTAAAAAAAATATTACCACTTTGATGCCATCTGGTTCAAACAAGTTTGTTTGATCATTTTCAGGAAAATGCCATAAAATGCTAGGCTTATAAGACAGTTGGAATGGCGTTAGCAAGCTATCTTCAGAATCTGTAAATTAAAAATAACTATAACATGTGTAAAATTATGCGCAAAAGATATGTATAAATTGAAGACCTGAAGAAAATGATTTTTTGATTAAATAGCTATTTAATTATATTTCATACTTTGATTTATATTTTGCTTTATGTCAAAATTATAAATCTTTAATTATAAACAAAATTGAATAAAAAACATTGTAAAAAATATCATAACTAGTTAATAAACCACAAATACTTTAAATTATCATAAAATGTATAAATTATTAATATATTATTATACTATATAATATTAATACTTTTATTCAATAGATAAAGTTTGGTACTCTGTCAATATTTACCATGGAATACAGTTTTCAGTTCCACAATAATAAGCTTTTCATACTAATAATTTTACAATTAATGCAAAATAATAACACTAAAAAAATAATATAATAATAATTAAAAAAATAATAAAACTCCAAAAATGACAAAAAAGTATTGATTATAATAAGACAATCAAATAGTTATTAAAATTTAATGTTGAAAAGTGTAAAACTACACATATAGGTTATCAGAACCTAAAAAACATACATATATATTTATATATATTTAAACATATAAAATATAAATAATACAAATAACTTATAACAAAAATTGCATAACTTAAAAAATCTGTAGAACATTATAATTAAAACAATATTAATTTAAACATTAATTAAATATTAATAGGAACAGTTTATAAAAAAAAAACAAGAAAATTTTAACAATGAAAACAAAAATAAGAGGTTGTAATAAAAAACATTAAGACCTCTTTGGTTTTTAAAACTGAATTGAGTTACAAATTTCTGACAATTTCGACAATAACATTAAAATTGAAGTATTAGATTAAAAACCCCTTTCACTTGTAAATTTGAATATTACTACTTCTTTTAATTAATAAATTGAAATTTATTATTTTAAAACAATATTGAATAATAATATTTAAAAAAAGATTAAACAAGTGTTTTACTCTTTTTTACTAAATTTAAAACTTTTTTATTAACACTTTTTACTTCAAACCAAACAACAAAGAATGATATAAGAAGAATAAAAAATAAATAAAAATAACAATAATAATAAAATTAAAAAAAATTTATATTATACAAGATTTAAATTAACTAAAAAAAAATTTTTATAAATTTTTTTTTACCAGAACATTGATGAGGTTCTAAACCCTCTTGCTCATTTAATCCACAAATAACAAAGTAATCAGCAAATCTATCATGATTGGAATCAGCAAGTAATTTTTTCGACATTGCATCATCTTAGCATATTTGAGGTCTTTAGATTTTAATGTTTTGCTGCTTCTTTCATTGTTTAAAAATATTATTAAGCTGGAAAAAATATTTGAATTATTGTTTGCAATCACAATAAAAAAAAAAATTAATAATATTAAAAATATTATGAAATAATTAAATATAACTTAAAATTAATAAAAATTGGTTAATTTTTGTTTTTGTATATTAAAAAAATTTTCGTACCAAATTATTTATATAATTTAAACTGAAAGGATTTTTTATCAATGAAACTATTTGTTTTAAATTGTTTTCAGTATTTTCTATCTGTTTGATTTGACTTTTATTTTATTTTTTTTCTTAAAAAAAACAACAACAAAAAAACTTTACATTACATATCACATTGTGTACCAAAGTAGATATTTGGTACACAGTGTATCAAAGTAGTTTTTTGTAAAAGACCACTTTGTTATGCATTAAAAACATATATAGATAACTATATATGTGTAGACCAATTTCTTTATTACCTGTTTAAAAAAAAATTGCAAAATTTATTAACTAAATCTAATAATGAAATATATAATATACTCAATGAACTACTTCGATTTTATTGTAACTCAAGTAGTAAAACTGAAAAACTTTCAGCTACTGATTATTGGTATAAATGTATAAAGACAAATTATTAAGCAAATTTTTTTTACATATCATAAAAACTATACTATAAACAATAAACTATCTAATAAAATCTTTTTAACCGTGTTAAAAAAGATATCTTTTTAACCAGGTTAAAAAATAATTTATAAAAAAGTTCTTATTAAAGTCATAAAAAAACTAAAATCCAACTTAAAACATAAACTGTAGCCATTATGATTTACTTACAGAATTTTTCTTTATTAGAAATACAATAATTTTTTTTTTAATTAAATGCAAGGTACAAAATTTGTGAAAATAAAGGTAAAAAATGTTTTCCTTAAATTTTAATTACTTATGAGGTGAATATAAGCAAATGTAATAAATGTTTAATGTTGGTATTTACTAACTTTGCTAGCGTTCTTATGTAAATCCAGTAAATTTTTTTGTGTTTGAAAAATAAAAATCAAATATTTTGTGTTAAAAAATAATAATAAATAATAATAATAATAAATAAATACTAGTTTTGCAAAAATCCTAACTTTGTTTTTAAAAATGTTAAACTTTCTAACACTTTATACGGCTTAAAATACACCACATAAAATTTATTAAAAAAATTAAATTAAATACAATTATTTATGCTTTAAAAGAGCTTTTCTAAAACATTAGATAATATATATGTTTTTTTATTGTCTAAAAAAAAACATAAAAAATATAATTTTTTTAAATTTATAATAACATTTTCAACAAATTCTTATAAGTTTCAGAACTTACAACAATTTATTTTTTAAATGTCATCTTATTGTTTGCATTATTTAACATAAATAACATATTAAAATAATTTGAAAACTCAACATAGATACATTTTCGTAAAAACTATATTGTTGTAATACAATATTTTAAAAACATGTCATTCAATAGTTTGCTATGTGACTTTACCCATAAGTCTGTGTGGTTTTTTGTGAGTTTGAAATGAAGTAAAATCTCAGGGCTTAATAACACAGATGTAGCACCAATAATTTCGTTTTCTAAAATATAAACTTCTTAAAACTAATAAATGCATACAATTTATTTATTTACAAATACTTATAGAAAATAGATATTGTTATTTTACTTTTTACAAGAACAAACAACGCATAATATAATATATAAAAACATCTTTTACATAAACCCTACTTTTGAAGATAACCAACCCCAAAGTAATAAACCCTACTATTTGATACAACTGACCGATTCTTCTGAAATTAGATGCATGTAACTCATTTAATGTATTCTTCAAAATAAAAATTAGATTTCATTTTTCAAATGTTAATTTGAGTTTTTTCAATTTGTAATGTTAGTTGAATGGGGCTTACGTAAAAATTAAATTGTAACATAATTTAAACAGGTCTTACATAAAAGTCTGATTGTAACAATCAAATCTCAAGTATTTTTGTAACATTAGTAAAAACTAAAAAACCACAACTTAGTTGATCGGATTTTCTATCAATAAATTGCATGTACATTAAGATATGCCACTTAAAACAAAAATGCACAAAGAAACTTCAAGCATCAATACTATAATACCAATATATATAAAAAATAAAAATTCAAAATAAAAATTCAAAAACATTTTTTTTTTAAAGATTTCAGATCATAAAATTTAATGTTTTTTGTGTCTAATAAAAAAGGAAAAGAAAAAATTATTTGTGTCAAAAAATTGAAATTAAATCAGAGTTGACAATGCCAATTGGTCAGGGAATCAGGTATTCCCCTCCCCTAATTTTTATTAGAAGGACCTTTTTTATTTTTATTTATTTTTTTTTTGAAATTTTTATATATAAAAGAAATATTTTGGAAATTAATGATTGTGTCCTTTTCCTTTTTTTCTAAAACCACGTTGCTGAAAAACCTTAAGGAAAAAGCAAAGTTCTATAAAGGTGTAGCCGACTTTTAAACTTTGAACAGCAACTTTTAATGTTTATTGCATTGTACAGAAGTTATAGAGATTGTATATTTTTGTCTATGTTTGTTATAATAGTACCAAAGTAAACTTTGGGTACAATATGCATAAAGTACACTTTTGTACTAATGTACTTTTCTGTATGTACTCTGGAACAAATACAATATATCTCATTCATGAATTTTTGTATTTACAGACATATTTTTATTATTTATTTATAGTAGCAATCAATAAAACTGGAAATAAACTACTTTTCTACTGTGTATTCATGTACCTCATATGTATTTTACTTTCAGTTTGGTTGTTTTCCAGTTAATTGCAATGTTACTAGTATCTGTTTAAAATTAACACTTTTTTGTTATTATTTAATATAAACAGGAAAAATAAGTGTTCCTAAAATTAACACTTTTTTTTATTATTTAATATAAAAAAATCTCTATAAGAGAACTTTGTGTGCAAATCTGTTCTTCAATAGTGGACAAGAAATTCAATTTTCAAAATATCTTTGGAACAGATAATAGAATTAGTTTTTACCTCAAATTAGATCAAAAGCTTGATATTAAATCTTGTAGTCAAATTAGATCAATAAAAATTAATTTTTAGTCAAATTAGATCAATAGCTTGACATTAAACCTTGTAAATGTGAAACTACTTTACGTAACAAAAAGTACTTAAAATCAAATAGCTGTCTAAATCTAGCGCATATTAAATGTTCCTACCTGAGGGAAAAAAAAAGATTCCAAAAATTAAACTTTTTTAGTTAATAGCTGAGTCTATCAAATATTTTGTTATGGTGCTAAGGAAACAGCTAAAGAGGTTACATTAGAAAAGTAGAATATAAAAAGAAAGTCAAGTCTAGAAAAAAAATTGAAAAAAAAAAGAAGAAACTTCAAAGAATAAAGACCTTGTTGTGTCTTTTATAAGTGATAATAATTTAAATAGAAGAAAAGAGTCGGAAGAAGAAAAATTGTCTATAGCTCATTGACTAATGAAATCTAAAATTCATTTTTTTCTCATTTGTTAGATACTAAAAATATCAAACTAGACAGAAATTCATTGAAATATAATTTTTTTCAAATTCACAAGTTTTATGATCTGATATTTTCCTAAAAAAATTTTCCTGGTAGGTAAAAAAAAAAAAAAAAATTTTTATATATTGGCACTATAATATTGATGCTAGAAGTTTCTTTGTGCATATTTGCTTCATGCAACACACACTGTACATTACTTTAAACATACAGCAATGTAAATGAATAATTTCTAGAAAACTGGAATCATTTTTGCCATAGTTTCAAAAAGTTCGAAAAAAAATATGATAATACTTAAAGCTTTAAAAAAAAATCTAAAACATCTTTGTTTAAGACAGCATTTTTATAATTAAGACAACATTTTTGTAATTAAGACAACTTTTGTAATTAAGACAACTTTTTGTTATTAAGAAAAAATTTTGTAAGTATGACAATATTTAATATAAATTAGTAAAGTTTTTCCAAAAATGTAGGATTTATCCATAGGGTACTTTATAGAAATAAAATTGTGTCAATATCTTACCTAATATGTGCACAGGATAAATATTTGCAATCTTCATCCAATTCGCTAAATTTTCTACTTTTAATTCTTTTAAAATTCTTTCATGTTTATCATATAATGTTTTGTTGTTCCATTTTTCTTTAAAATTTTCAAAATCAATCTTAGTCTTCCGTAAAAAAGTTGTAAGCTGAAAAACGTGATCAAAAAACTGTTTCTTTTCTGTAAATGAAGAATCTCTATAGCATAAACATCCAGTCATGACCATATTCAAAGATGGTGATTGGAATTGGATATCAACTACACAAACATGAGATTCCATGCCAGACAATTCTTCAAAATCAAAAACTGTGGGCTTTTCAGAACGTGTTAAATTTTCAGGCAGTTTAATTGTCATATTTATTGAAGTAAGTTTACACGCTGTTTTATTTATTATTTCAATAACAACAGCTAAGTCACTTTTAGTAAATATATATTGCAAAGTGACTCTTATATTCACATCAAATGATAGCTCTGTAATTTTAACTGACTTCTTAAAAGTGATATATCTTTCAGGTAGATTATTTTTTTGTTTCAGAGAATAACCAAGCACAAATGAAGAACTTGGTGAAACAAGATCATCTAATAAATTTACTGAGCTATTCTTAAAAAAAAAAATTTAATTTAATTTTAGTTTGAAAAACTGGCTCAAATTAACTAATTTGCTAATTTTCATGCAAATATGAATCAATGACAAAAATATTTACTGAAAAATTAAATTATAATTAAAACTTACAACATGACTATCAAGAGGTTTTTGACAAACAAGGCCAATGAACAAAGAAAGAAGTTGAGATGAGTACAGGGACACAAAGGACTTGAAACTTTGTTAGACAGTACTATAAATTAAAATTATTACTCTTTGACTAAGTACTTTAATAACACAATTTTATTTAATCTTTATGAATACTTTAGGCATTATTTTGATAGTAGATTAGTATTGGTGGTTGTGGTGTAGTAGTTTAGTAGTAGCAGTGATGATACAATTGTGTAATGATAAGGTGATAGTGTTTATGTTGTAGATCATTGGCATAATAGGCAAAAAGTACCAAGTTCAATCCTTTTGTAGGACCACTCAACTTTTTTCTCCATGCAGCATCCTTGTTTGTCAAGTTTTATGTTTCGAAGAGAGGGTTGCAACATCAAATTTGCACTGCAAAGAAATTTTGGACATAAAAACATTGGATTAAATATATAAAATATAACAGATTTAACTAACTTTCAATCAGCGCAACTAATTTTTAACTTTCAATACATCAGCGTAACTAATTTTTACCCATGTTGAGTTAAAGGTATAACTGACTTTGCAGATCATGGCTTTTTAGATTTTTAAAAATATTGTAAAAATTTGTTAAACTAGAGTAATAAAGTGAGAAAATGCTTATAATGATTGTGTACAATAAAAAAACATTTTCTTTAAATTATCGAAAGATATATATTTAAAAAGTGTATTTTTTACAACAAATGTAAATGTTTTTAAACAATTTTTATAAATATTTTTGTAAGCAACAAAAACGATTATTTTAATAAACTTTTAGTTGAGTGCATAAATTTAGTAGTCAAAAACCAAGTTATTTTTTATAATGCTTCGTAATTTTCAAATGAAATATTTCTACACTACGCCAAACACTTTTAAATAAAGTTTTATTATGCTATTAAATAAATTATAAAATATTAAATAAAATTTTTATTAATTTCAAAAGTACTTTTTTTTAATGATGAATGTAAATGTTTCAATCAACTATTTTATAACTCATAATATATATCATAATATATATCATAATATAGTCGAAAACATAACAAAGTTTTTTTTGTTGTTGTTTTGTAAACTTTTTAATTAATTGTTTTTACACTACCTTAGTAGTATAAAAACACTTAATTAGAAAGTTTACAAAACATTAACAACAAATATTTTTTAAATGCTTTTAAATAACAAAGTTTAATGATCGTTTAAGTAACAAAGTTTTAACTAAAAAACATTAAATATAAATAATTAAAGAAAATTTAAAAAAACAATACTTAACTTAAAAAATTTGTGCATTTTATGATTGTTTAAATACAATTTTATGAACGATTTTATTTTATGATTAATTTTCTATTTAAATAGTTTGCCTACTAATATAAAAACATTATAAGAGTTGGTTTCAAGTGAAAATTATAAAAACATTAGAAAAGGTCAAAGTTTTAAAGATATTCAACCTTAATGTAATTATAAGCATAATTAAATAATTTTTTACTAGAGTTTCAATTTTTCTGTTTTATATTAGTTGACTTTTTTTAGGGCTATAATTTTTAGTTGTTTTTTTTAATTTCTCCTTCATTAAGATTTTTTCGTGCGTTTTTGAAGCATTAAAAAGCCACGGTCAAGTTTTCAAAAAAAATAATCATATGCAGGCTTGGTCGGGAAGCGGGAGCGATCGCTCTCGATTGCTGACCACATAAATAATATTTAGTTGCGAAAAGCTGGCCAGATATTTTAGTCGTTTTGAGAACATTTTAACAAAAGATTATTTGGACCGATGAGAGACAATTACAAAAAATTTAATATAAAATTAAGCGATGTTTTTTATCTAAAGTAACATCTTACGATTGTTTAAAAAGGAAACAAATTTTCTTTATTAAACAAAGTTTGCAAGTTTTAGTTTTATTTAAGCTAAATTATTTTATAAATAAAAAAGCTAATTTTTATTAATACCTATTTTATGTTTCGCGTAGTTTGAAAAGTTTAACATATTTGAAGCAATTCTTCTTAGTAAGATAAACAATTAAAATAATTAAATCATTGAATTACTATAGACATTAAATTAACAAGATAGAAATCAACTAAAAAGGTTAAAAATATGACGAGGAAGCAAAACTGCTTCACAGTATCGCTGATGATGTTTAGTGAGTGGGCTTTTTAATTAGTAATTTAATTAGTAATTAAAGCAGAAAAATGTGTAACGAGTTTTTAAGAATAGCAAATGAAGCGAAAATAATTAGAGTTAGTAAACCAATATCTAGAAACTTTTTTTTATATCTAATTATTTGCTATATATAATTGTGTTCTGTCGTGACCACAGGCGCGGTGCTTGTTCATCCGTGAGTTACTTTGTATGCGTTGTTTGTGTTTAGTAACCAGAAAACTTCTTATATGTGTTACATGATTAGTTTTATTAACTTTAACGATTATAACTTTATTAAAAACGCAATTATTTTTGTAAGTCTTTGTTTAAATCATAAAAATTGCTTTAAAAGATACATTCTGATAAAAAACAGATCAACAAAATTACATTTACATAAAGAATACATACTTTTTAAATAAAAAATAAGAATGTACAAATAAAATCTATAATTTATAATAAACTTTTAAAATTTTGACAATTTAATTAATATATATTTAAAACATTTATTTTTGTAAACAATTTAAATATATTCTTTAAACAATTTATGCTAGAAATCTGAAAACGTAACAAAACGTGAATAAAATAATTTCTAAAACATTTCAACAAAATGCTCCAAAATTTTATTTCGCTTAGTCAGCGTATTTTTTGAACCAATAGAATTAGTTTGTTCGTTAATTTGGGGGGTTTTTAGTTTTCGCAAATATTCTTTTTATTCTTTCGCACCAAGATGTTTTGATAACATTTAAGTTTTTATGTTTCCATGTATGTCCGTAAAACAAAAATTTTTTGTTTCGTAAATAAACTTAAATGTTCTCAAAACGACTAAAAAACCTGGCCAGTTTTTCGCAACTAAATATAATTTCCGTGGTCAGTATTCGAGAGCGATCGCTCCCGCTTCCCGACCAAGCCTGCATATGTGTAGTCAGTTATCGAGTGCGATCACAAGCCTTTCCTGTCCATGACTGTGTGTGTATATATATATATATATATATACATATATATATATATATATATATATATATACATATATACATATATATACATATACATATACATATACATATATATATATATATATATATATATATATATATATATATATATATATGTATATATATATATATATATATATATATTTGTGTAAGTATAAATGTGTAACTTTATTTGAAAATTTTGGAACACATGCTGCATATAAATAAAATACCTTACCATAGGTGTTTCACTTGGTAATAAATAATCTATTTCCTCTTTATTGATGGTATGGTCATTAAAATGTTCGATAGGAAACATAGGGGAGCTAATAGACTGATAGATTGTTTTTAATTCTGCATCACACTTTTTACTTTCAATATTATTACTCTCAAGCAAGTTAACAGAATCAGTTGTAAGATTTTTACATTCAATATTATTACTTATTACCATAGAAGTGTTCATTGTACTTTCAATCAAGTTAACAGAATCAGTCTTAAGATCAATAAACTGGTTTCTAATGTAGTCTGATGATTGGATTTCAGACTTTGTGATGGATTCTTCATGGCTTATTTCTAAGAGATTTGTAGTCACTTTCTTTTGAAATTTTTTACTTTTTGCAACAGGGAGCGAATTGTCACTGATTGCTCCAAACAGCTGTTGGGCCAAAACTTGCTTGTTTTTGTCAATTATAAAGTTTTGAACTAAAGGTGTAGAAATCAAGATTTTTGAATTTGAGTCATCAGAACTATTTTGACTAGAGGAAGCTGATTGTGTATCTGTTGATACTGATATTGCTTCAGATATCACTGTATTTGATAAAGCTGGTGATTGTGAATCTTTTTTATTGGCAATGTAACCTTCTCTAGTCCATAATTCTTTAACAGGGCTAAAGATAGTAAAAAAAAAAAACACTCAAAATTACCATAAAGAAATATATTTGAAAAAAGGGATCCCCGAGTGCAGAGTTATGTTGTGTACATATTAAAGAAAATGTTTAAAAAAAACATTTGGGCTAAATTTTTTTGATTAAAACTAAATAATGAATGCACACCATTAATTTTAAAATTCAAGTTTTAGTTGATGCTTGCCGTCTCCATTTTTTTTGGTTCTCAGAGTCTGTATTATGTTGCCATAGTCTGCAGAATTGATAATTTATTTCACGCGTGTTTAATTCACAACTGTTTCGGTATATGACGTCATTGCAATACCTTTTCAAGATAGCGTTTTTTTGTTAAAGATATAAGTATTTTTTCTACTACAATCAGGAAATCAAATATTTGTATAATATTTTACTAAATCACAAAAAACATTTGTGATTTATTAAAAAATATATTTTAATAAATCTAAAATTTAAATATATATATATTTTTTTACTTAATTTTAATTAATACTTTGTTTTAGAAGCCAGCCAAAATCATGACACAATTATACATATTTTGTGATTATTAGAGTTTGCGGGCAGAGAAAAAATGAAGGCAGTATGATGGGAATTCTTGTTATACATTTATTTCATATGGTTAATAGAGTTGTTTGTATTATGTTTAACTTACATTTAGTTATCGTTTAACACATTCACTACCGCAAACCTCTGGTAGCAACTTTCGAATATGCTTCACAATTAATCTTGTTTTGTAATAAATTTCATTTCTAGACACAATTTGTTTGT
Organism: Hydra vulgaris; assembly: GCF_022113875.1. Classification (NCBI taxonomy): domain Eukaryota; kingdom Metazoa; phylum Cnidaria; class Hydrozoa; order Anthoathecata; family Hydridae; genus Hydra; species Hydra vulgaris. The sequence goes on along the minus strand of NC_061157.1, from coordinate 3,318,745 downwards.
TCTAAAGGTTTAATTAATTTTCTACATAATCATGAAAAAATAAGAGCTATATTGTGTAATTATAAAAATGTTATCACTTGACAAAGTTAAAAAATCTTGAATAATCCTTCATAAAAAAAACTTCTTTAAATTTAGTTATAAAATAAAACAGGGTTAACACTAGAAAAATTTAACTTGTAGAAATGTATTTATTTAGTTAAGTAATTACCTAAGTCTTTTGAAGAAAAAAATGTTATTTTTATTCATTAAATTAGTTTTGTTTCGGACTTAATGTTTAAGTAACTATTTAAAAAACCAATGGTTTTAAGCACTTTGCATTTCTTATTGTTTAATGATGCGTGTTAAAATTAAAAAGTACATTCGTTTAGCTTTCTATTAATATATAATTTAATATGCTTTTAAAGAGATTTAATATTTAAATTCAGTCGCTACTAAAAGATTTTTGTTCGGCTGGTAGCGAACGAATTAACACAATTCAAGTACAAACTCTTGTTTTTACTTTAATTTAGTTTGATTTGTACATTTATTAGTAAAATAATTTGTTTAATGTTTATTTTCTACTTAGTTCAGTTTTATTAATAAAATTATTCTTTTTGTATCTAGTTTATATTTAGCTTAAACCAGTACATTTTACTGCAAATATTCGTTATATATTAAATTTTTATTTTTATAAACTTTAAAAATTTAATTTTTAATTGTATCACAAACTTTTTTGGGGGTTTTAACATGTGGTTAATTAGGTGATTGTGGCAAAAAATTAATACCATATCTTGAAAGAAAAAATTTATATGATGATGTCATATACAGAAACTGTTATGAAATAAACATGTATGAAATAAATTATCGAATCTGCAAATTGCGCCTAACATTCAGACTCCGAGAACCAAAAAAATTGGAGACGGCAAGCTTTGACTAAAACGTGAATTTTAAATTTAATAGTGTGCATTAAATTTAAAATTTAGCCCAAACATTTTTTTTAAACATTTTCTTTCATATGAACACAACTTGTCTTGGCACTTGAGGATCCCTTTAATTACATGTTTTTAAAAAAGCAAAAATCTTATTTGTCTTAAAAATAAAAACCAAATTTGAAATTATTTAAATATAAAAAAAATCTTAATTTTGCTTTTCTGAACTACCTTATATTTATGTAAGATGTCACAAATAGTGATTTTGCTGAATACTGAATATTTGGCTGCCAAATATATGGCAATAATCAGTTTTTTTGACCTGTTTTATTGAAGTACTTATGTTAATATTTGCTGTGGGCGTTTTTGTTTCATTTGTGACTAGAGCATATTATTTTTTGATTGTTACATCAAATTGTTTCAACTATAGTTATGTATAAAAATATCATACTCTTCAAAAAATTCAAAAAGATTACAAAATAACCAGCTCAGGTATATCTTGCATTTCTGAGGTAATTTCAAAGATAGATATAGCACAAAGAACTCAAAACTTATTAAAAAAGATCTTTACTAAAACCTAAACCTTGGTTGGGTAGTAGTAAAGATATCATTTTAATGGTTTAACTTTAATGCCAATTTAACGGTTGCCTATTTTTTCTGATGCACATTCTAAAATTAATTTTAGGGGATAAGTTAAAACACAAGGAGCAAGAAAAAAAAATTTAATGTCGTGAGAAAGATTATGTCACTAAAAAGTTAATCCTTCTCAGTGAAAGGCTGCTTGACACCGATGAACTATCACCAGTTTCTAGTAGCACCGGTAATGATTCATTTCCACGTAAGAAAAAGAAATGTAAATGAAAACAATCAAGTCATGTGGTAGTGGTGTAATGGTAAAGCACTCGCTTTATAAGCAAAAGGTTTAGAGTACAATTCCTACCAACTCCCTGGTAATACCGCGCTCAACTTGTTTCTCCACATAGCAGCCTTGTTTGTCAAGATTCGTGTTTCAGAAAAATAGTTATAAGTAATTCTTTTTTATTTTACCAGTAAACTCGAAAAAACAAATAAAAAAATTAGGATTATTTAGGAGGATTAAAAAAATTTTATTTTACAAAATTTAAATATTATTCAAAAATCTTCATAAAAAATTTGAAAGTTTGAGTTTAATTTTCAAAAGAAAACTTAGTTTAAAAAACAAGTTTAAATTGGGAGATTATAGTGTTTTACAGGAAGACTGCGATCGCACGCAATTATGTGGCCACACAAAAAATACTTGGACAATGAATATATAATAGAGTGCCTCTAAAACAACTTTTTTTGAAATTGTCTGCTGCCACCCCCTAAATGTAATAAATTAACACTAAATTTAAAATATTTTCGAATAAAAAAAAATTCTAGGGTTCGCTCAAGACCCTTAAACATCAAACGGGTCCCTAATATTTAAAAAAAAAAAGAAGTTCTTTAAAAGTATATCACGTTGGGTCTATTATCCAAATGACTATTATTTTTGAAATTTTTATAAAATTTCAAAAATAATAGTCATAAATAAAGTGAAGAACTTTTTTTTTCCAAATATTAGGGATACATTTGATGTTTAAGGTTCTTGAGCGACCTATGTTTTAACTTTTTTTTTTTATTTAACTTGTTTTAAAAGATTTACATTTATCATAAAAATACATAACTATAAAAAAATCAGTTTATTAATACTTAATATAAAAATTTATTAGAAGTGTTTTGTTAGGTCATTAAAAAATGTTTCCATAATTTAAAAGTATTTAAAATCATACTTTTTTTTGAAAGCTGAAAAATAATTATAATAGCTTTCAAAAACTTTTTTTTTTCAATTTTTTTTTATCTTTATAAATGTATTAACTTTAATGATTCTTATATTAAAATTCATTAAAGAGACTTTAGTTGTCATCGTTTATAAAAACAAAATAATATTTATTTTTTAAGAACGTTTATTATAAAAAATGCACACTTAAATAATTTATACAATGTAAATTTAAAAAACTATATAAAACTGTTAATGATACTTGAAAAAAAAATCCTTTCAGTAAATTGTTACTTTGTTTAGAAGCTTTTCGCTAATATAAAATGCTTGTTAAAAAGTTTCAATGTAATTTATTTCACTTAAATTGCAATTCTGAATATATTTTATTCAGCAAGCTTTTTGAATTTTTTTTTGAAATAGCTGCAGTCAAATTGTCAAAATAAAATGTGATTTGCCTGGTCATATAATGAAATGCAATTGCACGTCTTCCTGTGAAATACTAATTATATGAGGTATTTTTCAATTTCAAGTATATTTTAGGAGAATTTAGGTCTTTTTAAGAGATTTTAAGAGGTAAATATTTGGATATTTTAGGATTTATTAGGAGGCATGTCCACTCTGCCACCTTAGATGTGAGAGCTTCTGAAAGATCTTTAATGTTGAGCAGCCGTGGCACAGTGGTTAGAGTTCTGGCTCAGAACCCAGAGGTCCGAGGTTCGACGCCAGCTCTAGCCCAACAAGCAACATTGGTACAGAATGAGGCGTGAACTTCCTGTTAAATGCTCTCCCACGGTGCTCTACGATAAGACCGTAAGGACATCTGTGAGCACCTAAATACATACAAAAAAAAAAAAGTAAATTAAAAAAAGTATAGGGCCAAAAATCGAACCTTTAGGATTTCCTGAAGTTACAGGAAATGAAGAAGGAGGACATCTTAATTTAAAAGCTGAATGTATTACTTTTTTTTACCATAATGTTGTTTTTAGAATAATTTTATTTTGTGTTGTTCTATTGTTATACTTAAATATAAAAGTAACCTATTTCAACATTGTATAAATAGGCTACTTTTAAGAAATATAGTAGACTATGGATTTCGATCTTATATATATGATTTATATATATCGATTTATATATATAAATATGGATTTCCATCTTCTCGTTCTATGGCTGATTTGCTATCAGTAAGAAGAGAGCTTATGGAGAAGACCAGCATGCCAAACTTTATCAAAGCCCTAAGAAATATTGAGAGCAATAACCTTAACCTCTCCAGATCTAGCTAATGTACAATAAAACACTTTTGGCTGCTCATTCATAATTTAAACAAAAATGGTAAATGGCTCATTTTCCTCCTTCAGAATGGCAGGAAGATGAAAACTATTTGAAGATGACATTTTTCATTAAAACAGTCAAGTTTTGGAATGATGTTGCAAAGTTATGAGTGATGTAGCTGAGCAAGGAATCAAATTTGTTCAGATTTATTTCAGATATTCATAGGTAAAACAAAGGTATTTTAGAAATGGATTGAAAAATTTTATTACATCTTGTATAGAAAATCTTGTATAAAAACATCCCCGCTTCTTACCTGCTCCACCCCTTTATCCCTAAAGTGTGACGTTATTTATGGACTTCTTTCTATTACGGAGCTTTAAAAGTTAGTTTATTACAACTAGTTTTAAAGCTAAGCCTTTAAAGCATATAATCAAGTAGTTTTGATTAATGGCTTTGATAAAAAACCTTTAACTATTGATTATTACTACAGGGTCGTTAACGACCCGTTTCGGTACAAAAGAGTTAAGAAACTCCAATCTTACCAATGTGGGGAGATAAAAAAAGGTGCACCAACTTTTCCTGTAGTGACAAAAATTTTTAAAGCAATCACCTTTAAAAAAACAGAAATTTTGTTGCTGAAGGCAACAAAATTTCTGCTTTTGCTTCCTTGTTGGAAGTAAAGATGTTTAAAAAAATTTTTTAACTACTTTAAATCTCTGCGTGCAAATCGAGGTATAAAATTGATGAAAGACTTTTCACTGTCCCTCACAAAAGATGGAAAAAGCAAGCAAAGTGTGTTACAAGTTGAAAACCACAGAGTTTGTTTTACTGATTCAAAAAAAAAAAAAAAACCACAGAATATGTTTTACTAATTCAAAAAGAAACAACAGAGTGTGTTTTACTGATTTCAAAAAGAAACCACAGAATGTGTTTTACTGATTTCAAAAAGAAACCACAGAATGCATTTTACTGATTCAAAAAGAAACCACAGAATGTCTTTTACTGATTTCAAAAAGAAACCACAGAATGTGTTTTATTGATTTCAAAAAGAAACCTCAGGATGTGTTTTATTGATTCAAAAATACAACTATGATTAATCTTTAAACTTTTACTGATGTAGTTCCTTAGTCCTTACCTACTGATGTAGTTACTATCCTTAGTCCCTACCTACTGATTTAGTTACTATCCTTAGTCCCTGCCTACTGATGTAGTTACTATCCTTAGTCCCTACCTACTGATGTAGTTACTATATTAAGTCCCTGCCTGCTGATGCAATTACTATCCTTAGTCCCTACCTACTGATGTAGTTACTATCCTTAGTCCCTAACTAAGTCGTTTGTTAATTGTTATCTTGCTCTACAAACTTCATCTTTTCTTTTTCACTAACTTCCAACTCTAATAGCAGTTGCTTGCAGCCTTGTTGGAAGTAAAGATGTGTTTTTTTTTTTTTTTTTTTTTTTTTTTTAACATCTTCACTTCCAACAAGGCTGCAAGCAACCACTATAAGAGTTGGAAGTTACTGGAAGAGAAAAGACTAAATCTGTAGAGCAAGATAACGATTGACTGATGACTTAAAAGATTGCAAATTATATGAATCAGGAAAGCAAGATGAAGGAAGCGAATTCCAAAGAACTGATGTTCGAGGAAAAAAACTAGAAGAATAAGAGTTTTTGAAGCACTTAGGAACAGTCACAGAAAAAGGATGAGACTTAATTGAATGGCGAGTAACACGAGAATGAATTTTAGTAGATGGCACAAGGGACGCTAGCTCTTTAGAGCAGTGCCCATTATAGTATTTGTAGAAAAGAGAAAGAGAAGCAACATTACGACGATGTGACAAAGGTTGGAGATTGGCTGCCAGAGCAGGTCCAACTATGTTTACAATTTGTTTTTGCACCTTGTCTAAAAGAGAAAGAGCATCATTAGAAGATCCGCCCCAGATGTGGCAACAGTATTCCATACAGGGACGGATTTGAGATTTATAGAGATAGAGAATAGAATCTGGAGTAAGAAAGTGTCGAGCTCGATAAAGAGATGCAACCTTAGCAGATGCTAATTTTGCAATGGATTTGATATACGGTTTAAAAGAAAGATCAGAAGTAAGAGTTAATCCTAGAAGATGAATGGTAGATGACTCATCTAGTACATTACCATTCATAAATATAGGAAGATCTAAATTATTACGATAACGATTGGCCGAATAAAATTGAGTTTTATCTGAATTAAAGTTCACCAGCCACTGTGAGCCCCATGCTGTAGCAGAAGTGAGATCCTTTTCAAGCTCAGATACCCCCTCCAAGCAATCAGAGAGTGTAGGCTTTTTATCATGACAAGAGTAAATGGTAGTGTCGTCAGCGAATAATGCCACCTTAGATGTGAGAATATCTGGAAGATCGTTAATGTAAATTAAAAAGAGTATAGGGCCAAGGATTGAACCTTGAGGAACCCCTGAAGTTACAGGATGTGAAGAAGAGTGTTGTCCATCGAGGACAACTTTTATACTACGATTGGAAAGAAAGGACTCAATAATCTTAAAAAGGTTACCAGCTACACCATAAGAAGAAAGCTTATGGAGAAGACCAGCATGCCAAACTTTATCAAAAGCTTTAGAAATGTCAAGTGCGATAGCCTTAACCTCTCCACCTCTATCTAATGCACGGTAAAACCTATCGGTTATTACTGTTAGCACATCAGCTGTAGAACGAGAAGACCGAAATCCATATTGATGATCAGAAAGTAAGTTATTTGATTCAAGATGAGAGATTACGTGTTTGTTGATTAAAGATTCAAAAACCTTGCTTATGACAGGAAGAAGACTAATGGGACGGTAGTTAGATGAATCAGATCGCTCTCCGGAATTTTTGAAAATAGGGATAACAGATGCTGCTTTCCAGCATGATGGAAAACAAGACTCTGATAAGCACTTGTTAAATAGTTTAGAAAGTATGGATGAAAGCTCCGAAGAACACCTCTGCAAAACTACAACAGGAATGTTGTCAGGACCACAAGCTGTTGAAGAGTCTAAGCAGGAAATTACTTTAGATACAGAAGCTGAAGTGATGCGAATGTCAAGCAAGGGATCAACCTGTTTGACAGCTATGTCAGGTAAAACGCAACTCAAACGGAATCAAGAGATGATATTGATGAAAAGTTCTTAGCAAACAATTCAGCTTTGTCTTTAGGTGAGGTGACAAAGTCTGAACCATACAAGAGAGAAGGAATAACAGATTTGCCCTTATTATTTAAAAAAAAATTTTTAACTACTTTAAATCTCTGCGTGGAAGCCAATAATATGCTACTTTTATTTTAAAGTTAAACCTAGTTTGATATAAAGAACATCATAGTAAAGTTAAACTTAGTTTGATATAAAGAACATCATAGTAAATTTACTGATGAACTAAATCAAAACAATTAGTTAAGTTACTACAGTTATATTACTCAATTATTAAATTTATTTAATATTCAATACTCATACTTCAACATACTGTACTCAAAAGTTTATTAGAATGAACATATCTTGATACTCAAAAGCCAAACAAATGTTTCTTTTTATATCTTATATGTTGGTAACACATAATAAACTTATAACTAAAAATTATTATAACAATAAATCTTGAATAGAATATAAAAAACGTGATACCATTTTTTTTTATCTTTTCATTTTATTTAAACTGACATGAAGATTAAACATTTTCTATAAATACACTAAAAAAGTTGTTTTTTAGAAAGCTTAAAAATAAATCTATTTGAACAAAGAATTTTAGTCTTATTCAAAATATTTTAAAATGAAATGGAAAAAAAAACAACAAAAAAATACCTTAAAATTTAAAAGAATTTAATGCTTGTGGACAATAATTATGAATTTAATTGCAGCGTCGTCCGTGATACATACAACATGTTAATAACATGGTCACTTTTTTTTAATAATTTATTTATGTTAAACACGCCAGAAAAAGTTAAAAAAAAGGCAAACAAATTTTTAAAAATTTTTTTCTTCTCAACTCAAATGGTAACCATAACTATTATATTAGTTTATATGTTAATTTAACAGTTTACTATTAAAGGTTGGATAAATTAACTTATGATGACCAGTTTAATCACATTTAAAGCCTTTTGAAATATTTTGATAAGACCTAAAAGTTAAGATACCTAGAAATGGTTCAAAAAGCAGTAAGGGAAGTAACAGTGGTAAATAATAGGTATGAAGGATGCCTAAATGATCAATAAAAATTTCATAGAATTGCGTCAGATATACTCATAAAGACATTTAAAACAACAGCTGGCATCCAACAAAAATAGTCTTATATTTTCTTAAGTAAAAATCAATAAAAACCAATCTGAGGTTAAATTATTGTAAACTTACTAACACATTAAATAAAAATCCTGAAAAATGTACTTTTTCAAATACAGTTTAAAACGTTTTATTGAGGAAAAAAATTGGTCTTTATGCAGCTGTTAGAAAACCCATAGTCAGAGATCAGCTTACAAGATTAAGGTGGTGTAAGTAGAGAATTGGGTGGTCTTTAGAGAAGTGGATGCAAGTAATTTTTAGTGATGAAAGCAACTTAGAAGTAATAAATTACTATAATTAAAAATTATTGGTTCTTGTTAAGAGATTAAATCAGAAAAGTTTATTAATTGCTTTGTTGAACCGATGTGGTGGTAAAAATGCTGGTATTTGGGGATGCTTTAATTTTATTGGAATAGGTGTGCATAACATTTATACAGGCTGAATCAACCAACATATATATAGAGAGATGCTAGAGAACTATATGGTTCCATCAATGGATATGCTGCTTGATCAAAATAATGATTTTTTGCAGCCTTCTTGGATCTAAAGATATTAATAAAAAACATATATATATATATATATATATATATATATATATATATATATATATATATATATATATATATATATATATATATATATATAATTGAATCTTGAATAACAACCATAATTATAATTTATGTTATTGTATTTTGTAATTTGTTATAGAGTTTTATTTTTTAAGTTGTTATAGAACTTTATTGTGTTTTGTCTTAAAACTAGTAGCTTAGTTGCCTCACTCTTTTGTAGATCAACCTCAGAGTTTTAAAAAATTAAACAAAGCAGAATTTATTATAAATTTATTTTTATTATACAGTCACACTATATGCAAAATTAACAATTTTCACACAGTTAAAATTTAACAACAGTCAGATTGTAAAAAATTTAACAATGGTCACACTGTATGGAAACTTAACAGCAGTCATACTGTAAGCAAACTTAACAACAGCTATACTGTATGCAAATTTAATGTTAGTCACACTGTATGCTAACTTAATAGAAATCTATCGAATGTGTATATTAGGGGTAGTCATTTTTAGGGAATTTTTGAAATCGAAGTACATACCCAGCTAAAGTTGGAGCAAATATGCTAAAACTTTGTCAAAAGTTTTTTTAGGTCAATCGGGTGACTTTTAAGTCCCCCTCAAGACTAAAGTTGTTAAGAAATTGTACTTCAAAAAAGGAAAAATAGGGTGTGTTCAGGGTGTTTGAGGGGGATTTAAATGAAAAAATTATTTCCATTTTTTTTTTTTTTTGTTATTTGATATCTATATTTTCATTTTAAAAGGGTATGTCATCATGTTTTTTACATATTCTTGGTTAAAACGATATTTAAGAAATCAAAAAATGAAAAGTTTAATTTACGCAAGTGGTTATGAAATCAGTAAATTATGTATTTTCATACTTAAAGATCATTCAGATGGACAGTCGTAAAAATTCCCACTTAAATCAACCAAAAAAACAAACTATTTTGAACTAAACAAGTAATTTACCATTTAATTAAAATCTTTACAAATACTATCAAGACAAAAATTATGCATTAATTGAAATAAGTATTTTAAAATGAATAACAATTTCCTAAGCCTACAATTTCCTTTTCTTTAATTTAGAGAGTGACATCAGGCTTTCTGATAGTTTTTTTTTTATATTATTACTTTTTCCCACACCAAAAACCTTGAAAGTTGACCTTACTTTGTCGACAGTTAAAAGTCTGTTCTGCTTGTCATCCTCATTTTCGAATCTTTGTACAAACTTCTGCATCATTCCGATTGCTCGTTCAGGATGATCATTGACAACAATTAACATTTTGGCAAAGTTTTCAAAATTCTTAAACGAGGACTGGGTGTGCCAATATTGGGGTGGAAGTGACAACCAGTCTCTCACTCTCTGATTATCCAACCCTATCATTGAAAAAATTAAATATGAAAACTCATTAACCAAAAGAGAGAGGGTTGGTACCTTCATATTATTTATGATATTAATCTCGCCTATTCGATCTTTGCTTCTATGTTTAAAAAAATCTGGATCTGGCATTTGGAAGGAAAGCAAAGCATCTGCAATGGCTGTTTTTTTATCTATAGAAATATTTTTATCCAAAAGAGCCAAGGGAATAATCGTTGAATCAAGATACCATGAATGCTTATAAAGAGATGCTAACACTGCATCTACTGCCTCCGCATTGGAGCAAACTTTCTTATACTCTTTTATCTGAAAGATTGCATCAAGATCAGACGCAGGAGATTGAATTGCTTTATGTGCTTGAAGGTACCACCTTGTGTAAAAACATACTATGAACTCGCAGATGAGTTTTAAATCTTCGCGTAGATTATCATTTTCTTGCACAAATGTCAGTTGCTTGCACAAAAGCTGAAGTTTAAGGTAGTATAAACTCTTGCCTAAAAACCTAGCATGATGAACAGCTCCAGTTTTCTTTAATTTGAAATGTGCAGAAGGGGATAAATACTGCATGGTTAGCTCAGCCAACTCTCTTCGGTCATTCCTCATATTGCATTTTTTAGTAATATAGGTCTCACAGTAATCTAAAGTGTTCCTTGCAGCTTCCTTCAAAACTGTTCCTTCCACGGTTTTCCAATCAAGAGAGGTCAGGTTATTTTCGTCGTATTTGAAGTTAGGGTTCTCAAACATATGTTTAAACTTTACAAATAAAGGATTTTCAGGCCCTACGCTATTCTCTTTTATCACTGCTTCACAGAAATGAACCATTCTAAGCTCAATGATATGATGCCTACATGCTAGTAGAAGAAGGTATTTGTCAACCTCTCTTGCAATCCTAGTAAGTGATCCTTTCTTAGAACCAGTATTACTTGAAGTTGTATCAAAGCATACTCCGCATACTTTTGAAATGAGGTCATATTCTTCTAGTATTTTCATGATTCCTATATACATATTTTCACCTGAAGAAGACGGCAAGGCAGGTACTCCAAGAAGATGCGACACCCCCTCAATATTAACGAGCACAGCTAATCTTTCATTCTTTAGTCTTTTTCCCTGATTTATTTCAAACAAAGTCTTTCCGTCAAAATGAATTATACAGGGATAACGGCTTTTTTCCACGGCCTTCTTTATATCTAATTTAGCAATTTCTGCAGTATCCTTGGCAGTTTTTTTCATCTTCCTTAATGCTGTTGAAGCACTGGCTTTGCATTTTGCGATATCAACTCCACAATCTTGAAGAATTGCTCCAGTTACTTTTTGTAAGACATTGGGGGGAGATATCATTTGCTGTAGCTATGATAGATACATTTCCATCAAAAATATTCTTAGGGACTTTGGCAGTAATGTTGCAATCATCTGCTCTTCTATGATGCCAAACTTCGGGTTCAAATTCTGAATCAGAATCAGCGCTAGTGTCAGTGAAATTTAAGTCTAATTCTGAGGTAGCATCAATCTTCGGAGATTCGTCTTCTAGCCTTGTCCTCTTCATCTCACCTTCAGAAACCTAAAATTTGTTTTAACATAGTGTATGTGTATTAACAAATAATGTATGTTAAATTAGCAAATTTGAATAAAAAACGTCAAATTAACCCAATAAAAACAACACAAAACCTTTTTGCTAAATTTTCTATCTTCTGATCCCAAACTAAAATATCTCGGTCCTTCCTGGTCTTCCAAAAAAGTTAAATCATCGTGCTTATCTTTATCTGAGCGTTTTTTATCCTTCCTAATTTGGTTCTTTAAATCTGTAGAACCAATCCAAAACAGCTTTTTCGAAAATGAAATAAACTCCCCTTGATTAACCTTGTCTCTAGCTGCTCCTCTGCATTTATTTCTACTCAAATCTGAATACTTCTTGTCCATCTTCATAAGGTTCTTGATAATACTTTTATCTGACATTACTTGAAATCCCGCTTTAAGCCATGGTCTTTTAATTAAGCCTAAAATGCATTCACAATCATCTACTTCACATCTCTTGTAACCCTGAATCTTGTAAGGAGGCTTCTGACTTCTTAACATTATGAGGAAGTAGTGATCTTCTGTAGACAATGTGTTGAAGAACATTCATTCCAGTAGGGAGTTGAAGACCTTAAGAAAAAAAAAATCAATATTTTAATTTTTAAAAAAAAATTTAAAATTCAAAACAATTTTTTTAAATTAGATATGTACATGTAATAGCTGGTTTAGCCTCATTTATGATAAAAAGTTTGTTTTTGCTTGATCTAAGAAACTTCCTCTTCCCAATATCTTTTACAATTTTTTTTTCCATTTTTGTATTCAATCTAAATATATTTAATGGTCTGTAATTAATTAAAAACTTCAATACAATTTTACTTTATATTGTAATTCAATGATTAACAATCAAGTAAATACGAAAGTTATTTACAAATATAAAATAATGTAACGCAATTTCACGTACAATTTCTTTATAAAAACACTTAGTGACTTAAAAATACAGTGCAGGATCTTCAGCACATTTTCTTCTGCATTATTTTATAAGAATTTTTTTATCGTTGCCAATTTTCATAACCTCTTGCGTAACATAAAATTTTTATTTTTTTCCTTTCATAAATATTGTTTTAACCAAGAATATGTAAAAAACATGATGACATACCTTTTTAAAATGAAAATATAGATATCAAATAACAAAAAAAAAAAAAAAAAATGGAAATAATTTTTTCATTTAAATCCCCCTTAAACACCCTGAACACACCCTATTTTTCCTTTTTTGAAGTACAATTTCTTAACAACTTTAGTCTTGAGGGGGACTTAAAAGTCACCTGATTGACCTAAAAAAAATTTTGACAAAGTTTTAGCATATTTGCTCCAACTTTAGCTGGGTATGTACTTCGATTTCAAAAATTCCCTAAAAATGACTACCCCTAGTGTATATATATATATATATACATATATATATATATATATATATACATATATATATATATATATATATATATATATATATATATATATATATATATATATATATATATATATATATATATATATATATATATATATCATATATATATATATATATATATATATATATATATATATATATATATATATATATATATATATGTGTAATCAAGAACCTCGAATATGGAATGGGTCCCTAATATTTTCAAAAAAAAGGTTTTTCAAAAATATGTCAACCTGGTACTCAAATGAAGCAAAATTATATAAAAATTTACACCCTAATATATACTGTATGCAAACTTAAAAGCTACCAAAATGTAAGTTTATCAAAATAATAAATTTAAAAAAAATATAATAAATAAATTTAAAAAAAATATAATAAATAATAACAACATGTTAAATCATAAAAAGAACTTTTAAAAAAAACTTTATAATTTAACAACATTTTTCAAATAAATTTTTTTTTCAACTTAAAAAGTAAAAAAATAAAAATACTTCAACATCTTTATATTTTTTGTTTCTTTTTTTGCAACTTCATTCATTTTTATTTTTTCAGTAGAAGAATCAGGTTTTTGGGTTATACTTCGGTGCTCATAGATAAGTTCAACATTTTCTAATGATACTAAAAACAGAGTAGTAATAATAACTATTATAATTGTTATTATTATTATTATTATAATCATTATTACTATTATTATTATTATTATTATTATTATTATTATTATTATTATTATTATTATTATTATTATTATTACTATTATTATTACTATTATTATTATTATTTCTTTATAATAATAAGCAATCAACTTTAGTTTAATTATTTAGTTCACAGCTAAATAATAATTAATAACTGCATATAATGTAATAAACTGTTGTTAAAAAATTCACTGCAGTAATAAACTTTAATAAACAGTAATTAACCTGTTAAATAGTTATTTACAATTATCTGCAGTAAAGAATTATAACATATATAGTTAAATAATAATCAGAAAAAAATAAGAATAAAGCATGATTTTAAACCTTCCGTTTTCTGCTTTGAAGTATAATGCGGAGAATAACTCTTTACACCCTTTTGAAGACAGCTGTTTACAAACTCATCAAGAAACGGTAAATTACTATCAAACTGTTTTAAGTTACATTTACAAGAGATAGTTGATTTTGAATATGTTTTAAAATTACACATCTCAATATATCTTTGTCTGGCATCTATTGTCTTAAAATGTATCTTTTCAACTGGTCTAATGTGTATGTCATCAAAGTTAGATACTAATTTAGCTATAGCTGATACAACCCAGCATTGTGTAACCAGATCTATAATATAAACATAATCTCATCAAATAATAAAGAGTCAGAAAATATTTTAACAAAAAATTATTAAACCATTATTTTAGTCTATAATTATTTTAAAACTTTTGGAAACAAATAATTATTTAAAAACTTTTGGGAGCAAACATTAAATACATTATTAAAACTATAAAATCAATGTTAATTACTAAAAACAATATTATATCAAATTTAAAATATATATTATAGTACAGGACCGATGACACAGGTTTTGAAGTGAGAGGAGGGGGGGCCACAATCATCAATTTGTGAAAAAAGTCTTTTATATCAAGGTTTTTCTTATAAAAAAAAAAAAAAAAGGTCCTTTAGAAAAAAACACGGGGGGAGGGGTTGACCCCTCCCTCCGTGTCGTCGTCCCTGTAGTATATTTATATACTATTTATAAACTATACTTTATTATATTAAAAAAATAGGGAGCAACTATATTATTATCTTATCTTAATCTATTAAATTTTTGCAGACTCCCAGATGGGAATCTGCAATAATTGTCTTGGTAAAATTGAAGGTCTTCTATGAAAAGGCCAATCCATCATTGGTTATGGCAGTGCATTCCTGAGGAGGGGGATCACCATTTATTCACTACTTAATTCTTATTTGTTATCATGGCACCAACATTTTTTTACCTCTTATAACCATATAATAGCTTTTTATTATATATTTGTTTTTATCACGATATTTAAAAATTTTGCTGACTCACAGGGAGTTGTCAGTTTCCTATTTTTTACTGTTTAGTACATTTATTATACCAAATTTATAAACATTTTTTTCACGTTTACATATCGACACTATAGCATGGTGGTTAGCGTTTTGTGTCATAATCTGAAGATTCAGAATTCAAACTTAGTAGTTTGCATAATTTTGTTTTTTCCTTTTTATATTGCCCAAACAATTATTTATTACCGTTTTTTTATTTACTTATTTTATTTCATCATTTTATGTCTGATATTTTTAGTCATGACAACCATTTAAACACCAGCAGATTTATACATACTTGTTTACTCATAGACCAATGTTTTATCATTTGCTTAAGATGACTAGAGCGTGAGTTATTGTTCACTCTTTCACTGAGTCCTAAAGTTTTATTCCTCCTACAAAATAGTCTGTACACATTCATTCATGATTCTTACCCAATAACATCATCTACAATCTACTTTTCACATTTTCTTACACCTACTTTTCACATCTACTTTTCACGTTTTCACTTCTCCCAGATCTACATAAGTGAACG
>NC_061157.1:3188011-3298011 GCF_022113875.1 Hydra vulgaris | reverse complement strand
GAATTGTCACACCTAAAATATTTTTCAATTATGGTATTTTTATTTTTTCAATTTAATTATATCCAATATACAAAATAAAAAAATTAATTAATATACCAAATATACTGACTATATTACTTGGTTTTGACAACACAATATAACTATAATATAAGCTATGTATTATTTGTATGCATGTGCAACTAATTTTTTCTTATTTGTATTTAAAGTTTATTAACTATTTTCACTATTTCACTTAAAAATCTAGTTTAATTTAATTTAAATTTTTTTTTATATAAATTAAATTAATTTATAAATACTGTTTAAATAATTAATGAAACACTTTTCTTTTATTTAAAAAAATGCCCAAAATCCTCAGTCAAACCCTCAGCCCAAACCTAAACCCTCAGTCAATGCTTAAACCTAAACCTCAGTCAATGCCGAAACCTAAACCCTCAGTCAATGCCGAAACCTAAACCCTCAGTCAATACCTAAACCTAAACCCTCAGTCAATGTATGTACATTCCACTGCACCTATCCCTATATAAGTCAGGTGATATATATACACTCCACTGCTCCTATGGCGATATTTACACACACATTGATAAACTTATGAAATAAACTATAATATACTATGAAATTTTCAGAAAATAAATAATAAGCATAACTATAAATAAACAACAATAATAGTAAAAAAAACATAAAATATTTAAAATTTTTAAAAATTTCCCTGAGAGAGATTCGAACTCACAACCTTGTCAACCATGACTTAAATATAAGCAATATTACATTCACAGCCAAACACACACATCACATAAAATCACATTCATCAAAGGTGAATCCAATTCTTTTAGTTTTAGACAATCATGAGTCTGTGAATGTTATCATGTTCATCATGATTGCAAGATGAAAATTATAATATTGTTATTTCATGAAAAAATTTTATTTATTGCAATTAATTTTTGCTTCAAGTAAAAACAACACGAACTAAATTTGGATTTAGAAAAAAAAAATCACAATAATAAAACTTAATATAATAATAAAAATTACAATAATAAAATTAATATTGTAAAGAATTTACAATATTAATTTTATTATTGTAATTTTTATTATTAAATTATTAAGTTTATTATTGTAAGGGATTTGTGGTAAAATTGTAATACACAACTAATTCAATTTCATTACTACCTAAATTATTCTAAATTATACCAAATATTTATGCAATTGATAATTAATTGATTTTTCATATGCTTTTTCAAGTCTACATGCTATTCAGTTAATTCAGAATTGCCTTTAACTATTAATAAACCATCGTATAAAATATCATACAAAATCTCAACTCTAAACTAGTTAAACGACATTACTGCTTGTTACTTTTAATTGAATATTGTGTTATATAACATTGTTTATGTTAAATGCATCATTTGTATATGCTCATTTTTATTTTGCATTATACATTATGATAATGAGCTATCAAGGTTTTTAAAAGAAACAAACTCAGGCTTCAGAAATTATAAAATAACAGAAAAGAAACTAAAAAGAGTGTGATTTGTTTAATAGCATTTTTGTGGTATTTTCTGTAAGCGGAAATACAGTTCTCATGTTAAACTTTTCATACATGTTGTTTTTTCATTTCAAAGAACATGATGGATAGCATACTAGTAAGAGCATGATGGACAGCATCCTAATAAGAACATAATGGATGGCATTCTAGTAAGAAAACTTAAATAAAACATGTACACAAAACAAATGTGAAAAGAATAAATATGTCATCGTTATGTGTAAAAGAACATATATGTCATTGTTTTGTGTAAAAGAATAAACGTGTGATTGTTTAGTGTGAAAGAATAAGTATGTTAGTTTTTTGTGTAAAAGAAAAAATAAATCATTGTTTTGTGTGAAAGAATAAAAATGTAAGTTTTTTCAGTGGCTGTATTAACATATTTTTTAATTTTATTTGTATTTTGTTTACAACATGTTGCTGTTTCAAAAAAATGTTTAAGGTTTCTCGTTTAACTCAAAATAAGTTTTAAAAATGATAAAAAAAAGAGAAAAAATTGCATACAAATACTACATCGTTAGTCGTGTTATTCAATTTTTTTTCCAAAAACAAAATTGATCAAATGAAAATCTGGTGGTGGAAGAAAGGAGGGTTTTCAAGAACTGGTTAAAATTTTAACGATTAACCCAAGCTTCTCACAGGAACACACAAAAAGAATTTTCACATATTTTTGTTGTAAAGTTCAAAATAAAAATGGCTTTACTATTTCAAATCACAAAAATGAAATGCAATAAAGGAAATGCAGATAAGAAATTTTGATTTAGCTCAAGTCATTATAGTAAACTGGTTATGAAATGTAGAATTATGGAATGGAATATGGAATGGTATAAACAAAATGACATTTAAGTTATGCCTAAAACAGTAAATTCTCTAAACTTCCCAAAATTAAAATTTTTCGAAAAGTACTTGGTAATTATTAAACAGAAAATGTTTAAAAAAAAAACTATGCAGAAACGTTAAAGAGTCGAAAATGTCATTTAAAAAATCATTAAATAGTTATGATGATTGTTCTGTGCGCAAGCTTATGAGTACCTTTAAAGCAAAAGTTCGAAGATTTATTAGATGCCTACAGAAATAATTTTCTATGAAATATTTTATACTCTTATATTAATGTATTAAAATTATTACTTAGTTCTAAATAAAATCTAATGAGTACTTTTTTTTTTAATAGCCTACTTTCACATTTATTTCATGTACACGCTTTAGTTTACAACATTTAGAGGTTTGCAAAAAAATTGCTTAAGGGCGAATGTAAAAAAACTTTATTTGCATTTCTTTAGATAAAAATAAAAATAAAAAAGTCACAATAACAAAATGACAATAACAACATGCTGCATCACTTATAAAAATAAAGGTGGTAAAATCACAAAAGAGTTTCTTAATAAAAAAATTTATATTTTCTTTTAAGTACAATTGAGTACCTCAGCAATTAGACTTGAAAAAAAGCAAATAATTGACCTAGCCTAAAACAGACATTTTTTTCCATAATTTTTTTTCCTGCTCAGTGCAATTATAATTTTTTTTTTTTTTTTAATTAGATTTTAAAGCAATTTAAAATTTAATATTTTAAATTAAAATTTAAACTTTCTTCTAATCTGTAACATTTTAAATAGAAATAATAAAATAGACAACAAAATAAAGATAGCAACAAAATACAAATGACAACATTACTTTTACTGAACTTCCAAAATACTAATTAATAGTATTCTATTAGTAATAAAAACATAAAAATAGAGAAAAAAACTAAAATAAGAAAGGTTTTAAAAGTATACTAATATCTACTTGAGTAGTAATAATTACCTAAATATTTCAGGTTATAGTTTTGTGATGTCAATAAGAGAGCTGCTTTACTGCTAGCTAAATTGATTAATGAACTATCCGGATAAATAGTAGCTATTGTTTTCATACATTCATAAGTCACTGCTATTTAAAATAAAATAAAAATTTAGATAAGTAAATTTATAAAAAAAGTTATATAAAAAAATTAAAATAAACTGACCACATCCAATCCCAGCATGCATACTTGTACTTTCAAGACACATATTCAAAACAGGATACATTTTCTCGCTGCAACTGAAGAAACAATTTAACAACATTTTGAAAAATAAAAAATTATAAAACAAATTTATAAAAATAGAAAAGCATAAAAAAATACAAATACATTTATCTTATGAGAAAATAAAAATACTTTTTATCATTTTTTCCCAATTGAGCTAATATTTGAAGTAGCTTAATTTGAACCCAGGGAGAAGGAATTTCATTAAAGTTAAAACCACTATGTAATTTTCCACTAATAATTTGCTTCAGGATTGAAATAAAAACTGGAACAAGGTGTTTGTATGGCATGCAATCTGTCTAAAAATAACAACCAAGTTACAGTGTTTTTCCAGTATTCTTATCTAGTTTATTTAGTTATCAAAATATCTAGTTGTTTTTTTTCTGAAAAAAATTCAAGATCATCAAAATAAATTTGTTACAAATTTTTTAACGTGCCAAGTGTAACAACCCTTAAACTTAATTAATTATAGCTTAAAACTATTTTATTATACTATAACCTAAAATCATCTCTTGATTCCACTAGTTGCATTCTATCTGATATAGCTGACATACAGGTTGATCCATTGCTTGACATTCGTATCACTCTAGTTTCTGTATCTAAAGTGATTTCCTGCTTAGACTCTTCTACAGCTTGTGGCCCAGACAACATACGTGTTATAGTCTTACAGAAGTTTTCTTCGGAGCTGTCGCCTATACTTTCAAAATTATTTAACAAGTGCTTATCTGAACCTTGTTTTCCAGCCTGTTTGACAGCAGCATCTGTTATTCCTATTTTCAAAAATTCTGAAAAGCAATCTGACTCGTCTAATTACTGTCCCATTAGTATTTTTCCTATCATAAGCAAGGTTTTTGAGTCTTTAATTAACAAACACTTAATCTTTCATCTTGTATCTAATAGTTTACTTTCTGATCATCAATATGAAATTTGATGTTCTTGTTCTACTACTGATTTGCTAACAATAATAACTGGTTTTATTGTGTATTAGATCAACTTTTGATAAGGTTTGGCATGGTCTTCTTTTTATGGTCTTCTTTTTATGGTGTTTCAGGTAACATTATCTTTGGCCCTATACTCGTTTTAATTTACATTAACGATCTTCCAGAAATTCTCACATCTAAGGTGCATTGTTCGCTGATGATACTATCATTTAATCTTGTCTTGATAAGCAAACACTCTCTGATTGCTTTGAGGGGGTCTCCTTGTATGGAATACTTTTGTCATTTCTGGGACAGATCTTCCAATGATGGCCTTTCTTTTTTAGACAAGATGCAAAAACGCATTGTAAACATAGTTGGACCTGCTCTTGCAGTTAACCTACAACCATTATCAAATTGTCATGTTGCTTCTCTTTTTCTTTTCTATAGATACTATAATGGACACTGCTCTAAAGAGCTAAAAAGCCAAAAATTCTTACTCGCCTAGTTTTTTTCCTTGAACATCAGTTCTTTGGAATTCGCTCTATTTTGTTTTTTGATTAATATAATTTGAAATTTTTTAAGGTGTCTGTCAATTGTTGTCTTGCTCTATAAACTTCATCTTTTCTCTTTCAGTAACTTCCAGTTCTAATAGTCGTTGCTTGCAGCCTTGTTGGAAGTGAAGATGTTGAAGGAAAAAAAATAAAAAACAAAAAAAACTATTTGAACTCCAAACAACCAAATTAAAACAAGTCAAGACATCTCAACTACTAACAATACTGTAAAACATCTTTAGTTGAAATCTATATTTTTATTTATCTATAGAAAATATAATAAATAGTAGAAATTTTTAAATCATTTTTTCATTTAACGTTGATGAAAATCAAATATATGCTAAAATTTCATTTAAAAAATTAAATTTATCCTTAATATTATTTAGAATAAATTTGTTTTTATTAAATTTATTAATTTTATTTCTTAAATTTGTTATTAATTTTGACTATTTGTATGTTGTTTATTAAATTAGGTATGTGCATGTAGCACATACAAAATTTGCTAATTTTTTATACATTAAACTATTTTTGAATATTTATGTCTTGAGTATATTTTTAAAAAACACACAAAAAAAATTTTACACAGACCTTCCAACCTTTTTTTTTTCAAAACCTTGAGATTTATTTAAAAAAACAAAAACCTGGATACATGTAAAAAAAATTTAAAAAAAATACTTTTTTTCAAACAAGAAAAATTAAAATAGTATGATAAGTTATATATATATATATATATATATATATATATATATATATATATATATATATATATATATATATATATATATATATTTGATAAATTAATAACTCATTTTTATTTATTATTTTTATAATTGCAAATTTATGTCGCTTTCTTTGCAGTTTTCAACAGCTGTTCAGGCTGTTATTAATTCAGCATTACTGTGAAGAATATTATTCCTAAGGTATCTGAAATGATTTTTGATGATATTGGAGGTGCACCTTTCTTTCACAAACATTTTAAAGTTTTATTTCATAAATGATTATTCTAATTACTTTAAACATTTTAAATTTTAAACCAAAATAAGCTGAAATTGTCCTTATTAGTCAATAATAATCATTAAAATTATTATTTGATAAAAATTTAATTAAAAGCAGGTAGTAGGTAAAATGCAAACTGCAAACCAGTAAAATGCAAACTTTTTTGTGAACCATAATCTATTGGTCGCTAATGATGTAGTATTTTTCATTTTCCGTTTGCCGTTAAATTGTTTGTTTTGTGATTTTTATGGACTTCAAGCAGAAACATAAATTATAATTAATTTAAAAAAAATACAGTCTAAGTTAAATAAAATGTATCAAATACCATTATATTTAATTTAAATTAAAAGACTGATGAGCAAACGTTTTTTTAAATATCATAACAGTAGTGGCCATTAAAATATAATGTCTTGGTTTGCAAAAAAGTTCGCATTATATCGGTTCGCAGTTGGCAGTTGGCATTTTACCAACTACCTCAAAAACATTATCATCAAAATCATTGCCCTAACTGGGTAATCTGCACACCGTGTTAAACTAAACTTGCTCTTATATTTTTACTTTTTATTCTTAAAAATTCGGAATACAAACTTAAAAGCTTTAAAGCTATATATTGGTATCCATTTTTTAATGAACTATCTTGTGCACTTAATTTTCATTAGTTCTTGATGTAACAACTTTTTGGAATTTATATTGTTTTGAGCAATAGTAAATTTGAAAAAAAATTTTTAAAATTTACAGTGAGAATATTGGATTAACCATGAAACTGTGAGATTCTCACAGTAAAAACTGGAGAGTTGGAAGGTCTGTTAACATCATACTGATTATAAATTATTTAAACATGTACTAGTAGAAACTATATTGCAAATTGTAAAAGAAAAAGTTAATTATATATATATAACTAAAATAATAAATTTCCCAACAAAATCCCAATAAAACTATTGTTTATGCAAAGTTGTTTAGTGCATTATTAACTTTAATGTATTTAAAAGTCAAAAAAAAGGAAAATTATTAATACTTACATATACCAAGAGCAAATAAGCATTCAAAGCAACTCCCATAACTCCAGGGTCAGTATCTAATAATGCATTGCTAAACAAGGATAGATCTATATCTTGAGGCCTTATTTCGTAAAATTTCAGCAAAGTCATTATGGCTCTCTTTCGCACAATTTCACTAAATGTAATTAACAAAACAAGAAATATAAACCAAGAAAAATAATAAAACAAAAATCATATATATCATAATTATTTAATTTTTTTATTTTACTTTTATGTTTACCTTTTATGTTTTAGCAAAGCCACAACTTGGTTTATAATTGCATGCAACATATCTTTAGTAGCAAGTTCACAAGCACCCTGCAAGCCTAAACTCACCTCCAAAAGATTTGTACTTTTTAAATCCTAAAAAAAAATTCTTTAACTTTTTTGAAGAAATCAAAAAGAATATTTTGTAAATAATTTTTTTTTTTATTTCTTCAAAACTTTTATAATTTATTAATTTATAACATATGTATATATATATATATATATATATATATATATATATATATATATATATATATATATATATATATATATATATATATATATATATATATATATATATATATATATGTATATATATATATATATATATATATATATATATATATATATATATATATATATATATATATATATATATATATATATATATATATATATATATATCAACCCTAGGAATTAGGAAAAATGAGGTCAGCAAAAAAAATTTGATACAAAGGGTTACCATAAAAAATAGAAACGAGGTCGACAATTTTTTCCCGACCTTAAACACTTTTAGGTTGGCAGTTAGGTTGGCATTGCTGAATACCAACCCTAATTACGAGAGTTGATATATATATATATATATATATATATATCAACTCTCGTAATTAGGGTTGATAGTGGTGATTAGTCTCGTAGGTAGTGGTGTATATATATATATATATATATATATATACATATATATATATATATATATATATATATATATATATATATATATATATATATATATATATATATAAACACTAAGTTTAAATTTTTTTCAATAAAAAATATTTTAAAGGGTCCCTCAAGACCCTCGAATATTTAATGGGTCCCTAATATTTTCAAAAAAAAAAATATTTAAATTATGTCAACCTGGTACTCAAATGAACCGAAATAATATAAAATTTTCAAACACAATGTTCATTTTGGAAAAAATAATACGTACTTAAACGATACTTTTTTTTTTTAACGAAATCAGCGATTTTTTTACAGAAAATTGTTTTTTATTTTGGCAAATATTGTATATTTTAGGGGAAATATCGTTACGTATCGTTTTTTCCGAAATGAACATTATTTTTGAAATTTTTATATAATTTTGGTTCATTTGAGTACCAGGTTGACATAATTTTTAAAAACTTTTTTTTTGAAAATATTAGGGACCCATTAAATATTCGAGGGTCTTGAGGGACCTTTTAAATTATTTTTTATTGAAAAAAAGTTTAAACTTAGTGTTTTTGTATTAGATAGAACACATTTAGGGGGTGAGAGCAGATTATTTTTAAAAAAGTTGTTTTTTGGGACACCCTAAGATATATATATATATATATATATATATATATATATATATATATATATATATATATATATATATATATACATATATATATATATAAATATATATGTACATATATATGCGGTAGTGGTGTAGTGGTAGAGCGCTCGCTTCATAAACGAGTGGTTCCGAGTTGGATCCCCACCACGTCCCTGGTAGTACCGCACTCAACTCATTTCTCCGCGCAGCGGCCTTGCTCGTCAAGGTTCGTGTTTCGGAGTTATAGAGTTGAGAGAGGGTTATAACCACAAATAAGTAGCCTCCTCGTCTGTAGTGGCCTTTTCGGCCTTGAGGAGGTGAATTAAAATAAAATATATATATATATATATATATATATATATATATATATATATATATATATATACATATATATATATATATATATATTAGGGCCCTGCAAATTGCTTCTATTCAATTTGCGAATCAAATGTCGCTCTGATTTTTTTGAATTCGAGACTCGATTCGAAAAAAAATGATTCCAGTTTTTCGAATCATTTTTTTATTTAAATTACTTTATGTTTTCATACAAACAACGTTAAAAAGTTTTCAAAATATCAATATTTATGTTATCAGAAAATTCAGCGGTAGAATAATTTTGGAACGTAAACATACTTTTCATTAAAATTACTTTAAATCTCGATTAGAGATTTAAACAGAGCAGAACACAAATTAGTAACTCAAAAGTTAGCTTTTATTTTTTGCGTCGTTAATGTTTAACTTCGCTTTCACTAAAGTAATTTTAAATTCGATACTTTTTGTTTGTGCTACATCAAGCTATTTTCGCATCAAGCTATAAATTGACTTCTAAAAAATCGGCAGTTAAAGAATTCTTTGAAAAAAAAGGAGTATTCTGGCAATACAAACAAGAAAATTGCAACAAAAAGTATTTTGTTCAGAAAACTGGTACTTTATCTCATTTATGGAACCATTTAAAACATAACCATAAAAAACTACACGTAGAAGCAACAAAAAAGTGCATGTCTGCTACTAAAAGAAAAAAGAATTTCAATAACACAATCGAGCAATTATCAAGTTCCTCATTAAATTCGTATTTTATTCAACCTCCAATAGATACAGCTATTAAAAAAAACTACACTTACTCACAGGCAATATTATCCACCACACCCAACCACTCTATCTTAAAATTTAGGTGATATGGTCGATGATTTATATATTAACTTCCAACAAAGTATAAAAATATATATATATGTATGTGTATATATATATATATATATATATATATATATATATATATATATATATATATAAATGATCTCCATGAAGAAAATAACCCAATTATTTTTATGATTTACAACTTATGCATTAGAAAAAAATATTTAACACTGCTAAGATTTTTTGAAGGTTGAGTTTAATCTAAATACCTTTAAGTCTAGTGGATTTATAACAGGTCTAATATAATTTGAGGTATTTGAGGTTATAATTGTAGATTAGTTTAAATTTGATTTGAAAAAAATTTAAAGAGGAAGATTTTGATAAACATTTTGTATAAATTATAAGATATAAGTTATGCAAAATATATAATATAATATATAAAATATATAATATAAAAAGATAAAAAATAAATAAAATTTAAGATATAAATTATAACTTATAAGTATAACTTATTTCTTGTTGTTATAACAACATAGTATAACTTATTTCTTGTTGTTATAAAAACATAGTATAAAAAATCATCGGGTGAACTGTTTAGAGTTATTCAAAACGTTCAGAGTATTCAAATATTCTGGCAAATGAATCAGTAAATGAATTTAAAATTTGAAAATAAATTTCAATAGTGTTGTTACTTAAACTAAAATAGTTTTAAGAAACAAACAGTTTTTATTATATATACAAATTAAAAATGAAATCAAATATTAAAAACTCACTCTTTGAATTGATCCAATACTCATCATGCATTCTACATCATTTTTTTCTTCGAGCAGTATGCCCAGTACAAGATAAGCTATAAATACAACTTTAATCATGTTTATCTTATATATTTATTTATACATAATTTTTTCAGGGCGAAATAAGCTGTGAATACAATTTTTATCATTTTTATCATATATATTTATTTAAACACAATAACTATTGTGAAATTAGGTCAGCATTCATGGACACTTATATTTTTTAGACCCATCATCCTAACCTGACAAACTGTCTAAAAGAAGGCAGCTGACTATCTGTCAATTTGTTTAGAAAAATGATTGATTTTTGTTCTCCTATCAGTCAGGTTGTCACTTTAATAACTAATTAAGAATTTAATTTTTCTACCCATTGTGTTTTTTTCTTGTTTATTTACTATTCATCAGTAACCAAGAGGACGTATCTCCACTTTTTGTAATTCAAATTTCAAATTTTAGGCCACAAATAATGACAGTTGATGGTAAGTCTTATAGAAAGATTTTTATTAGAAGAAAAATTAAGTAATAAAAATTTGTTTGAAAGGTTTGAAAGTAATTAAATTTTTTTTTGAAAGATCTAAATATAAAAATATTGCTGGTTTGCATGTTTATAAACTTTAATAAAAAGCATTTTTCCAGAAAGCAGAATATATTATTACTCTAAGGTGCTTAATACAAGGGGAATGGGAGGAGGGGGATTTTTTAAAGAAAATGAATAAACAAATTAACTCTAGTGTGACTTGTCTTCAAATGCGCACTTTTTAACAGCTGTTTCATTAAATTTCAGATTTGATATGCTTACATAAGTTTTTATATAAGAAATAAAGATAAACCTAAATTTTGACAAATTAAAAGTTACAAGATTTTTTAAAGGTTGATTTATAAAGCCTAATTACACTGAAAGTTTTTATTCTTATCAATGACTGATATATATTTTTGCTGATTTTTTGTTGTTGTTGTTGTTGATAGCAAGTAAAAATTAATAAACAAGGGGTTGATAAAGGAGGAGAAGGGGGTACTTAATAAGCATGGGGTGGGTGGGAAAAATTTCCGAAAATTAATAAAAATCCCCTCCTGCGTATTAAGCACCTGGGAGTGCATTCAATGAAGTAATTATTTAAATTAGTAATTATTTAAATTAGTAAAATATGAAGAAATCGCTTTTCTAGTGTCAGCCCTTCATGGTAAATTATTTTTTAAATATTTTAATGCAGTTTTGAAGAGCATAAAACCAAAAAAGATCTAAAACAATTTTTTTGTTTGTGAGGGGCAGTTAGGTTGGGGTAAACACTATACCAATAATAAACATTACTAAAATAAATAATAATAAGATTGAAAAACATAATTTAAAATAAAACAAAATTCATTTCAGAATTAAAAAAAAAAATTATACTTTTAGAATGTTGGTTGCATTTTTTGGGCTGGTTTATATATAGTAATACAAATTAAAAATTGATCCAAACATTCTGTACATTCAATACAATAGTAAATACAAATTAAAAATTGATCCAAACATTCTGTTTCACTTGAAAATGAAATACTACAGCCTGCAAATTAAAGTTTATAAAATAATATTTTTCATTTGATCATAAAAAAGGTTTGCTAAATTGATGCAGAACCAAATTGTCAATAGAGCTGAAAATGGCAGAAATAAAATATTGCTAAGAGTTAACATTTAACACAGGTGAATGTTTGTAAGACTGATGACATATATACTTTTTTTTTTTAATTTTTTTTTTTTTTGAGCACCTTCCGTTGCACAAACTTTATATCATTTGCAATGTTTTTGTTACCTGAATTTTAGTTTTTTGTGTTATAGTTAACAATATTTTTTAACTTCCATTACGAACTAAACTCAGTTTTGTAATCAACACCCCATGGCTTGGTAAGCTCTGACTAGTGTGCACTATAACTTTTTTTTGATATTGAGCATTGGGCAGTCAAATGAAAAAAAGTCAACTTTTGTTTGTAAAAAAAACTGGGAACGTTTACTGTTGGTAGGCTGAAAACATTTTCCATATTAAAGCAAATAATAATAAAGACAAATGAAGAACATAATCAGGATTATGTTCTTCATTAGACTTGACTTTATTTTTTGTGCAAATTTCATGTTCTGTTTTTTCAGTTGAGTTAGGTAAAGGATTCATTTTCATACTTTCACATTTGTCACATTTATCTTTAATTATCTATGATTTTTAAAGTATCCATACATACTTTTTTTGGCAGGAATAACATTTTCAGAAAAACATTTTTCACAATATTTCTTGTACAAAATGGTCATATACAAATTTTCTTGAATATACTCTTTGTTTGTACTTTTGCAAAAAAAGTGACTGTCGATTCTGGGATTGCTTTATACATACAAAATCTTTAATGTAATTTGAGACAGTTCAACTAGGTACTCTCTTTTAAACTGTTGAGATGTTACAGTTATTTTGTTTATATATGTACTCTAGATATTGTTTTCATCGATATCTAAAATAAATAGATAAAATTCTTTGCAAACATATGAGCTTATCAGAAGCAATAAAGTAATATGAATAACTGTTTGTTTGTTGTTGTTTTTTTTATCAATTTTCAGCCAAACAACTTTTATACCATAAAACATGAAAACGAGGTCGGCAATTTTTTGCCGACCTCAAACACTTTAAGGTCGGCAGTTAAGTCGGCATGTTAAGCTAATAAACAGAAAAAAAACATCAAAAGTGGATATACGGGCACTTGGCTCTTGGCTGGTGTATAACTACATTCAAACTTAGATATTTGAAGTGTTATGTTCTTCTTCACTACGTAGACCTATTGAAAAAACTTACTTTTACTTTCTTTTATATTTTTATTGCTCTGAAAGTAAGAATTATCTTAAAATTTTATTTCTGTGTGAATTAACATTTCATAAAATTCATTTAACAAGTAACTTGAAGTTTGCTAATATACTGATTCTTATTTACTGTAGAATGTAACTTGGGTATCAAAAATTTTATTGAAAAATTCACCATTTACTGACTTAAAAGTCATTAAATGGCGGTCAACTAGTATTTTTGTATCTTTCTATGTTTTTTTTTGATATTTTAAATATTTTCCAATTTTGAACAATTGAATAAAAAATTTGAAATATATAATATAGTTTGAAAAATATTTTAAACATTTTGAATATTTTCTAATTATTTATTCAAGTATATAAGGGGAAATTGAAACTGGGGTCATACTGGGTGACCCCAGTTTCAGTTTATATATATTGTATTATATAGTATTACAGTCTGGCTATAATTTTTTTATATTATTTATTATTACATAAATACCCCATTTTGCTCAAGAATGTAGCAACACAGAGTATTTGCGTATATATTTTTTTAAGTTTAAAACAAATTCAAATGTTCTATAACATTCTATAAACATTCTATAAACATTCTATAAATATTCTATAGTATTTTTTAAGTTCAACAAATTAAACGTTTATTCTTGCTTTGTTGCAATGTTGTCAATGTTGTATTCTTTTATTTTGCAAGTAAATTTTTATTGATTTTGACAACTTTTTATAACTTTAGAAGGGTTTTTTGTATGAGTACCCTGTTTTACTTCAGTTTTTCCTAAATTGGAAACAATAAAAAAAAAAAAAAAAGAGAAGAAATTTAATAAAGAAAAAAAAAATTACTGTAACTTAAAAAATTATAATGAAAAGCAAATAACAAATATTACAAAAATTAATAAGCACTATGACGAGGTTAAATGTTGGTTTGTTTTCTTTGTAAATGGTGATTTAAGATTGACTAATTTAACTAATAAAAACTTAAATGTTAAACTCTTTAAGTTTAACTGTTTTATAAAAACTTAAATGTTAAACTGTTTAAACTTAACTGTTTTATAAAATAATACAATTAAAAACTAGATTTTCAATTAAATCAATAAAATAATAATACAGGTAATAAAGTAACATTTTTTATACAAAAACCAAGCAAATAAATCTGAATTAAATAAATTTAAATATATTGTGCTACAAAAATACAATAGTATTACCGACTTGTTTTTCAATTAAGTTTTTTTGTTGAGTGAACTTGACCACTTCCATGCATGCAAATGATACATTATGTCCAAGCATATGACAATATAAAAGGCGAATAAGATTCTCTTTCTGTTGCTTCTTAAACATAAAGTTTTGAACTTTAATATACTTTCTGCCAAATAGTTTAATTAGTAAAATAAAAAAGTATCAGTAAAATGTAAAATGTAAAAAAAACTTACCGAAATTAATTTAGGCTCAGTAATTTTCTTCTTTAAATAACTGATTTCTTGAAAAATGATTTGATCTGTTTGCTATAATCAAATAGAGATACGTTTTGTACACATACGCATCAATATATATTTATACACACACATATATATATTTCATTTTTGACATAAATTGGACACCGCATGCACCTTCATAAACCTTTTTAAAATATCATAGTTTTAAAATATAGTTTAAAATATTGCAGTTTACTGTTATAATTTACAGCTTAAGTTATAGCTTAAAGTTTAAGTTGCAGTTATAGTGTAAATTACTTGCTCATTATACTGTAATGAGCAAGTAAAGTATTTAATACTATTAGGATATTACTTTTAGTAATTGTTTTTACTTAACATGATCCTTTAAAAAAAAAGTAAAAATGCAAATATTACAATATTTAAACCACTTTAATTAGTTGTAGAACTATTTAATGTGTTCATGCTGACAATAAAACATGTGTTATTTTTAAAGAGTATTGAATTGTTATTGTAAAAAGCTATAAAATAACAATACACAAACTGCAAAGTTTTGACAATATAAAGAGCTTGTGATAATGTAATATCTATAGACCAAACAAGTAAGATTAAAGAAAAATTAGATATCAAGTTTTTTATAATTTATTGTTTCTTGATCTAAAGGACTAATAAAAGTTCAAGTATAATTTCATTCAATTTTTTTTTTAAATTGATGTTTTCATTCAATTTTTTTGTTCATATTGTTTTCCAATAAAAAAGAGAAACAAAAAAATTTGATTTAATAAATCGAATCATATTTCTTTAAAATTAAGACATTGAAGCAAAAAAGTTGCTGGTTTCTGTTAATGTTGAAGCAAAAAAGTTGCTGGTTTCTATTAGCATTGATTAACTATAAGAAAAATAAATTAATAAAAACAAATTAATATATATTTTAATATACTTAAAGTAATAAAATTAATAATATAAAATTGTTGATAAAAAAATAATATAAATTAATAATAAGTTAATTTGGTGCAACATTTTGAAAAACAAAGATAAAAACCAGGGTGTTTTGTTAAAAAAGAAAAGAAATAAAGAAAAAATATGCTTTAGCGCCTTCTCCCTTTTTAACTTTATGTTTTAATGACCTTTTAAATATTATTGACTTCCACGCAAAGATTTAAAGTAATTTAAATTCAAATGAAAATCTCTGCGCAAAAGAGCAAATGATCACCTATTTACAAGATAAATTTAGTGTGATGTACTTTATGACAAAAACATTACTTTTAAGAATTGCCAAAAAAATGCTAAACTAAAAAAAAAAAGTAAATAAACAACCAAAAAAAAAAATCGCAAAAAATATTTTTAAGAAAAAACTAATCACAAAGGTGTGAAAAGCAAATGCGATTCGGGATCAAATCGCATTCAAATATATATATATATATATATATATATATATATATATATATATATATATATATATATATATATATATATATATATATATATATATATATATATATATATATATAGGCCTTGGCATGAATCGGGAGCGATCGTGCTTGTCAGGTTAAACACGTTCGTTAATGGAATATTTATAAATTGCAGGCACATTAAAAAACTTAATTAGCGAGCGTTTTTTTAAAACGCTCGCTGTATAAATATATATATATTTATATTTATAAATATAAATATATATATATATTTATATTTATAAATATAAATATATAAATATATATATATATATATATATATATATATATATATATATATATATATATATATATACATATATATATACATATATATATATATATATACATATATACAATTGTATATATATATATATATATATATATATATATATATATATATATATATATATACATATATACAACCCTCATTTAAATTTAACTGAGAAAAAAGCTCAATTATGCCATAACAAGTCGGTTTTAAAATGTATTTTTAATGTATCTTACTTTCTTACAATACACTTTACTGGAGAAAAAAAATGCATTAGCTTATATTTGATTTATCACAAATACACTTATCATCAACATTTGAATTTTGATCTATTTCATTTTTTTTTTTTTTTTTTTCAATATTAATCACCTTTTCAAAACAATGGCTATCGGGTCATTCCAGCTCAATTCAATTTATGCTTGGCACCATGCCATCTCAGATTTTGCTGATTTTTGGAATACAAGCTTGATTTAATAAAAGAAAACTTCACTTCAAATTTTAGTGTCTGACTCTTTACGGTTTCAGAGATATTGATACTTGGTCCCAACCTCTTTTTTGACTTTTTTTTTCAGCGCCATTTATTTTTTAGGCTCATTGCATGACACAATTAGCTTTAACTTATGAAATACTTGTTTAATAGTGGTCAAAATTTCTACCTAACTATTTTTTATGGTGAGGAACTTAAAAATGATGGCTAAAACACACAAAAACTCAAGCTTCTATACAAAAATTCAATTTCAAAATGGTGTAACACTTTTTGTAAGTTTTTTGATGCCCTGTACAAAAAAATGTTTATCTCAAGATGCCTAAAAGATAAAATTCTGAAATTTTTTTCCTAATGTTCTATATGTATCAAACTCCATAATACAAAAAATCTGGAAGGGTTTTCTTTTTTAAATTAGATTTATTTGTATTTAAAGTTTTATTTAAAAAATTAAGAAAAACTGTTATTTAATAATGAAAAAAACAATTTGCATAAATTTCTTGCATTTTTAAAAAAGATTTTTAGAATCTTGCTGTGTAAGGTACAGTTCTAATATATGAACTTGTTTGCATTTCACATAAAAGATCTTTATTTTATGCAATCATTATGTTTTATAGCTAATGGATTTTCTATTTTTAAATCTTTAAACAATAATTATTTTAAAATTGTTTCTTACAGATCTAAAAAATAATATAACAATATGAATGATAAAGAAAGATGTTCGATTGGAATAATAAAAAAAGAAATTTGTAACAAACAAACTTATGTAAAATCTCATGATATCAAGAAAGTTTCAAGTCTTAATGATGTGGAAAAAGACTTGATAATTAGTCGTTCTGGCATTCACTTTGATGAAAATGCAACGGTTTGCCTACACCATGAATATGTTTATTTAAAACGTTACTCTACAATCCACATAACTTGCTGTGATCCATTCAATTCACACAATGGAAAAAGAAGAAAAGGTATTATTACTTAACCATGAAACTTTTTTAAAACTTTATTGTAATTATTTATAAATTATATATATTTTTGCAAAATACTCACTGAAGCAGTAATTATCACTCATGTTTTTAGGAGGATGTAAAGAAATTAATATGCAACTTGCTGGGAAATTAAAAAATATTGGTATTAATGCTATTCCTGGAGAAAAGATATGTCCCTCGTGTATGATTAAATTGATATCATTTAAGGATGATGAGCAAAGAGAACCAACTTGTAGCCAGATTTATGAAGATGAAGATAATGAACTTAATATAAATGAATTGTTAAAAAAAAATCTTAATTCTACTTTGACGACTATGAACATAAGTCCTCTCAAAATGCATGCTGTAAATAGTCACTCAAGAGTTGCTCTTGGCAAAAAAAAATTGTTACATATTCAAAAAACAGTAAAGTTAGGTATTGCAAGGACTTTAAATATAGATCCTGAACAGTTAAGTAAAGAAGATTCCTACAATAAATTATCTAAGAAAGTTAAAGGTAAAGCAAATTACATGGATATACTTATTAGAAAAATCAAAGAAAAAATGTTAATTTCCAATCGTAATCAGAAAATCCAACTACTAACACTGGTTCCAATTTCTTGGTCTCACAAAGATATAGAAAAAGAATTTAATGTTACTAATTTTATGGTGCAGATATCACGCAAATTGCTGCAGAAAAATGGTATTTTATCTTTTCCTGAAAAAAAAAAAAGGAAAGGAAATACCTCAAGACACAGTAGATAAAATTATTGAATTTTATTGTAATGATGAAAATAGCAGGCTAATGTCTGGTAAAAAAGATTTTGTTAGTATAGCTCGAAGATCTCATATGCAAAAGGGTTTGATTCTTTCAAATCTAAAAGAGCTATATACAAAGTTTAAAACCTGTTATCCAGATATAAAGAGCTGTTTTTCTAAATTTGGCTCACATCAACCAAAATGGTGCATTACAGTTGGAGCATCTGGTACGCATACAGTATGTGTGTGCACCTACCATCAAAATGTTAAGTTAATGATTAGTGCAGTTAAATTATCAAAGGATTACCACGAGCTTATTGATATGCTTGTTTGTAGTAGGGCAAACAAGACTTGCATGATACATCGTTGTCCTTTGTGCCCAGAAGATTCTACATTGGTACATTATCTTGAAAATAAGTTGTACTCTCAAGACGATATTGATGAAGATGATGATTATTGTATAGATTACAAACAATGGAAAACAACAGACCGATCTGAACTATTAAGTCTAACAGAAACGACAAGTAGCTTTATTAATACTTTGAAAAATAAGTTACAAAAACTTACTGTTCATTCTTACATTGCAAAAAGTCAAGCTGCTTCTTTAAGAAAGTTAAAAAATGAGTTAAGTAGTACTGAGGTCATTGTCCTTTGTGATTTCTCAGAAAATTACAAGTTTGTTGTACAAGACGAAATACAAAGTTTTCATTGGAACAAAATTCAAGCCACATTGCATCCAACAGTAATTTATTATAAAGAAAATAATGTCCTCAAATGTGATTCAATATGTTTCATCTCATATGATTTACTGCATGATGTTGATATGGTTTATCATGTGATGAAGCTAACAATTGAACATATTAAAAGCAATATTTCTCATTGCATTGGTGTGTTTGTATGTTTGATATATGATAACAATCCATGGATCGGACTAGTTGAGGAAATTGATGTTGAAAACAAAGACTTTAAAGTTAGTTTCATACATCCATATTACCCTTCAAGGTCATATTGTTGGCCTTCTAGAGATGATGTTTGCTGGGTTCCATCAACAAACATATTGCTAATGATTAATATTCCAACAACTGTTACAGGAAGACAATACAAAATCAGTGAAATTGATAACCAGAGCATTGAAGATAGCTGGGCAAACTTTAAACCAGAGAACTAATTTGTTATCTGTCAAAGATTTTTAATTCTTATTTTTTTTAAATATCAAAGATTATTAATTCTTATTACCTTTTAGTTTTAATTTTTCTTATTGTAATTTAATTATTTCCATGGTTTTTGTGTGATTTTTATATTTTTTTTGATTTATTATTGTAAGACTTTAAATGCAAATAAATTTGATTTAAAAAAGAAAACCCTTCCAGATTTTTTGTATTATGGAGTTTGTTACATATAGAACATTAGGAAAAAATTTCAGAATCATATCATTTAGGCATCTTGAGATAAACTTTTTTTTGTACGGGGCATCAAAAATCTTACAAAAAGTGTTACACCATTTTGAAATTGAATATTTATATAGAAGCTTAAATTTTTTAACGTTTTAGTCATGATTTTTGAGTTCCTCACCCTAAAAAGTAGTTAGGTAGAAATTTTTATCACTATTGAACAAGTATTTCATAAGTTAAAGCTAATTGTGTGGTACAAAAAGCTTAAAAAATAAATGGCGCTGAAAAAAAAAGTCAAAAAAGAGATTGGGACTGAATATCAATATCTCTGAAACCGTAAGAAGTCTGATACTATAATTTGGAGTGAAGTTTTCTTTCATTAATTTAAGCTTTTACTCCAAAAATCAGCAAAATCCAAGATGGTATGGTGCCGAAAATTATTTTTTTTTAGTTGATTTGACACGGAATGACCCTATCCCAACACATCCATATGGAATGCATCCATATGCATCAATATGATGGGGATCATATTGATGCATATGGATGCATACCATATAGATGTGTTGTACCTTGGCAAAACTTTATATTGTCTGGAAAAAAAATTCTAATTGTTTGAAAAGGGATAAGTTTTTTGTAACATTGTGGTGAAGCCAAGCTCACATATAAATTTGAGCACTAACAGTTATAATTTTATTGATATTTTATGGATCAAATCAAAACTTTAGCACTAAAAAACATATATTTAAATGCATTTTTAAAACAATATATGCATTTGCACTCTCATTAAACCTTTAAGAAAATTTCTAATACTCAGTTTTTGAATTTGCACTGAAAATAACTAAGAAAAAAATGCAAATTACAGATAATATTCTAAAGAAATTCCAATTTATATAATGACATGACAAAATCTGATTGGTTGATGAAACATATTATATATTATAACTACAAAGAAATATATATTATTACTTTGCAGCAACAAAAATAATTATTTAATTTGCTCTTTACTGCATTAGAAAATATAAAATAAAAAAACAGTGCTTAGAACTTTTTATACAAAAGTATAATAATAAAGTAAAATAATAAGTATTTTTTAATACGTTAAAATAATTAATTAAAGATAGTCAGACATAATTAAGCAAACAGTACAGAGTGGTGGTAATATGGACAGGAGTTAAAAATAGTTGAAATGTACCGGAACAACATTCTAACTGATTCAACAATCCCACATAACTGCTCCTCTATAGAAAAACAAAAAAAAAAAGATTTACAGAGGCATAGAAAACGATCTGGTGTAAAAAGATAACAAGCACAATAAAGAGAAGCAACCTAAGCTTCCTATTTTATTTTGTTTTTTTCTAGTTATTTTAAAAATGCAATTAAGAATTAAATTTATAAAGGAATTTATCACAAGTGCAATTTGTCAACTATATTGAATACTTTACCAAAAATAAAGTAAATAATATTAGAATCTAATAAAAATGTTAAATTTGTATTTGCTTTGACCTTTTGCAGTTAAAAATATTATAAACTATAATGTAAAATACTTAATTTTGTTTAAAATTATTTTGCTATTTATATGTGAATCTTGAATAATAAAAATTTTAAAAAATTAAATTAAATAAAAACAATTTAAAAAAATGTAAAAGTTTAAAATTGTGAAAAATAACTAACTGTTATTGTCTTGCTTTCTCCGAGATCTTTAATAAGTTGTTGAAAAGATCCTGAAACTTTTGATGATATATTAGCAAAACCTGGAATGTTTAATCCTTCCATTTTCTAGTCAAATTAAAACAAATGCTAAACAAAATTTTAAAAAATAAGGAATGTATATACACACACATATATATATATATATATATATATATATATATATATATATATATATATATATATATATATATATATATATATATATATATATATATATATATATATATATATATATATATATATATATATATATATATATATATATATATATATATATGTATATATATACATATATGCATATATATATATATATATATATATATATATATATATGCATATATATATATATATATATATATATATATATATATATATATATATATATATATATATTATATATATTATATATATATATATATATATATATATATATATATATATATATATATACATATATAATAATAATATTATATATATATACATATATTATGATACATATGTTTTTACATATATATATATATATATATATATATATATATATATATATATATATATATATATATATATATATATATATATATATATATAATACGACTTTACCATATATATATATATATATATATATATATATATATATATATATATATATATATATATATATATATATATATATATATATATATATATATATATATATATACACACAAACGCACACACACACACACACACAGATTCCTTTTTTTTTTTAATTTTAAATTTACTATTTGTTACCGTTTGGCAGTATTATAAATTTATATTATAGAGCAAGATTAAATAGTTTTTATTATTATATTCAATACGCAATGCATTTCAAAATAAAAATTTATTTGAAGTATATAAAGAAATAAGATATAGGTTATAGATAACACAAATTTCTAATGAAAAAATATTATAAATAAAAATTTTAATATGTACGCAAAAGCAATCGAGTCAAAATTATATCTCTATGAACGCTTTTTAAAAAAATTTGTGTAGTTAAATTTTAATTTTTAATTTTGTTACAGAACCGAGCAGGGAAAAAAAAAAAAAAAGTGAATTATCAAAAAAGATCATCATAGTGAAATTTTTAAATTTTAAAAACAAGACAGTTTTCTTTGATAAATACACCCAAGAAAATCTCTAGAGTTAATGAACTTGCATAAACAAAGAACTTTGTAAAAAAATAAATTACAACAAAAGTTGTTCGCGAAAAAATTACTGATTTATTTTTTATATTTTTTTATCTATAATATTAGTTTTACATATTATATTTATTTATTTATTTATTATTATATATAGTTTTTAATATTAAATGTAAAAGTAGTATATATTATATTTATTTATTATATTATTTATTAAACAAAAAGGTTGTTTAGACAAAATAGACATTAGACAAAATAGGCTATTTACAAACAAAAAAATAATGCGTGATCTTTAAAAGAATTTCTTTTATTTAATTTAATAAATTAGACTTAAAAAAGTCTAAAACCGTATGGTAATATTAAAATACAATTCAATACGGTAATATAATAATATAATACCCATATGGCAGTGACTGATCTAGGAATTTTTTTTTTTTTTGGGGGGGGGGGTGAGGATGTTGAAATATTTTTTATTTTGTGCACCGTCACTGCAATATGGTAAGAAAATAATAATAATAATAAATAAAAGATAAATTTAATTATTTTTAATAAATTTTGTTTAAACCCTTTTTGATAGTGACATTTTGCTTAATAAAAAATTGCAAATCAGAAGAAAAAAACACACACAGCAACATGAATAGAGTAAAGTTTAAGATGTTTATGTTCAAAATTTGAATATTGTAAAAAAATGAGAATAATGTAAATAGCAGAATTTTTAAAAGTAAAATGACAGGTTCAGAAACAATCGTTTAAAATCGTTTCCAGGGTAGGTAAAAATAATGCTTTTAGACCAAAATAATCAATGAATCCTGAAAGTTTTACATTCAAATAGTGTATATTTCCGGAAATATTTACATTATTGTTTTAAAATAAAAAAAAAAAAATAGAAAAAAAGTTTCAAAATAAAAACAATAAAAATCTTTTATAAAGAAAGTCAATAATAGTGAGGACAATAAAATTTAAAATCAGCCTTTTGTCCTTCGTTAAAAACTGTGTAAAATTGTTCTAAAGTTCCTGGCCGTTTTTGACTTTTTTTTTTCTATTCTTTCTTTTTATTTGAACTATCTTTTCGGGATGCCGGAGTTTAACATCAAAAAATGTTGTTGATAGATTATGCTTACAAGTAGTTTAAGATCAATTTAATAATAAAAAAAAAATTCATGCAAAACAGAGTATCAATTTTATTCAAAAAATTTAAATAAAAAAAATTAAGGGAAACATACCCCATTTGTATAACTATATAATAACTCAATATTATATTTTACACTTTAAAAACTGAGTTCAAACTACAAAAAAAATCCAATCTGCTGTGCTGCACGAGTTTAGGTTATGGAAATATCTTCTATTAACTTTTATTCGTTTGTTAAATAGACATTACACTCAGCGGTCTTTCTCGGGGTGTGCATTCATCTTTTTTCGAATTTCGAATCAAAAATATAGAGATCTGAGTAAAATTTAAAAATTTCTTAACGTTTGTGGCGCCTCTTGGCTGTAGCTCAAAATACCTATGAGGTTAATATGGCTCTGCTAAAGTTATTTGTGAATTTTCTGGTTAAATGCTCTTCAGCGCATTTATAATCCTTCATTACATACAATGACAGCAGAAACGTTTCTGCTGCCATAGCATGTAATGAATTAATATAAATGTATACAAAAGCAATAATACCATTGCTACAATTTGTATACGTTGTATTCAAAGAATTTAAGACAACGAATTTAAAAATTAAATGACTTTTCTTATTTTTTATTCAAGCCATGCAACATTTTTAAAGATTTTTAACGTTTGATATTATCTTAAACAAATGGTTATATATATATATATATATATATATATATATATATATATATATATATATATATATATATATATATATATATATATATATATATATATATATATATATATATATATATATATATACATATATATATATATATACATATATATATATATATATATATATATATATATATATATATATATATATATATTATATATATATATATATATATATATATATATAATAAATTTACTTTATTTATTGTATCTATTAAGTTTACCTTATTTATTTCTCAATTATTTAAATCTTTATATGATATTCTATCTCTAGTGACGGGGAAAACATTTTGACAATTATGCTTTACTTTTTTTTTTTAATTTTTTGATCAGTTTTTATTTATTATATTCTGGAAAAATCTTCCTTTACTTCAAATTCCGACCCGTTTACAAGAATTAGATTGGTGGTTCGAATAAAAGAAATAGTGGTATAATTTGTTGAGTACTTCTATAGCATTAGCACCATTAAGTGACAAATATTCAATTTTCTGACAAACTGTTTGAGAAATATTTGTAACCTAAATCTCAATCAACTTGTTTTCATCGACTTTTCTGAATCTCCACCAAAATTAAAACTTGAAAATGCCATCAAACAGAATTTTTATGTGATGTTCTGATTTAGTTAATTAATAACAAGCGAAATGAATTTTTGAGCAGG
This sequence comes from Hydra vulgaris, assembly GCF_022113875.1. NCBI lineage: Eukaryota > Metazoa > Cnidaria > Hydrozoa > Anthoathecata > Hydridae > Hydra > Hydra vulgaris. The sequence continues at coordinate 3,272,500 of NC_061157.1, read as the reverse complement.
AGGAATCTCAAAAATTCCAATTAAGAGAATTCTCTAATCAATAATATCTAATGTAAACAATGAGATTTTTTGTACTTTATTTAGTAAACTTTACAATGTCTCCTTACATGTGGTAAAAACCACATTTTTGAAAAGTATTCCCAACAAACGATTTTTTGAGAGGTGAGGTCCTATTTCTTCCATATTCTTTAATATTTTGTGTAAATATTTTGTGGAAACTTCTTGAACATTTTGATGAAGATTACGTGGTTTACGATTTTATTAGTTTTTATTTATTAATTTTTATTAATAAGTTGTTAATTACTTACTTGTCCCACTTTACCCCATGGCTGTCCCACATTTTTTTGTTTTTGTTTGTTCTTATATCAAAGTTTTACAAATACGTGATCATAATATAAACTGATTCGTTTACAATGTATAAAATAAAGTATCGTACATATAATAAGAACTTTTTTCAGTACAAATAATAAATTTAGCATAAATAATAAATATAAAAAGTAACGCTGTTAAAAGATGGCACAGTTTCTCTAAAATATAATCAAAAATATATACTTTGTTATAAATTACCAGCTTAGGGAATGAAATCAGTGCCCGAAATGATACTTTATTTGTTGAAACTTATTTGGTGCAGTAAATATATTATATAAAAAAGATATTAAAATTGTTCTAAAAAATATTTTTTAATATCCTATTTCTCCCCACTCTCCCCTACAATTATCTAGAAATTTTTAATTATAAACTTGAAAGTTTTTAATTAAAATTTTATAATAATGTTTGCAAAGTTAATTAAAATCCAACTAAACAACTGGTAAACGTTTTTAGATTTATGGCTCCACAGAAAACATTATTTTATTGAATTTGCAGTAGACCTATATAAGCATTTTGAGCGGTTGATTGGAGTTTTACTCAACGGTTACTTAGTGGACCATTCGTAGCAGCTGCCATAAATGGCAAGCCAATATTTTTTCGGCATGTGAATAGTTGCTAGTCATTGGATAACAACTTTCAGCGCCTGCCACTAATGGTCCGCTAAGTAATCAATGAGAAAAACTAGAGTTGACTGCTTAAAATGTCGATTCACTGATATTCGGCTATATAGATTCACTGATATTCGGCTATATAGATTCACTGATATTCGGCTATATAGAGTCACTGATATTCGGCTATATAGATTCACTGATATTCGGCTATGTAGATTCACTGATATTCTGGTGGTGGGGAATGCATACCCCCTCCTTTTCTCCACCCCATGGATCCGTCACTGTAGCGAAGTTATGATGACGTAAATTATTATACAAATAACTGCTTACCAGGTTTCAATAAAACTTCATTAAAGCGTAAAAATAGGCCTAACACGAATAAATCTAATGACGACAAAGAGGTTTCATAGTTAAAATCGTAGCAAAAAAAAACTTAATTATTTATTGCGACTGCCCACCTTCTGGTCAAATTGAAAATTTCAATGTATTTTTAAATAACATTAAAAAAGAAAAAAAATTATAGATTAAAATAGGGTAGAACGCTGAATGAAACGAGTATAATGATATTATGAAGTAGTGACAATGTTTGTTCTTTGTTTTTACCCTTACAAAAAAACCCAGCGAACTTCCAGTGAAAAAATGTTCCAAAACCCAGCGAACTTCCAGTGATCTTTTCCAGTGATCTCTAAAGTTCACTGGAAATTTCCAGCGAACTTGTTCCAAAACCCAGCGAACTTTTCCAGTGATCTTTAAAGATCACTGGAAGTTCGCTGGAAATTTCCAGCGAACTTGTTCCAAAACCCAGCGCGAATTTTCATGTTTATGTATAAAAATAGATTCGCTGGAAGTTTTTTTAAAAAAGATTTTTTATTTTTGCTATAAAAGTTTCAAAAGTTTATAAACATTTTAAAATTTTTTAACCAATAAACGCGAAATAAGAGAAGTTAAGCACGATAAAAAAGTAATATATTTATTTTAAAATATCGAGTTTTATAAATTAAAATACAATGTAGGATTAGATTATCTTAGGTATAATTACAAATTCTCAGAAATAAACTTCAATACAGAATACAATTTATAACAAGAAACTAAAAAGTTAATTTATTAATTAATGTAAAACATATTTTTTTATAGGCATAAGTAAACTTTATATTACGCATGTTTCTATATTTAAAAAGTTTTTTCTCGTTAGCGTCCTCATACGACAAATTATCACAACGAAACAAAAAGAATTAAGAAATTCGTCAATTCATCTTTTGAAAACCACTTTAGGCATTCTTTTCGGTTTGGGTCTTTAGAGCTAAAAAAAAAAAGAAAAAAAAAAAAAGAATGCATACAATAAATAAAGAACATATATATATATATATATATATATATATATATATATATATATATATATATATATATATATATATATATATATATATATATATATATTTAAACAATATTCAAAATGTATTCTACAAAATAGAGTGCTCAATGTTCTTAAAAGAACAGAGCAATTATAAATAAGTAGAAAATTACTTAACAAATTTTTTTTTTCATTTTACACTGTTACATCGAAAACTTTTAAAAAATTTTCTATTAAGTGACTTTCTACTAATATATATATATATATATATATATATATATATATATATATATATATATATATATATATATATATATATATATATATATATATATATATTCTGGTAAATAAATTTAAAAATTTAAAATAACAATAATAATGTAGTAGGTTAGTTAGATAAATTCATATTTAGGATTTTCCCATTTAATATGAAGTGCTTCTTTTATTTTTAATTTGTTAATGGTAGAGGCAGTATCCAAAATCTAAAAGCAATCAAAATTAGTTAGTGTTTTACAAACACTAACTAATAATTATATAAAACATAATATTTAAAATAAGACAAAATGTGAAATGATAAGCAAAAAAAAACAGTATAAGATAGATAAAAACATACCAACATATTTTCGCGCAATTAGAATCAATCATTTTTTATTAATTTATCAATTTCCAACCAATAGCATTTTATCACTTTTATCCTGCATAAAAATAATAATTATAGATAAAATAATAAAAACTTAATTATATATATATATATATATATATATATATATATATATATATATATATATATATATATATATATATATATATATATATATATATATATATATATATAATCAATTATTATAATAACTAAATAATTTTAATTTAAAAACCCAGCAAACTTTCACTGGAAGTTTTCTGTTTTTTTTTTTGTAAGGAACTTTACAATTTTTAAACTAACTTTTTTTTAAATTTTCAACTGTTTAAATCAACAAAACAAAAAATCATACAGCTCTACTTTTCTGTACTGATATAGATATTTAAATCTGTAAAAAACATAATAGTCATTATAAAGCAAAAATTAAACCTGTATATTAGTGAAAAAGAAAAATATTGCAGTAAGTATATCTTATAGGCAATATGATGCTTAAGCATGTTTTTTAGCCCATTTCAAAAAAGTCGAGAACCAAATGGCAGTAGTTACATTTTTTATTCCGAATAAGTGTACTTTGTTTACTTTCTCTGATAACTTATATCATCTAATTCAAATTGTATTTATTAGGATATTTTAGTATAATTTTAGATGGAAAAATTATGAAGTCAGTGGTCTGTTGGTTCTCTACTGACAAATTAGCATAACAAAACAAACAGAATTGCGAAAATTGACTTTAAAAGTATTTTCGTTTGGGTCTTTAAAGCTAAAAAAAAAAGATGGTTTATACAATATTTAAAGGACATCAATAACAATTTTATAAAAACATATAATAAATACTGTATAAAATTTATATATATATATATATATATATATATATATATATATATATATATATATATATATATATATATATATATATATATATATATATATATATATATATATATATATATATATATATATATATAGAGAGAGAGAGAGAGCGAGAGAGAGAGAGAGAGAAAGATTTTAGTTTACTTAAATAAAAACTGCATTAAAATATAATACCTGCTTTAAATAAAGCTCTGTATATATATAACTGCTTTAAAATAACTCTTTAATATAAAACATATTTTCTTTACCATACAAATCAGAAAACTCATAAAAAAATCTATTAACTAATAATGTGGCTTCATTAATTACACTTTCAGATAATACCTTATTGTTCAACGTAAAAACAATATTAGATAAAAGAGTAAAATGGTCAAAAAACTGAGGAGGCAAAACATCACATAAAATAATAGGACCATAAAAAACTAAAAAAGTAAAAAACTCAATACCTTTCCAATGCTTTATACAACTTAATGATCATCGAGTCTGTCTTATATTGCTTGGCACACTGATTGCAGATAAAAGATTATTTACAACAGTACAGTGTCTTCTAATAGAAAAAATATAACCAGAATAATAACTACCAAATCAGAAAGAAAACATAGCTTTCATAACACCAAGCTCAATACAGTGCAGATTATTAACAACTGTTCCATTTTCACAATTAAAATTAGGTACTCTTACAAATGTAGAAAAATCTAAAAACCCTTTAATCACATTAATCCAAAAAAAATCTGTATGGTTTCTACAACTCCCATTAACATCAGAAAATGGATGTCATACAAGACCTCCTACCTTTTTTTAACTTTTACCCCTTGAGAAGAACACCAATGGCAACCATTATAATCATTAAACTACCTACAACAAAAAACCATAGCTCCTGCAATTGTATCACACAAAAAAAAAGATACATGAAAAAAAACACGAACATTATTAGATAAGAGTATACCAGTAGTGGATAGGTTAGTAAAAAATCAACAAAACAAGATAAAAATAATTGCACGTTTGGTTTTTTAAAACTGGACCAGAAACCAAAAAACAAAATATTAGTAATTTGCAATGAATATGGAAAATTATGAATGGATGCTAGCAAAGGCCACAAGGTCCACTTTGATAATTTAAAAACAGGAATTCCATCAGTATTAACAACAAGTCTAATTGTTGCTTGCACATTTTCTTCAAGACTTGCTAAATGTATCCAATTGTTATCACACATGTTTTTATGCTGTTTGTTTATGTTTAAAATATGAAAATAACTGCATTTCTTATAAAGATAGGATAATGTAAAATATTTCAAACATTTTGCACATTGCTTATTAGTACTTAAAGCAACTTCAGAAATATATATATATATATATATATATATATATATATATATATATATATATATATATATATATATATATATATATATACATATATATATATATATATATATATATATATATATATATATATATATATATATATATATATATATATATATATATATATATATATATATATATATATATATAAATTAGTAAAAACACTTATCTAATTTTTATTTTCTTCTATAGCTTGTTTCTCCATCAGTTGGATCATCAGAAAGATTCCTTCCTGATGATCCTACTGATGGAGAAACAAGCTGTAGAAGAAAATAAAAATTAGATAAGTGTTTTTACTAATTTATTATTGCTCTGTTCTTTAAGAACGTTGAGCACTCTATTTGTAGAATACACTAACATATTATATATATATATATATATATATATATATATATATATATATATATATATATATATATATATATATATATATATATATATATATATATATATATATATATACTGAGAGAGAGAGGGATATATATTATATATCCCTCTCTTTCAGCGAGAGAGAGAAACAGATTGTTATTTATTATTTTTAATATAAAATACTTAATCATAAAGACATTTATAAAAATTATTTTTATAAAATAATAAAGTTGAATTTAATAAATAAAATGCATTCGCATAAAGCGAATGCATAATAAACAATACTTAAGAGAAATAAACATTTTGAGCAACATACCAGATGATTTTGTTTTGTAACTTGAGTAGAACTAATAATAATTGAAACTCACACTATAGATCATCTACTAGATGCAAAAAATAAAATAAAAAGGATTACTTTTATACAAAAATTTGAAATATTATTTTAAGAAGCTATATTATCAATTTTCCAAGTTTTAACTGCTTGCAGAAGTTGTAACAGCAACGCTTTTTACATCACCGCGAAATATTTCGCAAGAAACCCAGTAAACTTCCAGCGAACTTTAAGATCACTGGAAGTTTTTCGTTGGATTTCCAGCGAAGTCTTTTGTTTCCATGGAAATCCAGCGATCTTAGTAAATTTCCAGTGATCTTTTAATTTCCAGCGAACTTTCGCTGGAAGTTCGCTGGGTTTTTTTGTAAGGGTAATTATTTATTAAATACAAATTTTTGCAAATACTTTCGATTATATTTTTCAGATTAAATTGAAATAAAAATTTATTTAGAAAAGTTTTTTTGATAAATTGTGAAAAAACTCTCGGAAGTTTGCTTTTTTAAAAAAAGAAAAATCTCAAATTTATTTTTTAGTGGAGAATATTCAAAACGCCAATTCAAACGTCTCAATGTTTTTCTAAGTTGCTGTTGTTTTTTATTTGTCGTGTAAAATCGGCTTAAAAAGAGATTAATCGAAACTGAAAAAAACAAACAGATTAAAAAAAGAGATCGGTCATTGCACCGTATAAAATAGCTCTCTGGCTTAGACACTAGATATATCGGTATCGTATAACTCGATACCAAGAAGGATGGTCTTGTATCGTGTGGTATCGCTTATGTACCAATGTTGATACTATCAGTATCACTTCGATACCAAACGATACCGATAATAAAAAGAGTTGTATAGTATTGCATGGTCTCAAATCGAGACTCTCAAAAGACAAAAAAAAAGTGACTTAATGAATTTTTTATTAATTAAATACAAGTACAATTGCTTTTTTAGAGATTTAGTTTTTTTAACAATCTACAATATTTCGGCTATCGTTCATTCATTGTTTTTTCCTTTGCTGTACTTTCGTTGGTATTTAAGGATTATCTTCTAATAATATTTGCAAAGATAAGCCTGATTCATGTCCTATATCACTCTCACTTTCATTTTCATGTTCGATAGGCAATTTATTAATTTAATTTTCAAAAGTGGAATAGTTTTGCAATATAAATACAAGCTTATCTACCTTGTTACTATCGAGATTATACCTACAATCAGTGATGACAAGGTCAGAAGCAGAAAATGCTCTTTCAGATAATGCAGAGGTAGCTGGAGTTGCCAACCAGGATCTTGCAACACCTGAAAAGATAGGAAGTTCAGTTGCATGCTGCTTCCAACATGCAACTGGATGGTTTTTGTTTGATGTGAGGTAATATCTTCTTTTCCTAAAATAACATTATATTCATTTTCCTCCCAACCTTGTGCATTATCAGCACTGGAATTGTTACTAGCCTTATTATTACTGGAGACAAACAATGAAGAACTCTCAAGGTATTGTTTGGTTGTAGGATGGTTTTCAACCAGTTTTTGAATATTTTTATCCTCAACATCAAGAGGATGTCTACGGAAAAATAAATGGAGGTAATTTTCAAGTGCAAATAAAAAAACTCAAAAATAGTTCCGATTTTTAAAAACCGCTATAAGCTTGATGCTTTCAACTATAAACCTGTTTCTCTCACTTCAGTTATATGCAAAATTTTAGAAAGGATATTAAAAAAAACCATCATTCGGTATCTTTACAATAGTTTGATAAACAAGAAACAGCATGGTTTTTTACCTGGTAAATCTTACTTTACAAATTTACTTGATAGCCAAGATATCAGTAGATCAAGATTATCCTATTGATATTCTTTGATTGGAAGAAAATTGAATTAGAATAAAAGAAAAACAACATTCCGATACCATGATCGATATAACCAGTAAATAGCGCCAATATGGCTATAACGAACTAAATAACAATTATGTGGCGACTGTTTGAACAATAGTGTTTTTTTGTTATTAAACGAAATTTTTGTATAAATAGAGTTTTGTTGTTGTTGTTTTTGAGAAACAAAAATAAAAAGAATGTAAGTAATATAGTTAATGTAAAAACGGTTAAGATCTTAAAAATATAAGTTATAATGTATTATTTGTTATCGCCATCGGATCATTCTTTTTACTGACTTTTCTAAAGCATTTTTTATTCTTAAATGGATTGATTATTTTTTATCAAATAGAAGACAAAGAGTTGTTCTTGAAGACATTGCTTCTACGTAGCTTAATGTTTTAAGTGGTGTACTACAAGGATCTGTTCTGGGACCAATTTTGTTTTTAATTTTGTTTATACTACCGGATAGACATTTTGCATTTTTAACTTGCATTTTTAATTTGCATTTTGCATTTTTAATTTGCATTTTTAATTTTGTTTATCCTACCAGATAAACAAAAAAATAAATGCAAGCTCTATGCTAATGATTGCGAAGTTTTCCACATAATCCATGATAACAGTAGTAATGATCTACAGGATGACATAAATTCTATTTTTAACTGGTGCAATGACTGGAGTATGCAACTAAATATAGAAAAATGTAAAATAATGCATATCAATAAAAGTAATAAATTAAATAAAATATCAATAAATATCACATTTCTTATTATCAATTGAGTACTGTGGACTGTGTAAATGATCTTGGTATCATGTTTAAAAGCGATCTGAAATATTGTCATCATATATTTGCGTGAGTTTCTAAAGTAAATAGAATTATAGGTCTTATCCGACACACGTTTTCATTTTTAAATGTTGATATACTTAAATTGTTATATGTTTCGCTAGTACGTCCTCATTTAGAATATGCGTCTTCTATTTGGAATCCATTTTTAAAAAAAGACATTAGTCTTATTGAAGGAGTACAACACAGAGCAACAAGACCATTACAAGGGCTTCTTTATGAGGAAAGATTAAACAGACTTAATTTAACAATCTTACCTATAAGAAGAGAAAGAAGCGATTTAATTAACTTTTTTAAATGTCTTAATAGTTCTTATCAGCTAAATACAAAATCTTCCCTAAGGAACTTTTGCCAACCAACTGGACCAGCTAGAAGTGTTCGTAAATACATCCACAATCATAGATATACTACTGAGACCTGTAGACATTCGAGTAGAAGAATTTTTTTTTTCCAATCGTATTATCTAGACTACTCCAATTATCGACCTATTTCACTTCTTTCTTACTTAAGTAAACTATTTGAAAAAGCAATGCTCCAAAGACTCGAGCATTTTTTGGAAAAACATAAATTTATTTACAAACACCAGTATGGTTTTCGCAACAAACACTCAACAACTCAATCATTAATAGAAATAACAGAGAAAATTAGACAAGCCATCGATAATAAACACTTTGCGTGTGGAGTGTTTATTGACATAAGAAAAGCATTTGATACAGTTGAGCACACATTCCTCTTAGAAAAATTGAAACACTACGGTATAAGAGGTATTCCTTTTCTCTGGTTTTCCTCTTATCTTTGTAATAGAACACAATTTGTTTCAATTAATGGTATCAACTCAGGACTAGCTAAATCTTTTAATGGTGTTCCGCAAGGCTCAGTTTTAGGTCCGTTACTTTTTCTTATTTTTATCAATGATTTAAATGTTTCTCTTAAATTTTCTACTGCTTATCACTTCGCGGGTGACACCAACTTACTCCTAATTAATAAATCACTTAAAAAACTTAACAAAAATATGAATCACGATCTAGCTAATGTTGTTCAATGGCTCCGCTCCAATAAATTATCTCTTAACTCTAAAAAAACAATTATTATATTTAAATCTGCTCAAACAAAAATAAATAAGCAATTAAATTTCAGATTAAGTGGCCAAAAAATAAATTCAGTTAACCAAAAAATAAATTCAGTTTATTAAATATCTTGGAATCAAAATAGACTCTAATTTATCTTTTGCATCGCATCTTCAAGACTTAGCATTGAAATTAAGCAGATCGAATGGTATTTCAGCTAAAATTCGTCATTTTGTTAACCATGAAACTTTGCTTAACTTATATCATGCTATTTTTCACTCTCATCTCAGATATGCTTGCCAAGTTTGGAGACAATCTAAGAAGCTTGCTTTTTAAGACTAACTAATCTCCAAAACAAAGCTCTAAAATTAATTTACTTTCAACATACTAATTCGAACTGTAGCATACTCTATTTTTTATCTAAAGTCCTTAATTTGTGTGACCTTATTCAGCTATCAAATTGTCTATTTGTTTGGAACCAAAATCATAATAACTTACCTCTTACATTTATCAACTTTTTTAGTTATGGGGAAAACTGTAAATATATTCTACGATCTCTCAACTTTAAATTATCTGTACTTAAATACCGAACTGTTCATTACGGCTACGAATCCTTACAACATAAAAGCATACAAACCTGGAACAATCTCCCTTCCCAATTAAAATCTCTTAAATCATTCTCAAAATTTAAAACTGCTCTCTTTAACCATTTTTTAGATAAATACTCTTTATAAATCTTATACCTTTTTACAACTTATTATTTATAACCTTAACGCAGTGCTTCTATTCATCTTTTATTTTTTCTCTTTTCTATCGTGATATATTACTAATTTTAATATCAATTATTAAATTTATTATTATAAACTGATATGTTTCTATAGTATTCTCTTATCACTGTTGTTGTTACTATTACTATATTTTTATCATAATGAATATTATTGTAATTGTTATTATTATTGTTGTTATTATTTTTGTTGTTATTATTGCTATTATTATTGCTATTATTATTATTATTATTATTATTATTATTGCTATTATTATTATTATTATTATTATTATTATTATTATTATTATTATTATTATTATTACTATTATTATTGCTATTATTATTATTATTATTATTATTATTATTATTATTATTATTATTATAGTATATTCTTTTTTATAATCGCTACTATTATTTTTTTTATCATTATAATCACTACTATTACTTTTATTATTCCTACTTGTATTATAATTATTATTATTACTATCTCTATCTTATTTTTATTTAGTTTGACAGGTGTTTACTTTATACTAGTACAAATTACTATTTGTAAATATCCTTGATGTAACAACTTTATTCAGAATATATTTGATTTGATTTTGATTTTGGTTTTTGATTCCAATTTGGAACAAGTTGCCGTTTGATGTCGAACTAAATAAGTCAGTATTAAACTTTAAAAAAAGTCTTGATGAACTTTATTAAGTGAAATAAAATTTCAAATTGCAGTTTTGAAAACTTGCTGCTAAAGTTGATTACCACTCAGTGAGCATTTGCTCACCGCAGCAATTAAATAAATAAATAAATGAGGGCAATTTACGGCCTTTGTCTAGGAATCTCTTATTTATTTCTGATAATAAGTCCTTCAAGAACTTCCCTACTAATTTGTTGTTTCCCTGAGTAAGATAATTATTTTTTTCTTTCTCGATGGAGTTAATGAGCCCTGTTACTTTCCACAGTGACATGTCAATTCGGATCTCTGTGTCAGAAGATGAAAAAAACTGATAATTCTTTAACAGATTTTAGCACTGGAACAATAGCTTCAAAGAGTCTTTGAAGAACAATAGCTTCAAAGAGTAGGAACATTTGGTAATACCTCTTAAGATTTTCAGAATCAGCAAAAACTGAACAACAAGCACTCAGTAGCTATCGAAGTAATGATGTCATGATCAACTACTAATTGACGCCAATCTTGAAGTGGCCACTTTTTTGTAACTGCCTTCTTCAGGAGAGTAAGAGTTTTGAAGGGTACATTTTTTGCGGATCCAGAAAAAGATAGTAGAGTAGATCTTCATCTTCAAGAGAAAGAGTAGATCTTCATCTACTTGCGATCTCCGCTCGTATTCTTTCTTTTGAAGTTCGATGAATAACATCCTATGTTGTGTTTGAATATGCTTTCGCAAGCCAATAGTATTTGTTTGCTTTGTTGCAAGCTTATTTCCACAAGTTTTACACAGAGCAGATTCTCCTACGATTACTTAGTAGGTATATGAAACAAAAAAAATTCTTCTAGGTATATGAAGCAAAAAAATTCAGAGTGGGCAGACATACAACCTGACGGTCAATTTAGCACACTGTGCTTTGCGTGTTCTCCATAAAAATCAGTCGATTTTTATGGAGAATACGCTAATCATTTTTTTTTTAAATCTTAATTGTTAATAAACAATAATTGTTATGACGTAAAAAATAAAAAAAAATAAAAATTCGGCTTTTTTAATTACAAAAAATTCAAAAAAACGAAATCCTTAATCAGACAAACTTGAACCTTGTAGTGCAGGTCACTATGTTTCAAAAAAACTCTTCGTGTGCACATACGTGTTACAAGCAAGCTTTTTGTTGATATAAGATCCTTGTATGAAAAGGATGTGAAAAGTGACAGGTGTCACTTAATATTTATGGTTTGTGTCACGTGGTATGACACAATAGGCCCCATGGCTAAAAAAAAAGTTTAATCGTTAATTTTAAAAATATTTTATACCATTAGAAAGAACATTAAATAAGCTTTCAAAATCATATAAAAAAATCTTGAAATTTTTTACTTCTTAAGATATAGGAGGTTATGTAAGTTACCAAACCAGGGGGTCATTTACAAAAATTACCACTTGATAAAATATAAATTAAGTAGAACTGAAATGCTTAAGCTAATATGTATATTAATATTGGCATTGTATAAACATGTAAACAATATCATATGTAAACCAAAATAGTATTTACAATTCACAATGTTTAATGAAGAGAAAAAAGGACCATCGGAAAATATTTAATTGACAGTATTTAGTCAAATTAACCTTGTAATATAAATGGAATTAAAGATATTTATTGAATGAAAAGCTTCAAATATTCTAAAATTTAATTCTTAAACTTAAAAAGTTTGTAAATTTCGGAAATATATGTTAAAATTAACGTGCTTACAAGCTGGTATTTAATAATACGAACAAATAAAATTGCGTCTTTTAATTCTCTACATTCATAGTCATAGTTTTCCTTTTGGTCGTCTACATTTTTATTTTTACATTCTTTACACTTGCACATATAAGTACAGACAAGTTTATTTTTCAAACCTTTGCACCTTTTATTATTACAGTCACCCTTACAACAGACGCTCAACTCAATAGTGCTATTGGGCTGGCAGGTTATCAGTCACTAATGGGGTCAAAAATTCCATTGTTTAGTTCCCAACCATATTCCGCAGGCGGTGGTAGATACTGTACGGGCAAGTTAGAGCGTTTAAGCACTAAACATACAAAGTGACTACGGAATATATGGTACTTAAGGACATTCATTGTTAGAGGAAGTAGTGCAGCATCATGCTGAAATTTAGAGAAAAGGAACCAACGAAGTTGTGAAAGAGTATTAACATCTTCTGTCCGTTATTTATCATCGTAGATTCTAACAACAAAACGTTCAATGTTATTTATTGTAAACAGATCAGGTAAAGCTTCTGATTAACCAAGATTTGATAGTGCAGCTAGGGTTTCATTGTCAGCTTTTATAAATTCTTTCCACCATGATTTTTTAGTAATTCCAGAAAACCGTCCAATTTGATCACTGCTAATAAAAAAGTGAAAACCTAAAGAAATGAAATATTACATGACCCTTACTTTCATTAGAAATGAGAAACAACAAAAAAATAACTTGCTCGTAACATTTTTGAATTGAAATGTTTGGTTCCTTATCCCTTCTACCAGTTCGGAAAATTGTGACACGTGGCAGGACTTGATAAAAATAAACTAAAAGTAAAAAAAAGTCAGTATCTTGTTAATGCACATTACGTTTTTTTGATGGGTTTTTTTTTGCAACGTCTATGGCATACAGAATTAACAGAGTGCCAGCCTCTTCGTGATCTCGATTCATCATTTCTGCAGATAGATGTTCCATATTTACTTCTGTTGTATTTAAATATATTACAACGAAGCGAACTGCACTACCTAAATTATTTTTAGTATATTTAGCAAGGTATTTGGTAAGAGCTTGCTTGGTTTCAATGTGCCCCAATAACTGCTTTAGAGACTCATTATAGACTATAGAGTCATCAGTTACTTCATATTTGATTTAATTGCTAGAGGTGCGTTTTTTTTTTCTAGACTTTATTGAATTTTCAATGTATCTGTCATAATCTTATCTCTTCGCAGTTTTGAAAGATGAAGGAAGCGAATTCCAAAGAACTAATGTTTTGAATGACGAGTAACACGAGAATGAATTTGAGTAGATGGCACAAAAAACGCTAGCTCTTTAGAGCAGTGCCCATTATAGTATTTGTAGAAAAGAGAAGGAGAAGCAACATTACGACGATGTGACAGAGGTTGAAGGTTGGCTGCATAAGCAGGTCCAACTATGTTTACAATGCGTTTTTGCACCTTGTCTAAAAGAGAAAGGGCATCATTAGAAGATCCGCCCCAGATATGGCAACAGTATTCCATACAAGGTCGGATTTGAGATTTATAGAGATAGAGAATAGAATTCAGAGTAAGAAAGTGTAGAGGTTGATAAAGAGACTTTAGCTGATGCTAATTTTGCAACGGATTTGATATAAACTTTCCAAGAAAGATCAGAAGTGAGAGTTAATCCTAGAAGATGAAGGAAAGATGACTCATCGAGTACATTACCGTTCATAAATATAGGAAGGTCTAAATTATTGCAATAACGATTGGCTGAAAAAAATTGATTTTTATCTGAATTAAAGTTTACCAGCCACTGTGAGCCCCATGCTGAGCAGAAGTGAGATCCTTTTCAAGCTCAAATGCCCCCTGCAAGCAATCAGAGGGAGTTGGCTTCTTATCGTGACAAGAATAAATGGTAGTATCATCAACGAACAATGCCACCTTAGATGTGAGAATATCTGTAAGATTGTTAATGTAAATTAAAAAGAGTATAGGGCCAAGGATTGAACGTTGAGATACCCCTGAGGTAACAGAATAAGAAGAAGAGTGCTGTCCATCAAGAATAACTTTTATTAATATAATAAAATATTATAAGCCGATGTAAGTTAACTTATCAATTATACATGCACAGTTATTACATTGAACAATACACATGTAGTGATGGAATGAAAATACTACCACAGACAATAAATAACATAAGTATAACCTTCCCAGTTTTAGTACTGTTATATTTATGAACTTTATTGACCAAGGCCATGCCATCAATAATGATAGTTGATGCATTTCCTGAGATTTCTTGTTCTTGTTTCAAAATCTCTAATCTTTTTGACAAGTCTTTAACTTCGTACAGGATTTTTTTTTATCAGAGGTGATCAATGGGGGACAATCTTGAGTAAACATCGATTTCGGTACAAATGAAAACTCTTAGCTACCAATGCTTTTTTCCAAATCAAGCTCTGGTCGTTTTTTTGCACAAAGTAGAAAACGAGTTTATAAGGTGCGCTTTTCTTTTAGTTGAATTACTTTATTATCTATCTTTATGTTTGAAATTTTGGCTTGATTTTGGAATGTTTTCAGATTTCTCATCTTTATTGGCAACCATGTCTCCTTTTAACTTTTCAGTAACAAAAGAACGATCTTTCTCCGATCTCCTCCGATCTTCTCCGATCTTTCTATGATGAACTTCATCTGCTACTTCATTTGGCAAAATGGCTTTAGACTCAAGATTAAAAATCACCTGATTTTTGTTGAAGTTGATGCCAAATGTATCAAATGCATCAATGGCTTTTTTTACATTAGATGAAATTCTTTTGTTTGTAGATCCCGCCAGTTGGTAGTTTTGTTTGCAAAATTGCAATCCAATATAATTTTTTTTGCAAAATATTTTTAAAATGGAGTTTTAAGCAAAAGCAATAAGGCAAAAACGGTTTAAGCACGTTGGATTTTGTGTAATACGAATCACCCCTCCTGCTACATTCAAATCCTTGTTTTTCTGTTCTAAGGCATGATCAGAACTAATATTACAGAAAGTATTAAAATATAAAATTACAAAAATTTCAGAAATTTAACAGATCTCTGCACTCTTAACCAACACATTAATTTATTATATTTAAATTCTTTTAAATATAATAAATTAATGTGTTTAAAATCATTTGCCACGGTATCATCAGAATTCGGGATAGTGTTCATTCTAAGAAAGAATTCTTGATCATTAAGCGACTTAGAAACTTTTAACATTTTTTCCCAGTCTCTGTAAACTCAACTTTCTGAAGTTTACCGCCCTCACATTGGCAAATTATACAAAGTTCTTTGTTGTAGACTTGAGATTTTGAACGGAGAAATTTTCCTAAACCCATGTTTTAGTTCCTCCCGTGGTATTTCTTTTAACTTTTGGTAACAGTCTATTGCCTCTGGGTCATGATAGGAGTACCTTTACCTTAAACATATCATTAGTTTTTCCAAAGCGTCTCGCAAACTGGTTTTTACAATCTGAAAAAAACTTTTAAAAACTACTTAAAGAACATATCCAAAATGCACCAAATCGTATTTTTAAAGGATAAGAGATGTAAGAATATGTAGATTTATATTTTTACGTAGATATATGAAATAATATCTAAATCAAATAAACAGAAATACTTTTTTTACGATCATCCTCCTGGCAAACAATGCATTTAGTAAAGTCAAAAATAAGTTTTTTTTTTTTTGGGTTCTTCGTCCTCCATTTGTTAATAATATTTAATATGTGAAACAGCAATAACACAGTATAGAAACGTTTTTAAAAGCCAAAAACAAAAACAAATCATTCGAATTGTTGCTTTCTTATAAGTAGAATTATGTAAAATTAAAATAACAATATGAAATAATACAAT
This sequence comes from Hydra vulgaris, assembly GCF_022113875.1. NCBI lineage: Eukaryota > Metazoa > Cnidaria > Hydrozoa > Anthoathecata > Hydridae > Hydra > Hydra vulgaris. Next base: position 3,255,819 of record NC_061157.1, on the reverse strand, counting down.
CGTCAAGCATGAAATATTCTATTTCATCAAAACTTGTATAATGTTATAAAAATCCGGATGTTAAAAAAAATGATTTTTATCTAAAATTTGTTTTAAATAATATAAATTTTATAATAACTAATATTTCTTAAATAATAATAAAAAAAATTTATAAAAGCATAAAATCCGCGTTCAAAAAAGTATTTTAAAAATTATTAAAAATCACAAAGCAGCGGTTTACCCCCGGTTTGATAAAAACATATTTACCCCTGTATCTTTTTAAGTAAAAACTTTCAACATATGTTTTTTATATTATTTTGAATACCTGATTTACGCTCTTTCAATTCGTATAAAAAAAATTTCGTTGCTATGGGGACCAGGTACGTCATATCACCAATCACGCAAAATGAAAATCGAGTGACTTCTGTCATTTTTCAAATCCTTATCATACAAGGATCTCATATCAACAAAAAGTTTGCTTGTAACACGTATGTGCACACAAAGGTACATAGTGGTCTGCACTATAGAGCTCCGGATTCCTTAGCCATAACTTTTTCCGCTTGGCCTCGCCAACATCTACGTTATGAAATAAGTTATTATATATAAAAACAATTCCGCCGGTAATTAATCCTAGGATTATTTCTCGGCACTGCCAGCAATTACTTTTTGAGATAAACTATAAACAATACTTAGTAATTAGTGCTTACCTATATTTTTCTTGAAATAATCCCAGATTAAAGATGTTGTAAGACACAGAGTGAGTGAAGATTAGTTTTCTTTAGTAACTAAAGTCTACTTATGTTTAATTGTTTAAAAATAAAGTTTAGTTCTTGAATATTAAACACAGAACTAAAGACCAGGCGAGAATTACGATATCATGAGAGATTTAATTAAAGTAACGATACCTGATGAGAAATTAAAATACGGATGTGATATCACACAAAAAATTAAAATAACTGTAATGACTGTTACGTAATCAATTCCCTTTAAACAATCATTTCTAATACTCGTTTAGAATAATCATTAACGATTGCATCACAACCAATTCTCTTTGGAGAATTATATCCCAGCGGGCATTTTGACGTCCTAAAGACGTCCGTAAGACGTCTTAAGTCTCGTCCGTAAGACATCCTTAGTTGGTCTCAAATGAAAGGCTTGAGGACGTCTATTCCAGACGTCCTAAAGACGTTTTTTCAAGACGTTCTAGAGACGTTTTTTCAAGACGTTCTAGAGACGTTTTTTGCAGACGTTCTAGAGACGTCTCTGGCTGGTCTCATATGAAAGACTTAAAGACGTCTTTTTCAGACGTCCTAGAGACGTTTGAATTTTACCAAGACATTCTTTTAAAAGTTATATAAAAATGCAATGATTTACAACACACACTTTAGATTTGCCTTAATCTAGGCAAGGGAAGTTATAAAAAGAAATCAATGTAAATAAAGCGTAATTTGATATATTTAAAATAAATTAATAACTTTACAAAAAATAAGAATACTTTTTCAAACAAAGTTACATTTTTCAAATTAAAAACTAATAGGTAATGTAGAATATAATCGATAGTGCATTATAAATAGAAGAAAATTGCTTAAAAATGGAAAAAAAAATATACAAAATATATCAGTTAATTAAGCCAACATTGTATTATGACAAAATAGTGTCTGTTGGCAGTCTACATATATAAAAAAGAAGATAAATGCTCTACTGTCAATCATAAATGTTAAAATTCAAACTTTTGCTAATTACTTACAAGAGCAAAATATTTTTAATTGTATCAGCTAGATTTTCATCGCCAATTAATGATAACTGTTTTATCTAAAAAGAAACAATGTATAAGAAACATTGAAAATGTTTATGACAATTTAAAATAAATATTGTAATAATATATAACATACAAACTTTTAAGATGAAACTCATGTATACAAAAGTGATGTATTGGATATCTTCATTTGCGAATTTTTTTTTTCAAAACATTAAGTTTATTTGAACTTTTACGTTGTTTAAAACCTTCTTCTGGATTATTAGAGAACAGTGCAGTTCTATCTACTAAATTTTTTTTTCATTTCAGCAAGTTGGAATATAAATTTTTTCTGAAACTTTGAAAAATAAAATATATAAGTAAAGCCATATAAATAGTATATAAAGTAGTAAATAGTACTTCCTATATATGGTTGAGAAGAGTTAGATTTAAACTGAATAATGCAAAAAATCTCAAGTTTCATGCTTAACCTTAAAAGAATATATAAACAAGTAAAGTTCAAAAAAATTACAGGGTTTTTGTCTAACGCAAAAAACTGTAAAGAATTGCCAAATGCGCGCGCACATACACACACACACACTCATATATATACATATATATATATATATATATATATATATATATATATATATATATATATATATATATATATATATATATATATATATATATATATATATATATATATATATATATATACGTATATATATATATATAATGAATATGTATGCATCATATAAACATTATAATATAATGTATAAATCATATATAAATAATTATACATCAAATTAAATGAAACAATAGTAATTTCTTTTATAATAAAAGAGTCATATGTATATAACATACATCATATTTATTATACGAAATTACTATTTCGAACTACTAATCGTTTATAGAAAAAAAAATGCATCTTTTCATGATGTTCCGAGTTGCAATACCAAATGATACTATCGGTACCAAACAATACCAACATAACCGATCATTTTTGATACTTGTATCGCGTGCCTCGATATCGATACTGTAAAGTATTGCACCGAAACCAAACAATCCCAAAATAACCGATACTTTCGATACAAGTACCGCGTGATCTCGATATCGATACTGTAAGATATTGCACCGAGACCAAACGATACCAACAAAAACGATACTTTCGATACCAGTATCGCGTAATCTCGATATTGGTACTATAAGGTATCGCAGCGATACCAAACGGCACTAACATTAACGATACTTTTGATACCAGTGTCGCGTGATTTCGATACCGATACTGTACGGTATCACATCGATATCAGACGATAAATCGAGACTCAAGACCGATTATCTAGTGTCTACTCTGGCTAAACCACAAACTTCCTGATTTTACGGCATAAGCTGACTAAATATATATATATTTTTTTGAAATAATATCTTTTTAGTGTAAAGTCGTATGCCGTCAACACTCGAAGCCCGTGGCAAGATTACTTTTTGCTATGTGGCTGTACTTATTTCCCAGTCTTTTTATGCCACTTTAATATTCAAATAACTTAAGCGCTCGAATTATTTTCTCAGCAAGTCGGTAATTATGGCGGATATGTTTTAAAAGAATACTGTTCTAAATGCGTCAGTACACAAGGAGTTTTTCCTGATCTGTTAAAAATAGCCAAGATAATCCCAATCTATAAGAGACAGAACTAATAAATGTAACTACCGACCTCTCTCTATTTTCTCAACATTTTTAAAAAGTCTTAGAAAAAATTATTTACAATAGTTTATATAGTTATTTTAAGGAGAAGAATTTTTTATATAAAAATCAGTTTGATTTTAAAAGAAATAGTTCTACTGAGCAGACAATCATCTAATTCGCCGGTGAAATATCTTTTATGGTAATAAAATAAATTTTGATATTTTAGTTAGTTTATTTTTTAAAACATACATACATACATAATCCATCCATACATGTATGTATGTATGTATGTATGTATGTATGTATGTATGTATGTATGTATGTATGTATGTATGTATGTATGTATGTATGTATGTATGTATGTATGTATGTATGTATGTATGTATGTATGTATGTATGTATGTATGTATGTATGTATGTATGTATGTATGTATGTATGTATGTATGTATGTATGTATGTATGTATGTATGTATGGATGGATGTATGTATGTATGTATGTTTTTATGTGTGCGTATACATACATATACGCATATACACATATGCGTATATGTATGTTTGTGTGTGTAAAAGAAAAGGATTAACAGATTTGTTGCAGTTAAAATGTGAATACTAAAACTTAAAACCTAACAGAAAAAGTAACCTAACAGAAAAATGTATAAACTTTATGCAAAATTATTATGGCATGGCAATTCATCAAAATGTCAACAACTTGTATGCTATGAAAAAAGCAGTTTATACTAATTTAGGCGCTGTTTCAGAAAAAAATTAGAAAGAATAATGTCTAATAGAATATACAAACATCTCAACTAAAATAAATTACTATCTAACAATTAATTCAACTTTAAAAAAGGTAACTCAACGGAGCATTCAATAATCCAGTTTGTGCGTGAAATCTCGAAATCTTTTGAAAAATCACAGTACCTGTTAGGTATCTTCATTGACCTATCAAAAGCTTTCGACACAGTAGATCATTATATTTTACTGCAAAAACTTAAATATTATGGAATTAAAGGTACTGCTTTAAAATGGTTTCGAAGCTACTTAACATAAAGAAAACAATTTATAATTAGTAACGACGGTTATCAAAATAATTATCTTAATATCGTATGCGGTGTACCTCAAGGTTCAATCCTCGGACTCCTACTTTTCTTAATATATAAATGATTTGAATAAAGCTTCTAACCTTATAAGTATCATATACGCAGATGATACCAACCTATTCCACTCAAGTAGTAATATATATGAACTCTTTACCACTATGAATAAAGAACTAAAGCATATATCAAACTGATTTAAATGTAATAAACTAACTTTAAATATTGATAAAACCAAATGGACTTTATTCCATTCGTATGCAAAAAAGCGATTATTACCAACAAACTTGCCACAACTTTATATAGACGAAACTGAAATAAAAAATGATTCCGTTACGAAATTCTTAGAGGTTTATCTCGTTAAAAACATCTCCTGGAATCAACACATTAATTATGTTACTACTAAAATTTCAAAAAACATTACGATTCTATATAAAGCTCGTAATTACTTTAATAAAAATTGTCAACTTTATTACTCTTTTATCCACAGTTAAATAAATTATGCTAACACTGCTTGGGAGTACTGTTTAAAGTAAATTAAAACTTCTTCATTGTCGTCAAAAACGTTCTGATCGTTTTACACATAGAAAACCTATTTTTACTGAAATGAAGTTATTAAATTTATTTGAACTCAATGTATTTAAATTTTTATGTTTTGTATATTTATAGAGAAATAATTTATCCCCAACCGCTTTTAATAATATTTTCCAACTCAAACCTAACAACAAATACGATATGAGAAACATAAATTTTTTAAATGAGCCGTTTTATCACACAAAATTTAATCAATTTTACATTGTTTATCGTGGACCCCACCTTTGGAATAATATTGCTCTGCGGAATCTCGATCAACCAATTTCCTTTTATCTTTTTTAAAAAAATGTATTTTTTCACTTGATAATATACATAGATACTTGAAAATTGTTATTTGACTTGGATTTTATTACGTTTTTATTTTTTAATTTTACTTAATTTTTTTGTAGGTTATACTTGTCTTTATTTTGCTTGCTTGTATTTTATAAGGTTCTGACAACTAGATCTTGCGATCTTCTTTCAGATGTTTAATGCTTATGTTTAATTGTTAGCAGATTATATATGTGCGCATCTATACATCTGTAAGTGTATATATGCTTATATTTATACATGTGAGTGTTTTTCTTATTTAATTATACTGGTATTGGAATTTTTTAAATTGTAACACCATATATACGGCATATGATTGTACTGTGACATTTTAATGTGAGCGAAATTAAAAAAACAAAAAAACAAAGTAATCTGAGACTTGCCTTAAAAGATGCTCAAAAGTAACGAGAAAACAGCTCTGAATCAGAGCCGTCGAGAGGGAAGAAGGGAGCGAAAGGGACAGTTTGTTCCGGGTGGCAGATTTTCAAGAAGCGCCAAATGAAAAGAAGGTACATAAAAAAAGGTCCTTTATCAATTATATAGGGAAATTTTGATAAATAAGGGCACCAATTAGAGCTGTTGTTCCAGGTGGCGTGACGACTCTCGGTTGCTCTGCTCTGAATTAAGGTGGTTTTAAAATCATACGTTTTTATTTTATGACTATGTTGTCCCTTGCCCTCACATTTACCTCCATTAAAACTTACACATAAGTAAACTTATTGGTGTAAATGGGGTATTAGATAAATTTTTACCGCGTGTTTTTAAATATAAAATGCGGTGTGATTAAGTTCCTGGAATGTATAAATAATTGTTTTTTAATTGTTATATAGCAATTAAATTTTACTAATATCGGTCTGCATTTTATAATAGTTATTAAGTGTGCATAGAAACATAAAAATAAGAATGGCGACTGAAATTAATGATAAATGTGCTCTGAAAAAACTTACTGTGGAATCTTTATTGGGTAGTTTTTCATTTAACCACGAAGAAAGAATTAAAGCTGAAGACCAAATAAAAATACTTGAGACTATGGATGGTATATAATTAATAACATCAATTTTTTGTTCAAAAATATACCAGTTAAGAAAAAGTATTATTAGTTTTAAGAATTACTAGAGTAATTTGGTTTTTCATAATTAATGTTTTTGTAACAGCTTTGACTTATCATATTTTTAATGGCAGATGTAGATGCAGATGCATATCTACATCTTTATATGCATCTGCCATCTAAAATATGCAAGCTTATCACCTAATATGTCACCTAATTTTCACCTAATCCTTAGATGCCTTTTTTGAATTTTACGATAATTAATATCAAGCTTTCAATTACTATATTTGTCATGTATCGCTTAAAAAACTTATTAAATATTCTGATATCATGCTAGATTTAAAAGATTTTTTATATACAGTCAGATATGCTTTATGTTGCATGTTGAATATGCTCTATAGTGCTTTTCTAAAGTTTTAACAAGCATTCATACAACTTTGTATTACAGCAAACTAAATAGAAACTATTTTAAATTTGAATTTGAAGATTTTATAGAAATTGATATATTTTTACTGACATTTACACTTAGCATCATAGAAATAAAAGAGTATTTAATTGAACAAACAACAATTGAATCCATTTATGCTAGAGCTTGGGAAAATAACCTATAAACAGAAAAAAAATATATAAAATGCTACATATCTTTCAACAATAAAAACTTCTTTGATAATTTCTAATATTAATTAATAATAATCTTGATAGTTTTGCATGAACTATATGTAAAAAGGGTGTGTCGATTTTATTTATATATTTCAATTTCAAAAACGGCAAGGTTACTTTTGGTGAAGAATTTTATGAAGATTCCAAATCTGCAAAAAAAAATTTTAAACAGAAAAATGACTAAAATGTGACTAATTAACAAGGCAAAACTATAATTAAAAAAAAAATTTTAATCTTAAATTTTAAGAAAATTGATTATTTAGTTCAAAAAGTCATAAAAATAAATACGGAAAAGAAGTTTTTGGTAAGGGTAATTTTACAAAAATCAAGCACTTTTTTCATATTTTAGACACAGAATGTTACTGTAAAGGTGTTGTTTATTTTCTGTCAAACTTTAAAAGTAAAGGGAGTTCATTTTTATGGGAATTTTTTAAGGGAATCTGAATCTGAAAGAATAAATAAAAATAAAATGTCTTGTTGGAGGAAGCGCTTAGTTTTCAACGAAAATATGACTAAAATATGAATAATTAAAGAGAAAAAATTATAAATTTAAAAAACAAAAAACTTTTCAATTATTTGATAAACTCAATATAAACTGTTGAACTTTATGAAAATATTATATTTTGTTAAAATGTTTGAAATAAACAGATAATGGGGGCTTTTGTGAAGGTTGCTTTTAGAAAAATTAGTCGATTTTTTCATATTTTAGCAGGTGAATGTTATCGTAAGGTGCGCTTTCTTTTCTAAAACTAATGATAAGTCAAACACTTTAGTTAAAATAAACAGAATATTATATACTAATACATTTATAACAAATATTAATAATACTGATATCTTTATTAAAATTTACATGTAATTTACAACTAATAGTTTATAAATTTTATTTAAAATTTGTGAGTTCAACTAAGTTATATTTTGCATTATTTGTGCTCAAAAAACCCCTACTTATTTCTTGTGCTCTTTTTTTTTTTTTTTTAACATTTTCGCTTCCAACAAGACTGCAAGCAACCACTGATTAGTGTTGGAAGTTACTGGAAGAGAAAAGATGAAGATTGTAGAGCAAGATAACGATTGACAGACAACTTGAAAGATTGCAAATTATATGAATCAGGAAAGCAAGATGAAGGAAGTGAATTCCGAAGAACTGATGTTCAAGGAAAAAAACTAGACAAATAAGAGTTTTTGGAGCACTTAGGAACAGTAACAGAAAAAGGATGAGACTTAATTGAATGACGAGTAACAGAATGACGAGCTCCTGTATATCCTACTCGCTTCTCATGAAAATATGTTTTTACGCAAGGAGTTCAATTGGAATAAAATATGCTGAAGCCCCTCTAATGAAAATATGCAAACAAAAACTTTGAAAAAGTAATTTTAGGTGAACGATTTATTGTTTTGTGAGACAAATAGTAAATGATCTTTTGGTTGATCAGGCTTACGAATACAGAATTGTAACAGCAATAAGATCTGGAGTGTAACCTAAAAAGTTATTGAACCTTGAAATAGGGCCTGTTTCTCACTCCAGATAGCTCACTTCAGCCAACCATTTTTGTGGTTTTAATTTATTCAAAGTACTCTAATTTGATGTTAAAATCAAAGTACTCTAATTTGATCTTGGGTTTTAATTCATTCAAAGTACTCTAATTTGATGTTAAAGATTACACTAAAAATGCTAATATTTCACCATCTTTTTTGAAAACATTTTAACACTGTTTTCAAAAATTAAGAAATTATTTTTTTAATTATGCAATCCAATTTTTATTGTCGTAAAAATTTAATCATTTAAACTTAATTCATGTTTCAAGATGTACAAACATCAACTGACATATAGGGATTAGCGTAAATAAATGTGCATACACCGACTGCTAAATAGGGATTGGCACAATTAAATGTACATGGTTTGGGTTAGGGTCAAAGATCTATCAGAATGCATGTTGTATTTTCAAACAGTTTTGTTTTAAAGTGTCAATAGAAACCAGGCTTTTTTAATGTTATTGAAAAAGAATTTAATCATAACCTAGTATGAAAAAGATGGCAAATATTAGTGTTTTTAATGTGGTTTTTTATACTTTAATATCAAATTATAGTACTTTCCTAAAGTTTTCAGACCTATGTTTTTATATGATTCTGAATCAGTCGAATGTATCCTTTCATAATCAATTATAAAAACTTGGGCGGGGGGGGGGGGGGGGGGGAGAAAACCAAGTAGCGCCTAAAAATGGAGAACTTCCATTTTTTATTTCTTTCATAGTAACAACAGTGCAGATTAAGATCTTTCAATTTATAAATCTTTAAGCTGCTTCTTTCTTTGATATGCATTAATGAATGAACACATGCTATCATAATGTGTCAACATCATTTATATTGTTTCAATGATGACACTAACTTGTTTACTTAAAAAATCTAATAAAGTCTCATTTAACATTAAGTTAAATGAGACTTAGTCTAAACAGCAGTCTTTAAAACAAAAAATTAAAAAATTAATAAGAAAGTTAAATTATCTCCATTTATATGAAATTTTCATATAAATAGAGATAATTATTTCCCTAAAATCAGTAAGGTGTTAAGGAGTTATTTTGGATAAAAATCTCATCACTCTTGTTTACAAAGTTAAATTAATCACAGATTTCAAAGCTACATGACAAAATCAAACTCCTGTTTGATATATATATATATATATATATATATATATATATATATATATATATATATATATATATATATATATATATATATATATATATATATATATATATATATTTGTATATGTATATGTATGTATATACCCACTATAAATATATACAAATGTATATGTATCTATTTATAGTGGGTGGCCAAATTATTAGGTACATTTAACTTTTTTAGTAATTTTAAAGTTTAAATGAATTTTGCAAGCTACAAAATTATTTTAAAATAATTTTTGTGTGCATTTTTGTTACTGATATCATTATTATTGTTTTTAAATTGTGGCAATTTGTCCACCTTATTTGTCAAAAAGTTAGGGTATTACTTAGTTATCTGTCAGTTGTTATTTATGGTTAGTAATTCATTATTTTTGCTAATTTTAGTCTACAAATCCTGACTTGTATCTGGACAAGTCTTCAGACTTAACCCGAAGAAAATGTAAGGAAGAAAAAACCTTACTTCTTTATTCTACACATTCTCAGAGAGAAAGATGGTAGCAATTGCAAGTGGTCTTTTGCAATTTCTTTTTGTTATATGTCATTTGCAATGCTTCTTGAACTGACTTTACAGCTCTCTCTCTGCCACATCATATACAACTGCCAAATTTCTAACAAAAGTTTTAAAAGCTAAGAAATCAAGGTCAACTTTCCATGCAGCAGAAAGGAACAAAAGCCATTTGACTTGCAGCTCATTATGTTCAAAAGTATCAAAAATTAGCCAAGACTTAGAACCAATATAATCTGCAAGGGTAGGCGGTTCTTCGAACAAGACAAACTCTTCCTTCTTATAAACCCAGTATTATTTTTCCTTTCAAAATCATAGGCCTTGGGTCTAGGATATTGCAACAGCTTTTTTGCTATCTCTTCTTTTGTGCTATTTGGTACAGATTTGTCTGTATTCGTGAGGGCAAAGATAACTGTTGTAGGATCTAAACTCCAACTACGTTTTCCCCATCTGTAGAAAACTACTGCTGTTGCTGGTTTGATTTCCACCAGGTATTCCATCTGCCAAATGAAGTGTTGGTCCTGAAAAGATTTAAAAAGTTTAAAAAATCTAAATTTTTAATAAAATATAGTAGCATATTAAAAGTAATCTATTTAATTCTAAAATAACCTGGATCGCTGAAGTGTCTGATTTTTCAGCAGTCAAAAACTTTGGAGCATAAAAGATTGAAATAAAGTTTGCCATTCTCTCTACCTCTGTGATCTTTTCCATATTCATATTCAGAAGCTCCTTAGTCTGATTAAGAAAAAGCATGATCTTAAGGTAGTCTTAGCCATAAACCGTGCATGATGAACTGCACAAGGCTTTTGAATGTGGGTAGGTTTAATTTCTGGATCCAAGAACATGAGGGCCAACTCGGCTAGTTCATGATAATCAGCTCTTTTCGTTTGACTCTATAAGATTGTATTTATTTATTATTTATATAACTCATATTTCGTTTTTTTCTGTTTATCTTACAATAACTTTAACAAATAACAACCTGACAATTTTTAAAAACTCCAGTTTCAACAATCTTCCTAAGCTGATTCTTTGCACAAATTGCCTGCTTTTCTAACCAAGATCCACAGTAATATTGCCACTTGAAGTAGGCGGTGACGCAGTTTACAATATTCAAACCATGCCAATTTTCCTTTAGACCCTTGAATAGAACATTTTCAGGACCACTTGTTTGTTCAATAGTTACAGCCATCCAAAAATGTTTAAGAATTATTTCTAAAACATGATGTCTGCATGCAAGCATCAGCATAGGTTTCCCAATATCTTTTCTTAGCCTGAATGATTTATAAATATAAATAGTTCACATTTTTTTATAATTAACTTCAAATTTTAAATTTCAAATTTGAATGAGCATCTAGTTTACGATTAGCATTTGTAATAAAATTACCTGCATATTGAACCACGAATCATTCCAGTATTGCTTGCAGTAGTATCAAAGGAAACTGTTCTTACATGATCTGCAACATCAAACTCTGTCAGAATGCTCTTGATAGCAAAGAACTGATTAAGCCCTGTTCCTGATGTAACTCCTGGAGCTCCAAGCAGATGATTAATCCCCCCTGCTCTCAAAACAATGCAAATTCGGTCAACTGGTTTATTTTTGTGAGTTAATATTGTGAGCTGGTAAAAATTATTATATACATCAACTTTATCTATTTATTGTCATTATATTTAGTAACCTTGATCAGCTTTCTATCAAAATGCAATTAAACAATTTTATTTTGTTTAATCTCATTTCGAATAAGAATCTTGAGATCGTCTGCATCCTTGTTAATTATGTTGTTTTAATTATGCTACCACAAAAGTGGTAGCATACCGGGATCACCTTCTGCTTGTGTGATAAGCTTAATCAATGTTGCAGGTATTTTATTAGTTGATATATCCATTCCTATAGCTGTTCTCAGGGTCATTCCATGTAAAACTGGGACAGTCATTTCAGTCACCCCTTGGATTTTCTTAAAATTTTTACCAGTGGTAACTATTAAGGAAACATGAAAAAATGCAAAAGTTGAGCTCCCAAATCCAAACGGTTCAAAAGTTATGATGTTTTGAAATTTAGCCTAAAACGTTCCTTTTTTTAGGAAGTCCGCCATTATGGATTTTGTAGTTGTACTTTTAATTGAATAATTTAAGATCTAGTGGAAGAATGTGGCTGAAAATCAGTACCTGACCATTTTTGAGGGTGCTGAATTCAAAAATGTAGATAAAATAGTGAAATTTAAATTTTTTGATAGTTATTTTTTCATTTTAAAATGGCCAGTCAAATTTTTTGTTTTGTAACCATGGGTTGTGCTTTCATTAATTCCCGAAGTTGCCCAAGTCTCATGGATTCGATTTTTTTTTCAAATGAAGTAGGTGATCCTAGGCTATCTTTATAAAAAAAATGGTTTTGGGTTCTTAAAGCATAGAAAAGTTATTTCATTTTGAAATTTAGACAAAAAATTTCTTTATTTGGCATCTATTCTCTATTATAGATTTTATAGCGATACTTATTGTGTGAATAATTTAAGATCTAGTAGAGAAATATGACTGCAAATTGGTATCTGACCATTTTTAAAATTAACCCAATTCCTAATATTTAAAAATAATTTTTGAATTTTATTATGTCAACAGTCCTTTTTTTTTTCTTTTAACCATAGTTTGCATTTCACTGATTTCTGGAGTTGCCTTATTCTCATTGTGAAATAAGAGATCTTACTCTCATTGTGAAATAAGAGATCTTACTCTCATTGTGAAGAGGTTTTATAAAAGTTTAGGTGAAAGTAAATAAAAAATTATATTACTTTGCATAACTTGCATATTTATCTATTTTTTCAAAAGTATACATAGAAATATAATTTACTATACAACACATTGAACAATTTTTTTTTATTATTATTCTAATAGTTAGATATTATTTCAAAATCTTGGTTGCATGAATCAAATTTAAGGTTACAAGCTCAAATGTTTTGTTAAAAAATAGGAAACTAAAATGCAAACTTTTTTGAAAAATATTACAAACCTGCTTTATTGAAAAAAGCTCAAAAATAAAAATGAAAAGGAATAACCAAATATTACTAAAATTTAAGTTCATATCATTTAAATAATGAAAGTAAAATATTAAATAACTTTCACTGAAAAGATAAAACTTGTTCAAATAAATTTTCATCTTCTTTTGAGATTTGGTACTGACGTCCAGAAGATGTTGAAGGTGTTTTAACAAGACAAATAACATTCATTCTTGGCACCCAGCAATTCCACTGGCCAAATCCCGATTTGGCCAGTGGTATGACCGACTTGGGTAATGTGGATGCATAAATTTTACCATAAAATCATCATTCTCTTTATCAACTTCATAAACCATACCAAGCCAGTAAAAATCGTCATATTAGCAAAATAAATATTGTGACATCAAAACATTGTCAATTTTAATAATTTCATACTTTTGTTTTTTGAGGAAGTCAAATGTTAGAGAAAAATGATCATAATCGGATACCCTTTTCATTTTTATAATTGAATGAGAAGATGGTATAAATTGATGGAAACTTCTTGTCCCAGGAATAGTGGTTGCTATTAAAAGTCTATCTGTAAGTTTGTTTCTTACTAGCTCCATTTCTTTAGCAGAGACATACACAAACGTAATCCCACTGATTGACTTTTTACAGTATTCAAACATTGCTTGAGAAGACAGTATATGACCTGTGGTTGGACTCAGCAAGCTAGCTGTTGCAACAAGCCTTTTAACAGTGCCACCTATTCCATCACATGGAGATTTACCATGGCTTGTTGCAAAGAAATTCCAGATGCAACAAACAGAAAAATCTTGAGCGTGGTGACATAAATTGTAAATTGTTTTTATACTGCACTGCACAGCCATCAGAAAAATAATGAATTTTTTTAATTGTGGGACAAAGATGAGTTTTAATATGATTAATGGTTTTATGCATAACCTCATTGATAAATCCAACATCATGATTTAAATCATCTGAAATTACACACAAAGAAGATATTTCCAATTTCACTTTATTGTAGTAGATGACAACTGGATGAAGGGAACATTGACTCTTGCTCCAATCGTAACTCTGAATCTCGTCTTGTACTACAAACGTGTAATTCTCTGCAAAATCTGCCAGTACAATAGCCTCATCAATACTAATTGTTTCTTTGAGATGCTTTAAATAGCTAGATTGTGATTTTGCTATAAATGAATGAGAAGTGATATTATCAAGTTTTTCACACAGAAGCTCTATGAATTCATTTAATGGAAGTTTTATTGTTAATAATTCAGTTCTATCTGTCGTTGTCCACTGTTTGAAATCCACTGACTGTTCATTTTCATCACTGTCATATTGCTCTTTTGGATCATCATTTTGTGCGAGATACTGCTGGAGGTAATTTTGGGCATGTTGTATGCCAGGACAACTATTGCATCGGTGAATCATGCCAACTTTAGATTTTCTGCTGCAGACAATTTTTTCAATAATTTCATGGTAAGATGGTTCAAGGCCTATAGCACTCAACATTAATTTAACATTTTGGTGTATTGTACACACACAAACAGAATGTGTACCTTTTGGACCAGCAAGGATGCACCATTTAGGTCGAAGACTGCAAAATTTAGAAAATCCAATTTTATGGCCTGGGTACTTTGTCTTATATGCCACATAGAGCTCCTTTAAGTTACACAAAATCAATTTTTTTGACATGTATTTTTTTCCCCCAACACTTACACAGTCTTTTTTACCTGGCATTTGCCTTGAATACTCATCGTCACAGTAAAAAAGCTTTACAAGTTCTATAACATCTTTACCGATTCGATGCCGTTCAACCACATCAGGATATGCTATGATGCCTTTTTGGTCGCGTAAAAACTTTGCATTTTCAATTTTGTGTTTAGAAACTGAAAACTCTTTTGCTGCTTTTCTGATAGACCAAGATTTTGGGGTTAATGTCAAAATTTGAAGTTGCTGTCTCCTGTTAGAAACCTTAAGTTTTTCTTTCATGCATTCTACAAGGAAGTCTAGATCGCCAGCTTTGGTTTGAATTTCCTTTAGAACTTCATTTTTTGGTGCAACAAGATCGGATTCGGTTATATCCAGAGCAGTTGCAAGCTTCTTAACAACTGCTTCTTCAACTTGCTTTATCTTTCTCTTTCCAAGTGAAGGCTTGTTAGAGGTTTTGGGTAAATGAACTTTTAAAGGAGACACTTCAAATTTGCATAAAGTACTGTTGAGCAACGATCTTGTTGATTCCAGTATAAGATCTTTTTCCATATTATCTTCAGGTAATTTCATCTCCAACTCGTTCTCTTCTGATTCTTCACTTGCTAATTTATGCCTGCATTGTGTACAAAGTTTTTCACGTGGAACTACGAATTTGCCTTTACTGCATAGGTATTTTGCTGTATCCAAGTTGATTTCACGAAGACTACCTAAAAAAAGGGAAGAACTCTTTTAATATGTATAAAATTTTTAATAAAACCTTCAAAATTTTAAAGTTGTATGGCATTTAATTGTGCACTTTCAGAAGTCAGCTAAAAGGTTAAATATAGCTAAAATAGAATTTTGCTGCCAAGAATTTCATTATTGTAATTCAAAACGTTTCTACAAAACTAAAAGTTTTACTATAAATTCATGATTACTATAAAAACTTTTTATAGTTTTGTTATGAGTATTAAATGGATTGCAGCACCGTGTTAATTTAGTTGTATAACACTTCAAATAAACATGTTTATGATGGAGACAAGTTGTTGGTTTGATATTTATTATTGAGAGCCCAGTCCTCCACATTAATATTTCTCTTTCATATTCAATAATATCTTCAAAAGGTTCGATTCCCAGCAACGATGTATATGTTGTAAGATGACATTCACTTTCTAGGTTGATTCCAATAGAGCACTTTTGACTGTTTGCCATGACTAAGAAACTGAATTACCAAACAAGATTTAATAACTATTTAATCTAAAATTAAAATAATTTTTTTTATTGAAATTTGTTATTATTAACTGTTGTTTTAAAACTATATTTAGACACATAACTGACGTCCCAAAACTATATTTACACATCACAGCAGGTGTTGCAAAACTATATTTTTCATGATAATTCACTTCACAAAATTTTATTTCTATATCAAAATCAACCTTAATAAACTGTTTTTACACACCACAATTGAACCCATGAGAGTCAGGCAATTTGTGAAAATGTTACCCCGTTTTTTGGTTAGGTAATATTATACCATTTTAAAATTCAAATATTATTTTAAAATATTAGGAATTGGGTTAATTTCTCTTCGTCTTTGTATTCAACACCTTTAAAAATGGTCAGATACCAATTTGCAGTCATATTTCTCTACTAGATCTTAAATTATTCACACAATAAGTATCGCTATAAAATCTATAATAGAGAATAGATGCCAAATAAAGAAATTTTTTGTCTAAATTTCAAAATGAAATATCTTTTCTATGCTTTAAGAACCCAAAACCATTTTTTTTTATAAAGATAGCCTAGGATCACCTACTTCATTTGAAAAAAAAATCGAATCCATGAGACTTGGGCAACTTCGGGAATTAATGAAAGCACAACCCATGGTTACAAAACAAAAAATTTGACTGGCTATTTTAAAATGAAAAAATAACTATCAAAAAATTTAAATTTCACTATTTTATCTACATTTTTGAATTCAGCACCCTCAAAAATGGTCAGGTACTGATTTTCAGCCACATTCTTCCACTAGATCTTAAATTATTCAATTAAAAGTACTACTACAAAGTTCATAATGGCGGAAGTGGAAAAAAATAGGACGTTTTAGGCTGAATTTCAAAATGTCATAACTTTTGAACGGTTTGGATTTGGAATCTCAAACTTTACATTTTTTTTTGTTATATTGATAGGTACCACTGGTTCAAATTTGAAAGAAATCTGAGAGGGTGACTGAAAAATTTCAATTTTTTGTCCCACTTTTACATGGAATTACCCCTCACCGTTTCCTTAATATCCTCTTTAGTAAGAGTAATGGTCTGTCCATAATATCTGTTTCTAAAATTAGGCGCATAGGTATTCTCTCCATTAGACTCTAAACTTGATTCCGTAAACGAAAATCCAAGTAAATTTTCAGCAGTTCTGGATGTACTAGGCTCAACTAATATGCTGGCAGTTTGTGCATAAGTTCTCACAGAACGTTCTTTTCTCCTCTTTTCAATTTTTAGTCTTCGATTATCAATGTGTCCCAGAGTCATTTTTCTTTCTTCTAGCTTATCTCTAAGAAAAAGTAAATCCTCCTATTTGTCAGATGGAATCCTGTTTTTGTCTGTTTTGATAGCTTTGATTAGACTTTTTTTAGAATCACTTAACCAGAACAATCCTAAAAATATAGATTCCTTTGAAATCTCTGAACTATAAATTATTAATCTAATAAATGTTTATTTAAATATTATTTAACCTCTTACAGTCCTAACGAACCCAGCACGAGATTGAGTATATCCTTTTTGAATTTTATGCTGACTCTTCTTAAGGTTCAAATATCTATTAATAAATTTAAATAGATTTCTTTGCAGAGTAACTGGTTCAATCATTTGGAAACCGGATCTTAGCCATGGAAATCATAATCTTCCAAGAATACATTCCTTGCTACATTCAGTAACTGCAGTGGTACACTGTATTCTAAGACAAATAATTTATTTTTATTTTATTTTTAAAATATAAAACTTCAAACTATTAAAAGCATAGTTTATTAATTACAAACAGCTAGTAAAAATTTTTTAAAATAATGTTAAGTCTCGTCAAAGGTAAAATGTATAAAGTAACCTGAAACTGTTACTTAAAGGGCAAGCAACAAGTCACTTTTTTTCTGAATTGAAACCATTTTTTTCCTTTAAGTAGAGGAAATGCTTAATAACATCAGCCTGGGTTGGAAGTTGAACTGAGGGCATCTTTTCTGGTTTACCAACTAAGAAGTATTTTTTTCCATGACTACTTTCTCTTCTCTTCATATTTTGTTTTTGAACTTCAGTATTTAAAAAAAAAGGATTCCCTCTGTATTCGCGGTTCATATTTTTAGTTATAAAGTTAAACTAAACTAAGGAATTGAATATTTGAATTAACTCATTAAAGTTTTGATTAAAAAAGATAAACAGTTCATGACTTACCAGCTGCATTTAATAAAGTTAAGAAAAAAACATTAAGAAAAAAGATTAAGAATAATTGAATAAAACATGCATAAAAAACTTAAGTACAAATGTACTTATAGGTACCGATTTGTAAGAATATTATTCACGCTTCTTAAACGACACAGTATTTAGATTGTTTTCATAATATTTGCAAATCTTGTACTTGTACTCAAAAAAAGCCTGTGAGCAAAAGTATTATTTATATAGCATCATAAAATGGTTAATTGCATTTAAATTAAAATTAGGACCCTGACCCCTTAACAGGTTATTAAAGACAAGATATGCAAATATATTTATTTTTAATTTAAAATGCATATTGTTAAGGACCTTGCATAACATTTTTAGGGCTCAACAATTTGCGCCAAAATCTGCACTTTTTAGCAGTTGATATTGATTTTCCTATATTTTTTTTGCTTTAATTTGAAAAATCATTTGGCGCAAGGTGATCCAATAGAGATAAGAACTCAATTTTTTCCAAAGGTCAAGTAGACATGGCTAACTATAAAATATGTCGTATACATGTCTGTAGCACAATTAGGTCTTTAGATATTTGATAACTAGTAAGAATTTCAAAATTTGAAAAATTTTGGAAATCTTACTAGTTATCAAATAAAAAAAAGGTGTTAAAATAATTTTTTATGATAAAAAAAAGGTGTTAAAATAATTTTTTTGAAAAATAAAAAATATTTTTTGAAATAACTTGTAATTGCCCATCTTTTAAGCCTGCATACATGTCAAAAAAACAAAATTGTTGAAAAATGAACACCCCTAATATATATATATATATATATATATATATATATATATATATATATATATATATATATATATATATATATATATATATATATATATATATATATATATATATATATATATATATATATATATATATATATATATATATATATATATATATATATATATATATATATATATATATATATATATATATATATACTAAAAAACTTTTACCTATCTTACAATTTTTATTAATGCTATTAAACTTATCATATTTTTATTTTTTTATTTACATTTTTATTATTTTTTTATTGTTTTTTAATATTTTATTGTTATTATTTACATTCTTATTGTTATTACATTATACATTGTTTAATATTGTTGTTTTATTTTTTTTACAAGATCTCTACTTTGAATTAACTCTATACTATTTGTCTTTTTAAAAAAAAGTTTAAAAGCATTTTACTTTTAGAATGTTCTATAAATGTTGGGCTCACTTTTCTTTTTTGTCTGTCCATCTTGTCCCAAAAATTTGATAGGATTTATGTCTGAAAGCTGGGTCGGCTAATCCATAACTTTCAGAAGTTTTTTGATTGATATTGGATCCTAATAAGTTTTTTGCATAACTTGGGTTATTCTCTTTCTTCATAATTTTCAACAAACATTCAGATGTTTTTCTGCTGACCTTTTGATCTCTTTATTTAATGTCAAAAAGTATTTTCTCACTCCATAGAACTCTCTTTCAGTCAAAAAGTATTTAGACTTCTCACTCCATAGAACTCTCTTTCAGTCAAAAAGTATTTAGACTTCTCACTCCATAGAACTCTCTTTCAGTCAAAAAGTATTTAGACTTCTCACTCCATAGAACTCTCTTTCAGTCTTCAGCTTGTTTGTTTTTTTTTGTAGTTTTTTTCAACTGTAATCTCTCCTTATTAATTAAACTCTCCAATTTTGCTATCTTTTTGGGCCTAGTAAAATGTTTATAAGTAGCAATCTTCAAACAAATTTGTTCACAATTTTTGTTTATAACTGTCATTTTTGTTTATAACAGTCATTGGTACCTTATTTTTTGACATAGTCAACTATTCTATTAATAATTAATTAATTAGTATTAATTACATTTCAATTAAATGTTCATTCGTTTTTGGTGTGATATTTGTGCACTGAAACTTCCAAAAAAAACTGGCCTTGGCCTGAATGTCTATGTTTATACAATATTTGCTCTGCAAATTATTTATTTTTTATTATGGCCCATATGAGATAAATTTTTGGAATGTTTTGCCAACCCATATGGTTTTTTCAGAAGAAAAATAAAAAAGAAATAATAAAAAAAAACTTATAGCTGCCCCAATCCAAACCCTCAGTCTATGTAGCAGCTACTCCATTGAATATTCTCCCAATACCAGTCAATGTATGCACTGAATCCCTCACAGCTCTATAAATAAGTATGACATTGCTAATCCTAATGGTCTTTTGTATTTGTGTTTATACATACAATTATATGTGTCAATTAAACATGAAATATTGAAATGATGAAATACCCCTAAACAAATTTAGTTGCACATGAAATGTCATACTGAATTTAAAAATCTGTAGAGACTTTAATACATCATGGATGCATTAAAGTCTCTACAGATTATAATATTATAATATCACTAACGATATGAATTTGGACTGGCAGTATTCAAGTATAAAGGGCATTTATTAAAGAAGTTTTTTTTTTCTTTGTTTTTTTTATTATTATACTTTTTCTTCTTTATCTGAAAAATAAGTCAGCATTAACTTGGAATTTAAATATTAATGTAAATAGAATATATTATTACCTTCTAAATCCACAATAGTAAATTTACTCTGAAGGTTTTATTAATTTATACAAGATTATTAACAAGATTAATATAGTCTATTAATTTGTCTGAATTCTAATTTGTTTTAGTTTAAATATAGCTATCCTATAAGTTATTTTTTTTTTGTTTTAATAAATTTTTGTATTTGAAAAAAAAAAATTCTTTTGATATGCTTGTACTAATTTTTTTTTTACTGGAGCCAATTAACTTCTATTAACTTCAATTAACTAAGCCAATTAACTTCTGGCTTTAACATTAATATTTTATTTATTAAGTAGCTTAAAGTTTTTGTTTTTGCTAAATTTTATCATTTAATGATTTAAATTGACATAACATGATAATATAATTTTATAACAACATTTAAATGGGTTCTTTTAGATTTTGGCCTAATTCTTACTGAAATCACAATAGAAGTATCATTTCCAGTAGATCTTAGGCAGGTGAGTTATTTCTTCATAAAAAATTTTGTTCTCAAAAAAAAAGAAAACTGTAGTAAAAACTGCACTTAAATAGAACATCATGTAAACATCATGTAAACATAATACCAGCATAATAACAGCAACATAATACCAAACATAATACATCATAATACCAGCATAATAACAGCAACATAATACCAAACATAATACATCATGTGAACATCATGTAAACATAATACCAGCTCAACAATTACCCAAAATGTTTAGCTGAACATTTCTTTTACTACAATTGTTGTAAAATTATGCTAAAACCGTAAATACTGGATAATGGAGTTTTCCATAGAAATAGAAAGAGTTTGATAAAAGTTTTTTTTACAGTGTGGATTAAATGGAAACATTGTAAATAGGATTGGTTGAAATATTTTTAGCATCAACGAATTTTGTTTGCAACAAACTCCATACAACTGATTAATTTTTAAATAGTCCTTTATAAATACCAGCCATATTGAGTATTGTTGTTGCATGTGCTTTCTTATTATTGTTTATGTGTATCACCTTTCTTTTCTTTATTGTTCTCCTTCCCAAGACTCTATTTTTGATGTTGTTTCTGATCAAATTAACCAACTCTTTCTCTTAATCCCTTGACCAATATTGTTGTTAGTGGTGAGCTGCTCACCACTAACAACAATGCTCATCGCACTGATGACATTGCATTGATCGCACTAATAGCTTGGCTTTAATACCACTGACATTGCTGACATCAAAGCTCAAAAGCTTTTTTTAGTAAATGGCACAAGAATGGAAAAAAAATTTTAGTAGATGGCACAAAAGACACTAACTCTTTAGAGCAGTGACCCTTATAGTATTTATAGAAAAAAGTATCATTATGAGGAATGATACTTCTCTTTTCTATAAATACTGTAATGGTTGAAAGTTAGCTACAAGTGCACGTCCATCTATGTTTACAATGCATTTTTGCACATTGATATGGCAACCATGTTCACTAGCCACTGAGAGCCCCATGCTATTGCAGAAGTGAAATCCGTTTCAAGCTCAAATGTCCTTTCCAAGCAATCAGAGAGTGAATCAGAGACTTCTTATCAAGATAAGAATAAATGGTAGTATCATCAGCGACTAATGCCAACTTAGATGTGAGAATTTTTTGGAGATTGTTAATGTAAATTTAAAAAAGTATCAGGCCATAGTTAGAGTCTTTAGGAACCCCTCAAGTTACAGCTAATGAAGTATAGTGCTGTACATTGAGGGCAACTTTTATACTACAATTGGCAAAGAAGGATTCATTAATCTATAGATGTTACCTGATACACTGTAAGAAGAGAGCTTATGGAGAAGACCATCATGCCAAACTTTATCAAACCTTAAACTCTCCACATCTATCTGATGCATAATAAAACCTATCAGTAATTACCGTTAACAAATCAGCAGAAGTATGAGAAGATTGAAATTCATATTGATGATTAGAAAGTAAGTTATTAGATTCAAAATAAGAGATTAAGTTAATAAAAGACTCAAAAAAAAAATTACTTATGATTGTAAAAAGAATAATTGTTAATTAAAGACTCAAAAAACTTTGTTGCTAATTAAAGACTCAGTCGTTAATTAAAGGTTCAAAAAAACCTTGCTTATGATTGGAAGAAGACTAATGGTAGTTAAATGAGTGAGATCGCTCTCCAGAATTTTTGAAAATAAGGATAACAGATGCTGGATTCCAACAGGCTGGAAAACAAGACTTAGATAAGCACTTTTTAAATAATTTTGAAAGTATAGACAACAGCTCCGGTCCTTGTTTGGATCACAAGCTGTAAAAGAGTCTAAGCAGGAAATCACTTTAGATACAGAAACTGGAATGATACGAATGTCAACCTGTTTGTTGGTTATATCAGAAAAAGCACAATTAGTGTAATCAAGAGATGATATTGCTGAGAAGTTTTAAGCAAAAAATTCAGCTTTGTCTTTAGGTGAGGTGACAATATCTAAAAAATACGAAATAGGTGAAAGAATAGATTTTACTTTGTTATAGACACTATTAAAGATATTCCAGAAGTCTCTGGAGCCTAAATTTTGAGATGAAATATGAGATTTTGTGATCTGAAAATATCAGGTTTTGGCATTAGATAATAGCTTTTTACAATGGTTTCTAGCAATAATAAACAGATGTCTGTTTCTAAAGAATTGTTGTGGCAATAGATATGGAAGTAATGGTTACAATTGGAAATGACAGCAACACAATGAGTTGAAATCATGGAGAAAAGTGAGTCTTGACTTGGAATTGTCAGGAGGGAATAAAAGATTCTATGTCAGCCTGAATCCAAGTTGTTACAAAGGCACATTTGTCAGCATGAAAACAAAAGATTTCTACCCGAGGGCTGTTGCGAAGAAAATCATGGAAAGAGTCAAGTTGTAAGAGGTACAATGGTAGGGGGATTCTGACAATAAATAAGAATGAGATAAAAGTTTTAAAGAGATCAAACTGTGATCAGAAGTGTCTAAGGATGAAGGTGGAGAAACTGAGCACTGACTAAAATCAGAAACAAGACATAAGTCGAGTAGGGAAGGTAAATGATTGGGATTGTCTGGAAAGCAAGTTAGAATATTGACTATTTGTGTTAGAGATTGAGAAAAAAAGATTGAGAAAGGCAAAAGTTGTGTCACACCTGCAGAATAAGACAGCCACCAACATGGCTGAAAAATAAAGAATGAAAGAAACGTCCGTTTGATCAGAAATAACATTGAAAAAAAGTTATTCTTGAGATAAAGGAGATCAATATAGAATAAAGAGAACGGTAATAGAGTGAAGTGGTGTTAAACGAAAGTACATAGAAAAATAGTCTGTGGATTCAAACCTAGTGTCCCAACAAATGGATGAATTTTGATTATTGGAGTGTTTACAAATTAAAAAAAGATCCATCAGCACTATAATCACAGAAAATGAGACGGAAAATGAACTCAAATTAGCCTCACAAATAGTATGTTGTTCTGTTGAAAAATTGTGTGATGTAATTTGTTGACAACCCCTTATATATTCCTATTTTGATCTATGACAAAATTCTTACTGATTTCTCTACTTTATGTATTCTTGGATTATCATTCATTACTTACCTCTTATGGAAACCATATAAAAAATCCATTTCAAAGTTAGCATCTGCTAAAGTAGCAGGCAGTAAAAAGCCTCTTTTCTACTCTTTATATGAAAATTTCTAAAAAAGATAAGAGGCAGTAAAAAGCCTCATCTTTTTTAGAAATATTATTTTCATATTTTGATTGGTTCATCTAATAAAGCCCTCTCTTTTAAACAAGATCAAAAAGTTGTTAGAATTGTTTTTGTTGCAAAGTTTGAGCACCTTGTATGGTAGTCTTTTTTCTTTTGTACAAGTATTACCATGGTTGGTGCTTATACAAGCTGTCATCACTTGTTTCATCAACCAAAACTCAATCTAGCATGACTTGTCATTCAGCTAAATTGCATACTTTTACTGTAATTTTTTCTTCATGCTTAAAGATGTTTTGTTTTTTCATTTTTTTTCCCCTAACATTGGTGTGTTGAAATTCTCTCCTGTCTTCATGATTTCCTAACACATAGATCTTAAGTTTTTTGTTAATCACTTTCATGCTCTTTAATAGTCTTTACGTTTTCTGTTTTAACTTATTTAGTGGTTGGTTGCAGCCTTGTTAGGAGTAAATTTTTTTTTTTTTTTTAAATAATTTTGTTTTATATATATATATATATATGTTTATTTTGGGAAGAGACATCATTTATGCAAAATTAAAAACCATCTTTTAATGTGAAACAATTTGTTTTTAAAATTAAATTTTTTGTCTTTTATTGCAGAAGAAATATAACTGTGTTTATTATTGTTCTGTGTTAAACTGTGTTTATTATTGTTCAGTCTAAGAATTATATGTGGCATTTTTATAAAAAAGCAACCAAAGGTCATCTAAACAATTTGTATTTTTAACTAATTTACATCAAATTTATTTTTATGTTCAACTTTTTTAAGAATTGATTTATAAAAAGTATAAACAAGCATTTTTATTTTAATTGTCATTTTTAGTGAGGATGACACAGTTGTTATTAGTTGTTATATATCATAATAATTTTGTTTATATTGTAATTGTTTACTTATACTTAAAGATTTTTTTTTAGCTAGCTTCTGTTCTTTTAAAACAATACATAGACTGTCATTGGTCTTCATTATCTGAAGAAAAGTTTCGTCCACCAGAAGTTAGCCCTGATGTATAACATTTAACAGTTATCATAATTTTTAAACATTTAAAAAATTTAATTTTTATCCTTACAATATTCATTTTTATATTCGCAATAGAAAAAAAGCATAAATGAAATTAAAGTTTTTTATTTTAAAAACTTTTATTTTAGGTAAAATCTTTGATCCGGCAGAACTTACCCAATGGTTTGCAAGATGAAAATAGCAAAATTCGTTCCAGCGTGGTTAGTAAAATATATAATATTTAACAATTTAGAAAAAGGGTTTTAATTTAACTTTTCGCTTTTTTAAACTTTTAAAAAGTATCTATTTTTGAATATTGTTTTATTTGTTTATTAACTATGATGAGTTTTTTTTTGTGTTACACCCATGATGACTTTGTTTTTATTTTAAAAATTTGTAACTAATCATTTGTATCTATGAACAAAGTATTGAAGTTAATGTTAATTTAATTTGCTAGAAAATTTTAACAAATTATAAAATATAAGAAATAAAAATTTTCATAATGAAATCAAATAACTAGATTGTTTATATTAGATACTCTTTCAAATTAATGATTTTCAATTATTACTTCCCAGCCAGCATACACATGTTGGTAAAATGTTAGATTGTTGCAAGAATTAGCAATATCTTTGCTTCCAACAAGGCTGCAAGCAGCCACTATTAGAGTTGGAAGTTACTGGAAAAGAAAAGATAAAGTTTATAGAGCAAGATAACGATTGACGGATGACTTAAAAGATTGCAAATTATATGAATCAGGAAAGCAAGATGAAGGAAGCGAATTCCAAAGAACTGGTGTTCGAGGAAAAAAACTAGAGGAATAATAGTTTTTGGAGCAGTTTGTGGAACATTCACAAAAGGATGAGATTTAATTGAATGACGAGTAACACAAGAATGATTATTAGTAGATGGCACAAGAGATACTATCTTTTAAGAGCAGTGCCCATTATAGAACTTATAGAAAAGAGAAAGAGAAGCAACATTACAACAATGTGATAATGGTTGAAGGTTGGCTACAATAGCATGTCCAATTATGTTTACTATGCGTTTTTGCACCTTGTCTAAAAGAGAATAGGCATCATTAGAAGATCTTCCTCAGATATAGCAACAGTATTCCATACAAGGACAGAATTAAGATTTATAGAGATAAAGAATAGAATCCGGAGTAAGAATGTGTCGAGCACGATAAAGAGATGCAACCTTAGCAGATGCTAATTTTTCAATGGATTTGATACATGTTTTCCAAGAAAGATAGTAATCAAGAGTTAATCCTAGGAGACAAAGGGTAGATGACTCATCGAGTACATTCATAAATGAAGGAAGATTGTTCATAAATATATGAAGATCTAAATTATTGCGATAAAGATTAGTTGGAAAAATTGAGTTTTATCTGAATGAAAGTTCACCAGCTATTGTGAGCCCCATGCTGTAATAGAAGTGATATCCTTTTCAAGCTCAAATGCTCCCTCCAAGCAATTAGAGAGTGTTAGCTTCTTATTAAGACATGAATAAATGATAGTATCATCAGCAAACAATTCCACCTTAGATTTGAGTATATCTGGAAGATCGTTAATGTAAATAAAAAAGAGTATTAAAAAGGAAAATGAGTACTTGCAATGTCAGGTTTTATACATTATATTAACCTTAATTCATATACATTGAATTAATGTTGGGTTATTAACATTAAGTCAATGTTATGTTTTAGATGGTTAAAACAATAAAGTTTTGCAATGGTTTTATTTATGTTTGATCAATATACCCTTTAATTAAATTATATTATATAATATATATATCATATAATTTCATTATTGAGCAATATATAGTCTATATTTGTATTTTTATTATTATGAATTGTTTTTTTATAGGCCTATGCCATGTCAAAAATTGCATCATATGATTGGCCAAATGATTGGCCTGATTTGTTTATGTTGCTTATGCAAGCATTACATAGTATGAATCAAAATGTAATTCATGGAGCAATGCGTGTGTTTTCAGGTAACTTGTTTTTATGCTTGTATAATAAGTGTATTGTATGTTTAATATATGATTATATATGCATATGATTTGCTTAATTGAATATTTTTTACAAACAATGAAACATAGGAAAGAGCAAAAAGAAAAAAAAACTGATGTAAACAAAAAAATAGATGATGATAAAAATGCAATTAATGAAATATTTACAGCACTTAAACTTGATAATGAGAAAAATGTATCATCATCGTTTTCATTCAAAAAATGAAAAGCCAGAAATTATAATTGTCGAAATGGACAATAAACATTCTGCTCAAGAAGTAATTAAAGAAGCCAGCAAATAGAGTAAAATCAACGAATATAGAAATAAAGTTTATATTAACCCTGACCTCACTTTAGCGCAACGAGAAAGCAAAAAATTATTAATCGCGGAAAGAAAGAAATTAAGTAAAAATCAAACTGAAAATCAGCCCTTTTGATTCATCATTAAAGATGAGAAAATTATCAAAATTAAAATTAAAAATGACTTATCAAAATTCAAAAAATTTTAAAAGAAATGTAAAAATTAACAAGTACAACATCAGTAACTATAATAATAATAACAATAATACTAAAAGCAATGATTTTGAACCTTCAAACAATAAAAATCAATTAAACAAACTAAAACGCTGGTATACAAATGCAACTTCTATTAACAACTCAATTAAATTATCTCTATTTATTAGTGAAATTATTACATTAAATATTGACTTGATAATGGTATGCGAAACTTGGTTTCAAACTAGTACATATTTAGATTTACATATTTGGTGCAAAATAAAATTAGCAAATGAAACAATATTACTAGGTTGCATATATAGACCACCAAATGCAACAGCAGAACTAAATAACAAAGACCAAATGCAACAGCAGAACTAAATAACCAGCTAAATGATGTAAATTATGTAGCAAAAAAAGTTAGCGAGTCAAAAAGAAGTAGATTGTCTTCTAATTAATGGAGACTAACTTTCCTAAAATAAAATGGAACAAATATGGTTTAAGTGAATATTTGTTAGGAAATACATATGAAAATAGTTTTGTTACAACGTTAAATAATTGTTTTCTTTTTCAAATGGTTTTTAAACCAGCTTTTCAAATAAATGAGATTAAAGAAAACATTTTAGACTTAATTATCACTGATAAAGACAATAGAATTCTTGAAATAAAACATGAGCCTTTATTGGGTGATTCAAATAAAGGCCATGATATAATAACATATGATCTTATAGTGAATAACACTATCCATCTAAATGTTGGTAATAGAAAAATTTTATACAGAAAATCAAATTTCGCAAAATTGTCACGGTTTTATAATGAAGTTGATTGGCAGACATTATTTCTAAATAAAAATTTTAATGAATGTTATAATCTGTTTATAAAAATCTATAATAAGTCAGTTTCAAAACTTGTGCCATCAATAAATGTTCAGTCAAAGATTGGTCCATTATGGTTAACTAAAATATTAAAGAAAGAAATTAATTTAAAAAAAAAGACTGTGGTTTAAATATTTATCATCAAATAAATCAAGCTTTTTAAAGAAACTATATATAATTATATTACTCTCCTTAACTTTACTTAGAAATAAGTTGGCAATAAAAAAAAAATTGGTGTCACTTCTTTGATCATCTTTGATCTCTGTATGAGTGACACCATCCTAATAAATCATCAATTTATTATTACAAATAACTTTATGCTTATAAACTATATATAAGTTTATAAATATGAATCTAATATAGCAAAAAAATCTAAAACAAATCCTAAGCTATTCTATTCTTACGTAAATAAAAATAAATCAGCCAAACAAAAAATTAAATTATTTAGAGGTCAGAATGGACAATTGCATGAGGACGAAAGTAAAATATCAAATATTCTGGGTTTACATTTCATTCTGTGATTATCTAAGAAAAAATACCTGTTGTGTTACCATATTTTAAACTAAGATCATCTATAACGCGCAACCTAAATAATGAAGGCTTCTCTCCTATAATAATAGCAAAACACTTAGAAAAGTTAAATGTTAAAAAAATCAATCAATTGGACCTGATAAAATTCATCTATTAATCTTAATGAAATGCAATGTAGCTCTGTCATATCCACTATCTTTAATTTTCTCAAAAAGTTACAATGATGCAATAGTTCCTGAAGAATGAAAACTAGCGAATGTAACACCAATTTTTAAAGGAGGTAGTAACTTAGATCCATCAAATTATCGGCCAAAATTGGACTGGAGCTTTGTCTGAAATCCAAAATGGTATCTAAGATGGCATTCAAAATGATATTAATAATATCTCAGCTTGTACTTAGAAATATTATTCTTGCATTTAGTATTATGTTTTAGAGGTCAAGGAAATTATTTTCGACATTTTTTATTTTTGAGCTAAACAAGATGCCCAACAAAATCTATGATGGCTGCCAAACCAATATTAAAAATAGAAATCAACTGCTTTTTAATACATTTACAATGTTGTGAGTGTCTGCTCATATCCCTTTGAGATTAGAAATTATTTGTTATATTATATTATATTTGTTTTATATATCGAAGTTAATGTTGAAGGTTAAATGTAAGGTTTAACTGTTTAATGAGTGGAGCTTGTTTTAAGATGATTTCTACTTTTCTCAACCAAAATCTAAAATAAGTTAATTTATAAATAATCATATTAATTATAATTGTGCGGAATTAATTCTTGTTTCCCTCTGATACTTTAGAAATCACTTTTGGTTCAACTTGTTTCTCACCAATTGACTGTTCACAGTTTATAACTTACTTATAAGTCATTATTTCTCAATTGCGATTCTTTTAAGGCTTCAAATGCACATATATAAAATCATTGTTGTAACATAAATCGGTAATTACTCTTAGTAGTTATTTAGACAAGGTTTACAACACAATATAAGCTGCCAATCCATATAAGAACAATAATTAAATCTAGTTGACCCTAAAAGTTTTGTTCAAAAAAGTTTTAGTTCACTAAAAAGAAATTTAGTTTAATCATAATGGGCATAGCAGACGACTTATGCTTATTGTGTGGTGAATCTCTTTTTTGTCATAAAGTAGTACTTGTTCAAAAAGGTACATAAGCCTTCAGCGCTTTTTTACAAAAACAATTATAATATTAGGTCTTCAATTTGTCATTTTAATTGTGCTTTTATATGTCATTTATAAATATACAAACCAAAAAATGTTTAGCTCAGGGATGTGGAGTTCCAAAAAGGACGCCTTTTTTGATTTGAAAGTCACAAAAAGATTATTACTTCCTAGTTTTTGGTATCCAGGAGCTTTAAAAAATGTAAAAAAACTTATGGACTGCTAATAGCAAAAATATCAAGACTTTTAGGTTAAAGGAACAATCAATTTTTGAACCCGCAGTCCTTATGTATAATGGCGGCAAGGACTCCGGAATTCCAGGATTTTGGGCTTAAAAACAATTAGTTCCAAGTCATTAAATATCATAAATTTTTTTCTTACAGCAGATTATAAATAAACCAACACGTTTAGAGCTTCTTGCCGCCAGAGATCATGAAAAAATAAAAATATACAGACAGTCATTTTGGGGCTCCGCATCCCTGGTATTGCTATAAATTTATTACTTGTAGGTTTGGAAAACCTGATAAGTTGCAGTAAACTACAAAATGATTTTTGAGAAAGTGAGACTATAAAAGACTATAAAAAGATATATTAACATGAAATCTTTTTTACGATACATAGACAGCAGTTCTTTACAAGTTGAATCAATTGAACACGCTAGTTAATGTTCTCAACCAAAAGCTTGTTAGTTTTTGGTTGAGAAAGTTACTTAATATTCTCAACCAACAAAATACTAGCCATAAATATACAAAGGAACTTGAAGATAAAAATATACCACTCAATTTTTTAGTTATTAATATTATCAATAACAAAAATGGCCAATAAAAGTTCAAGATTCACCAGAAAGATGTAATTACCAACATCCAAATTTAACTGAATTCGGAACATGATCCAAAAGTTCTTGAAAGTAACTTTACTGGTTTCATTCATAGAGCTTATAAGATTTGCAATAAGCAATATTTACAACAAAAAGTCAATTTTCTAATACAAGTGTTTACTGAAAATGGTTACAAAAAATATAAGTTTGAACAAATTGTTCAAAAATATAAAACAAAAACATCAAAATCTTTATCTGACACAAAAAAACCTGCCTCCTTTTATGATCTGAAAATAGTTTTACTTATGTGATTACCTGGGAAAAGTCCAAAACTTCAAAAAGTATTTGGAATTTTGGTTTGAAGCTGTCTTTAAATGTAGTTCTTATTTGAAAAACTATATTAACAAGTAAAAATATCTGTAATGATATCACACATCTAGTAAAAATACCGTAATGATATCACACATCTGGTTTAACAGAAAATTTAGGGAGGCTTTGGAAATACAGTGTCAATGAACTGACACATGCGAGCCAATGGAAATGAATTTGAATGATGGTTGATATACAGGTTTTTAGAAATCGATAATGCGTTTTTATTCAGATCAAAAATTTACGTATTATATGTTTTTGTTTTTTAAGCAAAAGTTTTTTGTTTTTTTAACTTTTTTAAACTTTTTTAAATAGATATTTAAAAAAGTTTAAAAAAGTTAAAAAAACAAAAAAAAAAAAAGTATTAATACAAAAAAGTTTAAAAAAATGAGTTTTTTAAACTTTTTTGTATAAATATTTAGTTTTATAGTTGGATGATGAGACTGTATTGTTCTCAAATTATCACTAATAAATCTACATTAACAATCTCCCAGAAATTCTCACATATAATGTGACATTCTTTGCTGATGATACTACCATTTAAACTTGTCTTGATAACAAGCCAACACTCTCTGATTGCTTGGAGGGGGCATTTAAGCTTGAAAAAGATCTCACTTCTGCTACAGCATGGGGCTCACATTGGCTGGTGAAAAAATATATATATATGAACTTTAATGTATTCAATGAGCCATCTACCCTTCATCTTCTAGGATTAACTCTTGAATCTGTCCTTGTATGGAATACTGTTGCCATATCTTGGGTGGATCTTTCAATGATGCCCTCTTTTAGACAAGGTGCAAAAGCGCATTGTAAACATAGTTGGACCTGCTCTTGTAGCCAACCTCCAGCCATTATCACATTGCCATAATATTGCTTCTCTTTCTCTTTTCTATAAATTCTATAATAAACACTGCTCTAAAGAGCTGGCGTGGCTAATCCTATGTGCTCCAAAAATTCTTTTTCATCTAGTTTTTTTCCTCGAACATCAGTTCTTTGAAATTCGCTTCCTTTATCTTGTTTTACTGTTTCATATAATTTGAAATATTTTAAGTTGTCTGTTAATCGTTATCTTGCACTATAAAATCATCTTTTCTCTTCCAGTAACTTCCAACTCTAATAGTGGTTGTTTGCAGCCTTGTTGGAAGTGAAGATGTTGAAAAAAATAAATAAATAATATAGTTGTTTTGAATGTCTCCATAAAAAGAAGTTATTTAAATTAAATAATTTAGTGTAAACATTCAATATATGTATGTGATGAATAAAACCATGTTGTCATCCATAAATTATGTATGCATGTATTGGGAGGGGGTCACCCAAAAGTCTGCCAGTGCACACAAGGGAAAGGATGGAATTTTTGTTTGAATTTTATTGGTGTGAAGTCATGGAAATCAAACAAAAATGTTTTGGTTTTTCCTTTATTTGTAGAAATGCATTTGTTATATTAGTAAAAACCAGGTTTTAAAGGCATGAATTTAGTGACATTACATTTTTTCTTTTGTTCTTTGTGGCATGCTTCCGAAAGTTTCAATAAGCAATACATATAACAAATAATAATACACAGTAGAATCCCATTAACTTGGACTCTGAAGAGATTTTTATTTTGTCACACTTAACGAATTAATCAAAGCTCTCCAGATGTCAGACTTCGAAAATGTATGACTTTAAGGGGTGTATGCCTTAAAGAGGTGCCTTTAAAATGACTTAAAGAGACAATTTTTTTGAGTTATTTCTGTTATAGTTCTAAAATAAAAATCCTAGTTTACAAAATTATCATATGTTTATATCAGCTAATTCATTTGTGTTTAAAATGCTTTCAAAACAAGATGTATTATGTGAGTGCATTGTAAAGTGCTATCAAATGCACAAAAATCTTGTGGAAAATTTTTCTTTGACCAGCTAAAATAATGAACAAGCAGGGACTTAGTTTGCTTCATGGTGCTTTCAACAACAATGATTCAATAAGTCAACGAGATGCTGCAGAATATTTCAAGTGTATGCAACCTTATATCTGCAAAATGTCGAATAAATAAGGAATAGTCTGTTAAAAAAAACAAGAGCACTGGAATTGGCTGTGTTTGAGCAGAAAGTAATGCTGTACATTGCCATATGTGAAAAGCAATTTTCCATGGTTCAAGCCAAGTAGTGTGACTAATAATCAAGAAGTATACTAGAATCAATGTTAAAAGAAAATATTGATTCAATTTCTTCAAAAACCTCATTCAGATGGCAATTACGTGTTTTGACCTGATAAAGCATCATTACATTATGCCAAAAAAACACAAGTCTTCTTGGAAAGCCAAAACATTCCAATCTTGGAAAGCCAAATCATGTACCAATAAACTGCAATCCAGCAGACTTGCCTCAGTGTCAATAAATTAGAGACTTTTTTTGGATATTTGAGTTTATTAGTATACAAAAACAACTGGAGAGCTAAGAACTGCAAACAATTAGTTACCCGAATCAAAATATGCATTCATCAAATCAAATAAGTGATGCACCTTTGCTTAAAATAAATATAATTTTCATTTTCTAAACATTTATGTTTATTTTAGCCCAATATAAAAATTCTCATTTTTTAGTTATCCCCCATTAATAGTAAATACTAATAGGCAGCCCTCAAAAATCGGCCAATTTTTTGCCGAGCTAAAAGCGTCGGTAAAAAATTGCTGACCTCGTTTCTATGTTTTATGGTAACCCCTTTGTGTCAAATTTTTTTTGCCGGCCTTTAACAGTTTGAGATCGGCAATTTATTGCCGACTTCAAACTGTTAGACCTCATTTTTAGACCTCAAACTTTTAGAACTGTTAAACCTCATTTTTCCTAATTGGAAAGGTTTTTTATGGATATATAATAGCTTGTATTATGATGCTAGTAAAAATATAAATAAATTATTAGTAAATTTATGTTTTTTATGTAAATTTATGCAAGCCATCTATTATAATAGCTCCAACACATTTTACATATATAATATTTAATAATTTGTGTTTAAATGGAATATTGTTTAATCTTTTATTTTAAAAAGTAAAAAAAAGAAGCAAAATAAAACACGATTTTAAATACAAAATAATTTTCTTTACCCTTGTTTTTTGTATCATATTATTTATTATGTTAAACATAATATTAACACCCTGATGTTAGTATTTATAAAAACAGATAAATACAACTAAATAATACAAATTTAAAGTAATACAAATAGTTTCTTTAAAATTTTGATTTTTTTTTAAACCCTTTAATGATGTTTGCATTGTAATTCAATTGTTCAACATTTCTAAATTTCATACTTTTTTTTACTTTAGATGTATATATATTTTCTTGTTTTAAGGTTATTTAAATTTTCAATGGTTTATCAACATAATGTTTGATTTTTTTATTTATTTTTTTTCCCTAGAATTTGCAGGTGAAGTCAGTGATTTGCAAGTTCCACATATTGCTCCTGTTATTTTACCTGAAATGTTGAAAATATTTTCACATCCTGAGGTTGTTTTTTTTTTTTTTTTTTTTTCATACCCTGAGATTTTAATTTTCACATCATGAGATTTTATTTTTTACTTTCTGAGGTTTTATTTTTCACATATCAAGTTATTTTTTTCACATGAGGTTTCATTTTTCACATTCTGCGGTTTTATTTCTTATATTTTCTGAGGTTTCTGAGGTTTTTATATTTTTCTGAGGTTTCTGAGGTTTTTATATTTTTATCTTTTTTATTATTTTTACACTTTAAATAGTCTTTACTTATTCTATACTTTTAGATATACGGTATTCGAACAAGCTCCAGAGCTGCTTCAATTTTTTCTACCATTATGGGACTTATTGGATTAATGAAAGAAGTGAATAAGGTCTTTGATTTAGGTTTTGATTTCAATCATGTTGCAGTTTAACTTCAATCTTGTTCATTTTGAGATGAGAGTTAAATTTTTTAGGGAGTGGACAAGCATTTGCTGATGCCTTATTTGCCTCAGTTCTTAGAGGTTTGTAGTCATCAGCTCACTGTTCCTGAGAGTGAAACATCTGATTGTGGATTAAAAATGGAAGTTTTAAAGGTGACTAAAATTTTTAAAATGTCATTAAATATTTTTTAATAAAGAGTTTCATGTTTAATATAGGTTACTTCTATTGTTCAGTACATCATGCAGAGAGATTTTCTTCATTAAAAGTTTTTCTCTGAAAATTGCTGACCTTACTCTAAATATTGCTACCTTTTTAAAAAAAAAACAAGTTCAATACGATTTTAATGACAGATAAGTTACAGATAAATAACTTCCTTGTAAAAATACCCAGGTCGTGTAAGTCTCGGAATTCGCTGATTATTACATCAAAATTATGATCATTCCCAAAATTTTATTGTTTTATTCCAACTGGTTTATAAATTTTAAGTTAAATTTAATTAAAATACAAAAATGAACAATTTAACTTAAAATAACATGAAATAAGGTTTTATATATCTTTTTGTATGATATATAGTTTCACAATATTTTTACTGAACAATTAGGTTGAAATTTATGTTTATATATATATATATATATATATATATATATATATATATATATATATATATATATATATATATATATATATATATATATATCTGAAATTTTTTGCTGACCTCAAACACTTTTTGGTCGGCAGTTAGGTCGTCATTGCCAAACAAAGCCTATCCACTTCGTGAAACTCCTGTTAATTGATCAAAATTGCATTCTGGGATGTCCTGCCGGACCTCTTCCGCTTCCGTGGATTTTATGAAATAAAAAATTTATGAAATAAAAAATTCTTATAACAAAAAACATAACAATTTTTTTAAAGTTATCAGCACATTTTATTACAAAAAAAAAATAATTTAAAATATAGTTTAATTCAAAAAATAAAGTTTAACTTGTCTAAATGGTAAAGAGATTAGATGTGTTGCCAAGAAACTATTTCACCATTAATGTCAATGTTATGCCTTCGTAAATTGTTTCTGAAAAATAACATGAATACTTTTATCATTGGAAGGATTAGAAAAGTATGGAAAGTTTTTGGAAAACCCAAGCAAACGTAAAGCAGCTATATTAGTTGATCCTTGATCACAAACAAAACTATTTATTGTGTAAACTTCTTGAACCTTAGAAATGGTTTCACATAATAAAGAAACTAAGTCAGCTGTTGCTACTGTTGAATTATTATAAAAATAAGCTATTGGCTGTTTCTATTTATTTGCCGAGCCTCTAACCATAATTACAAGCATGATTTAAAGCCTGATTTAAAAGTTTTCCATTTTTCATATTGTAAATCTTGTTAGAATTTCTATCATACTCTAAATGCTGCTTTAATGACATTTTATCCATAACAAGACTGACATTACAATCAAGTGAATTCATTGCATCAGCATGTAACTTTAATAAAGAAAACAATCGACTGGAAAACCCATCTTGAAGTTCTGAAAATACACAGGACAAAAATAATAATAAACAGGTTTGACTTGGTAAACAGAATATCGCTTGCAAGACATTAAAAGTTTGAGGACTATGAAACAAAATTCGCAAAGCCAAAACATTGTCACAAACTGCCCAGCATTTTCCTTTATTGACTGGTTTACTCATTTCTAATTGAATTTAAAAAAAACTAACTTGTATAGGTGATAAGTATTTTCTGGATAAATTTAAATGTTTTATAGACCCATCACAGTTTTTTTGAGTTTTTTGTTTAGATTTTAAATGTTGAACTTGTTTACGTAGAATTTTTGACACGCAATGTTAATAATAACCTTTGAAGTTTGTTGAAATTTATTAGTTGACATTTTGTTCTCTTAATTACTATCTGAATTAACAAGTAAACAAACAACTTGATTTTTTGCTGGAACTGAATGACGTTCAACTTGTAGTTTTCTTTTGCAACCAAGAAGTGTAGGAGGATTTGGGATGTTAAAAATAGTAGGAATTAAAAATAGTAGGATTGTAACAAACGTTTTTCACCATTATTTATAGAATAATACATTGTACTTTAAAAATGATTACTGCGCAAATAAAAGTTTTTGTTTAAAAATACAAAATCTTATTTTTCTAAATCTTTCCTAGAAAAGTTGATGTTCCACTGTATCTAAAAATTAAACAACAAAAGAATACGTTTTAAAATACTACAATAATATGCTTTAAAATACTACAATAATATGCTTTAAAATACTACAATAATATGCTTTAAAATACTACAATAATAATTTTATAAACTTTTTATGAAAAAAAAGTTATTATAAATAATATATGAATTAGCTTGCCTTTTATCGTCTTTAGGAAAACGAAAAAATGAAATATCTTTACAGTTTTTTCCACTCTTATTTCCACAGTTTATAGCAGCACAAAATGATGGCATTGTTATAACTAAGATCAAAATTCTTAAAGGTACATATAAAAATAACTATTTACTACTTAATATTATAAAATTCTGAGGTCCGGCAGGACATCCCAGAGTGCTTTGCGATAAAATTACAACGAATTTTATGAAATTATGCCCAACTGGATAGGCTTTGTTGCCAAATGCCGACCCTAATTCTGAGGTTTATATATATATATATATATATATATATATATATATATATATATATATATATATATATATATATATATATATATATATATATATATATATATATATATATACATACATTTTTAATGAGCATTAAAATAGTTTAAATTACAATGAATGCTGGCAGATTTTGCAGAGAACTATTAATTTTTAATACAGAATGAAGTACAAGGCTAATGTTAGAATAAGCAACAATCTATATTACATCTAGTTGTTATATATTTAAAGAAAATTTCTAAACCAGGTATTCAGCATAACTTGTTTTGTTTAATAAGTGACAATGACCATAATACCTGGTTGTTTTTTTTTGCAACCAGCCATGGTAAATCTCTTTATGATGGTACAAACACTATTGAAAAACCAAATATTCACAAATAATACTATGCATGAATTTTGTATTGCCAGTATATTTTATAAAATTACAGAGAAAATATTAACAACAGCTAAAGTTATAAATTTTTATGGGAAAAATGGTCCCAGAGACCAAAAGTTACCACTATTATATACTCAGTTCAAATTTTGAAATTAGAATAATAATGGAATAGTAAGTGGCTTTTATTTGCAGACAGATTTATATTCATAAGCAGCAGTATCTGATGTTGTGGTTATGGTGATGTTGATGTTGTAGTTGTTCCAAATGATTAGGTTGCATTTAATAATGTTTTGATTTGTGTGTATATATATATATATATATATATATATATATATATATATATATATATATATATATATATATATATATATATATATATATATATATATATATATATATATATATATTTTACTTCAAATAATATCCAAATCAAGTTCATGCACTTTCATTATCCATTTCAAAACTCATCATCAAGATCATTAAAAAATTATATTAAGTACCACTTGAATTTAATAGTAATGAATGTCCCAACAATAATAAGGCAAATTTATGATGTTGAAGTGAATGATTATATTACTATGATTGATAAGTTCTAATTATTTGCATTTTAAAATATT
Organism: Hydra vulgaris; assembly: GCF_022113875.1. Classification (NCBI taxonomy): domain Eukaryota; kingdom Metazoa; phylum Cnidaria; class Hydrozoa; order Anthoathecata; family Hydridae; genus Hydra; species Hydra vulgaris. The sequence goes on along the minus strand of NC_061157.1, from coordinate 3,216,312 downwards.
TAAGTTTATTTTAATATTTTAAAATAATTTTTTTTTTCTTTTTGAGTTTCTAGTGTGTAAAAAAGTTTTTTTTTTCAAGTTTTGATTTGTCTTGTTTTTTAGTTGATAAAGTTGATAAAAATAATATTTATGTTTTGAAACTAACAAATAGTACATTACATGTTTTAGGTTTTGTTTTAGAAAAATTTCAATTTCTAATTATTTGTATTTGTGGAAGAGAGAAAATCATGACAAAGTTATGACATTGGGACTGATGTTTTATGAGTTGATGAAAATGATTTTTGACATGAAAATGATGTTTTATGAGTTTATGAAAATATACAATAGAAATCAGTTTTAAATAAGCTAAAAAAAACAGATATTAAGAATCCTGGAGAAATTGTCAAAAGAGATATTTAGAAATTACCGTAGATTTCCTTAATTCTGAACAAAATTACACTTAGAGTCAAATAACTTAAACTGATTCCAGCCATTTCAGGGACCAAGTAAATAAAAAAAATAAAATAGAAAATGAAAATGTTGGCATAATTTTAAAAAGTGAAGTTTTTGTTTGGAATAAGGGACACCTGTTCCAAATTCCAAACGTAAATCAGTTCAAATCCCCAAAATAGCATACAAACTAAAATAGTAAACAATTTATACAAACCTCTATGCACAAACCTCTAGCTTAGAGTTTAATAACAAGATTTTAAAAATTTTAGGTTTCTTTTATATTTTAATTTAAGGATATAACATTACATTGTTAGTTCCTGTCTCATATTATCTATTTTTTTTTTGTCATAATAAAAAAAAAAAAAATTCACCTTCACCATTACCACTGTTATTTGGTGGTAATCCAAATTATTAGTATCAGGCAAGTTGCAGCCTTAGCAAATGCTCACCTGTCTATCCAATTGATAGCTTGTAATACTTTTTTACAGTTAAACAATGCAGTTTTTTTTGTCTCTTACACAGGGGTGTAGTGATAAAAAAAAAAGTATGTATATTGGGTATTTGATATTGTATGTGGGTTTATATTACCAGGCGCTATTCTAGACCATTTTTGACTCAAATTGAAATTAGAGAACCTTTTTTTTTATGCGTTTTTTACAGTGAGTATTGTTTGTTTGTTTTTTTGCAAGAAAATGTCAATTTCCCACTAAATTTCTCTAGGACGGAGGGCACTGTTGCTTAAACTTTTTCCTAGAATAGCCCCTGATTATCCAAAGGCTTCTAAAGGAATAACAAAGACAATTAGTATGATAAGGATTAGAGCTCACAGCAGGAAGACACTCAATATTTTGACTAGTAGACTTAGTTGTTGTTTCTTTATATTTTTATAAAGAGTTTTAAAAGTTTTTTTACTTTTATTTTTCTTAATTTTTATTCTTTTAGAATTGCTGTGTGTGAATTTTTTTTCTCTAATAATTTTTTCTTTAATTTTTTTTTTTTTTCACTTTTTTTTAGCTGCTTTTTCATCTTTTTATTTTGATTCACTTCCTCAAGGCTACTGAAAGCCACTGCAGTCAAAGAGGCTACTTCTCTAATTTATTAATACTAACTCTATAATTCCAAAACATGAACCTTGACAAACAAGGCCACTGTGTGGAGAAACAAGTTGAGCGCAATACTACCAGGGATCTGGTGGGGATTGAACTCTGGTTTTCTTTTTTTTAGCAGCTTGTGTAGCTTCGTTTTGAGCAATTGCAAATTAACAAGTTTTTTTTTTTTTTTTTTTTTTTATAATTTTTGTTTTAGGTGCCCCAAGACCTGACTTTAAAATTTAACTTTTAAATTTTAAATTTAAAAATTTAAAATTTTTTTTTTATAATCAAACATCAAAAGTTTCTTTTTTTTAGGCTTTAGAAGTAGTTGTCAAAAACTTCCCAAGAACAATATCTCACTTTATTAGTAGTATTTTACCACCTGTATGGCAGACATTTACTCAGAGTGTTGATATATACATAAAGACTACAGTTAATTGTGTTGATTTATCAGAAGATCCGGTTGATGAAGATGGTAAATCTTTGATGTTTGTTTAAGTGATAAAACTTTGCTTGTAGGTTTAACGCAATTTTTTTTTATTATTTTGTGTAACTTAATTTTATTTCATCCTGTCACAAGTTTACTCAGGCTTTTTAAAAATATGTTTTTTGAAAAAATAAATAATTTTTGAAAAGCTAGTTAATGTAAAATAAAATCTAAAATTTAAGTAAAATAAAATCATGAAAAATTTAAAATCTAAAAATTTAAGTAAAATAAAATCAAATCTAGTTTGAGATTTTTTATAAAAGTTATTTTTTTTAACAACCTAAATTATTATAATTATAACTGTATTTTTCAATAAATACATTATTTTTTAATTGTATGAATTTCTTGTTTTTTTCTTTCTAAAATTATTACTGTTTTTAAATTAAAATATTTATACAAAATAAGATAATTGGTATTATATACAGTTGATATTAATTATAGGTGACTAGAGACAAGTGATTTGACTATAGGAGATATTAATGATGGGGGGGGGATATTGGTAATGGGTAATTGGTGTGGGTGTTATCAGTGATAGGCAATCATAGGGTGTTATCAGTGACGATCATAAAAAAATTTTGATCTTATTTATTTTTTTTTTTTTTTATTTCAGGCGAAATACTCAGCTTTGAGAATTTAGTGTTTAGTATATTTGAATTCATCTCAGCATTAGTTGAAAAACCAAAGTTTAAAGAAACTGTTGAACAATACCTAGAGGATATTTTATTCTACACAATGGTTTATATGCAAATTACTGATGAACAAGTATATATTTTTTAAATTTTATCTATTCAATGGTTTATATGTAATTACTGATAAACAATTATTTTTCAAAATATTTTTCTATACAATGGTTTATTAGCAAATTACTGATGAACAAGTATTTATATTTATTTTATACAACAGCTTACATGTAAATTTCTGACAAACAAATTTTTATTTTATTCTATAAAATAGTTTATATGTAAAATACTAGCAATCATGTTTTTTATTCTGTGTTTGCATATAAACAATGATTATTACTTAAGTTTTCATATGAACAATTACTGACAAACAAATTTGTATACCCTTTGTAACTTAAGTAACCCTTTTTGTAAATTAAGTTACCATTTGTTTAAATTTTTTTTGTTAATTTTTTTTTAACGCAAAAAATTTAACTTTTTTTTAATTATTAATTTCATTTTTTAATGTTTTAATATTTTTGCTAGTAAGTTTTTTTTATACTTAAAATATCGTTTTACTTATATATTAAACTTTTTGGTCATTATTTAAAGGACTCTTTATTGTGTTAATATTGTATCACATTTTTAGGTTTTAAATTTTTATATCTCATAAATAAAGTGTATTTTGCTTTGCTACAATAGCTGATTTTATATTTCTTGCATTTTCCTTTATTTTAAAAAAAATTTTCAAAGAAAAAAAATAATTATAATACAGACTTTCTATTCATTTCTTTTTATTTTTGATATTGCTTCCATTACTACAAATCAAACAAGATACTCGGTTCCAGATTTTTTGCTAAAATTTTATCTACTTTTCTTCATCATCAGATGAAATTTTTTCTAAAACCAAAAATCTACCATTTTGAAGGTTAAATAAATCTTTGAATCATGACTAGCATTGAATTTCAAAATGGTTTAAATAAAAAATTAGTAACAGGTCTTGTCCTAATTTATTTCATTCATTCACTCAATTCATTTTCAGAATAAGTTGTTTAGGTATCTATTTTCAAGATTTTTTAAAAGTTATAACATTTTTGGAACCAGAATCTTACAAAACTTAGGAACAAGATCACTGGTCACTAATTTCATTTTCATTCTCTGTGCTGTACCTTGTTTTATTCTTCAAAAATTCAATTCATTCGTCGATATGAGTTAAACATTATCAAGACAACTAAAGTTCCTAAAATAAAGGTATTCCATCTTTCAACAAGAAAGTTTGAGTAAAAGAAAAACCAGTCCATATTTCCTGAAAATTCAATATATTTTACATATTAAAATAAAAAATATTATCAAAAATATTTGCTTACATTTTGCTGCTTTGTATCCTTATATTTTTGTATCTTTTATCTATAAAACTGTTTATTGTGACAGTCTTATTTGAAATTATAATGATTCAAATGATTTTTTTTTATATTACTAGGTGCAATAACTCAAGTTATTAAAAAAAAAAATTTATGATTTTTTAACAATATTTTCAGAGCATTTTAAAAGTGTTCCCTATACAGATCATTTGGTTGTTGCAGTCAATGTTAAAAGTGAATAATTTTATTATGGCTTCTTGTTAAATTTTATGAATTGTATCCATACAACCATCTATATCTGATTTGTAGACTTTCTTTTTGTGTTCTACCCAGATCTTAATTTTTCCTTTGTGTCTATAATCATACATAACCCATTATGTAACTAATTACATACAAATATTAAAGACAAGACTTACACATATTAAACTATCAGTTTACATTGCACACAAGGCAGATGTCTTGTTTATCTACCAGAACTCCAGGCTACTTCTATTACTGCAGTTGCCATTCATCAAGTTTTAAATTTTTGAGCCATTAAATTCTTAAAGAGACTATTGTCTTATGGTCCAGGTTGCTATGACCATCTGTTCTGAGGGCATATTCTTCATTCAATTTTGTTTAGATCTGTGTGTTGTTAACCTTGTTTTTTGTTTATTACCCTTATTTTTTACTGTTAGTTTGTATACCATATACTAGTACTATCCACTATTCTTTTTTTTTAGCACTATCCCATATTTTCTATTACCATTTAAAATATATTAATTTTAAATTATTTTCAAGGAATACTGATTTACCATTGAGCAATAAACATATATTCTACCTTTTCAGAATGAATGATATTTTACCAGATAATGGGTCGATAAAAAATGTATCAAAGAGGATCTTAACAATAAAATCATAGCAAACCTTTCCAACCATTTACCCATGGAACCTGAAACACATTGGCTGTGGGGTTTGATTACAGTTTGACTGGACCAATATATACCTAATTAAACCTATATAGACCAATGTGCCTATTTATTTCATATCCCATTGCGTCTACTTGTTTCAGCTTGTTACTTTTTGTTGCATTTTATTACCAAACTTATACAATCACTTGTCAAATCACTTCCAGAATATTTTAAAGACACCAACCAATTCCCTTCTATTCTTGAATAATAACAGTTCACATCACACAAGTTCATGTTCACCACTGCAGATGTCATCGCACTTTAATGCTGTAAAATTCACATAATGCCGTAAAATTTCACAGTCACCTAATGACAAACTACCATATCCATTATACTTGATACCATACTTACCAACACTATTTTTAAAGTCAATGACCACTTTATCAACAAATCTATGGTACTAACATGGTAGTGTTTATTATTACGGTACTAGGATGGTAGCCCCACCTTATGCTAACTTTTTTATGGATCGTCTTAATACTATTATTATCAAACAGTTCCAATATACCATTACACTTTACAAATAGGGGTTGTAAATTTACTGACTTTTTGATTTACCGGTAATCACCATTAAAATAAAAATTGTAATACCTGTAAATTGGTAAATTACTAATAAACTTTATATATCAATAAATCAATACAACTTTTATAAAATATATTTTTTCAAAAAGTAGCTTCTAAGAAAGCCTAAACTATCCAATATCTTGTCTCATAATCGAGATCTAATTTTAATACAAATTTGTCCAGTTCCTGAAAATATTCTTTCAGGTTTAACACTTGTTGGACGAATGGTCATCAAATAGTCAAAAACTATTTAAATTTACTTCCCTCGCTTATTTTCTTGTCAAAAGTACTCGAACTCTTTTTTTATAACTTCTTTTAGACCTTTTGTGTTACTCTCTTCTAAAACAGTTATTCCTTTATTCTTATCCGTTTGTTTTTAAAGAAAAAGATGAAGTTTTTCCTTCATAGAAAAATCAGTGTTAGGTTTAACAGTAATGAGGTCATATTTTAAATCGTAATTTAAATCTGATTCATTTAGGTGTCTTTAAATATTCTCACCATTATTGAACAAAATATTTTCTACAATGTCAACAATAGTTTTAATAATTATGGCTTTACTGCTGATAATAAAAATGCCATAATTGTCTTTAACAGAAATAATATCATTAGCGTCTGTTATATAGTGTAACACATTGAAAACATCGTTCTTCTTTCTTTAATACAACTTATTAATTCATTTTTTAGTGCAATACTTAAAAGTGTTTTGGTTACTTAGCTTGTCTGACATAAATTTTAATGTAAGATCGACTACATGTAAATTAACTTTTTTAGTGCAGTGTTTCAACGGCCAACCTAATAGGTTGCAAGCTTGATATTATATTTGAAAGTATTTTACTTCAATTTCATTAAAATCAATGTGAATTTTTAAATCTATCAGACTTTTTCGAACAGCATCTTTAAGTTTTAAAAATCTTTCCAGCATGCTTAATAAACTACTCATTCTAGTTTTACAGTCTAAAATTAAAGAAAGTTCTTTTACGACAGTTTCTTTAATGTATTTTTGCAGCAGTTTTTCCATTTTTGGTTAATGATTTTCTGAAAAGTTTTACAACTTTTTCGAATTTTTGTAATTAAACAATTTAGTTCAGCATTTTGTAGAACAAGTTGGGTAGTGTCGATATCTTTGTGGTCTACTTCAAAATTTTCAAGTTCAATTTCCGAATAATCAGAATCAACATTAAATAATACATTACCATCATATTCATTAACATCTTGTACATCTGTTGAACTAATATTATCAAGTACTTTTATGATTGCCATTTGTTTGCCATGTACGATACATAGCTGATGGTTTTAATTAAGTAACATTACTGTTCTCTTATTAATGGCAGCTCCATCTAATTTGCACACGGTATTTGACGAAGCTGTGTTAAACTCTTTAAGCTTCTTTTCAACTAGTTTTGCGCATACCTCAGCAGGTGTGGATCCATGAGTCAACCCAAGATTCCAAGAATTACCATCATTTCCATAAAGAATAATATTTATATACTGGCAGTTTTTTATTTGATGTCCATTCATCTGTGGTAAGGCTATAAGCTTTTTTATTGAGCTTATTCTGTGAAATTTCCTTTGCAACTTCCTTATTTTATCGGCATAACCTATTACTTTTTTGTGAATAGTTTTAGGTGATTTTGTAACTCTATGTACCCTTTTGTTTTTAGTAACATCTTCAAATCTTCAGATGTACAAAATTTATTGAAAGGAATGCCATCTTGTGAAATCATTCTTGAAAGTATAGCTTCAAGAGAATCGTCTCTTTTTTGATAAAAGAAGTAGTTTTTGATGCTATTGCAACTGCCGTTTTTTTTTGCGCATTCTTCTATATTTTTTTTTAAACATAAATTACAGTCATTAGTTTACTTAAGCGTTAAGTTCAAACAAAAGAATGCTTTACACTTTTATATTTATAATTTTTAATCTATTGAAAAGAAAATAAATAACTTATTTAATATTTATAGTAACTTCTTTATTAGATAAAAATATTCAGCAATTAGAAATTGAAACAATCCTTACATAGAAAAAAGCTTGATTTACCGGTAAAGTACAAAAATTTACCGGTAAAAAACTTGATTCAAATTTAGGTATTTACCGGTAAACCGATAACCAGAATTACAATCCTTATTTACAAAAGTTTAATTGGTGTCATTTTTTTTATTTGTACAGGCTCCAGAGAAGAACTCCTACTGGTTAAGATATTCATGAACAACTTTCACCCTACTATCAAATTTTTGAATTATATTCAAATTATTTAGTTAATTAATTTATAAGTTATTTATTATTCATTAAAAATGCAAAATTGTTCTATGTTTGAAACCAACTCTAAATAGCTTTTACAAATACCATCGTTTTAAGTTTAAAAATTTTGGAATATTTTGATTACAAACATTTTATAGCATTAAGGTTTCTTTATTTTACAATAATAATACAAATTCAAATTTGTTCTTTATATTGAGCATCTTTTTTTTTCATATTTTATTTTTAGAGGATTCATAATTGATTTAATTGATTTTTTTTTTATGTTTAGTTTCTGGGAAATTGAATTAGTTTATGATGTTTATGTTATGTTTTAGATAAATTTATGGTCAAATGATCCAAATCAATTTGTTGAAGATGAAGACGAAGAGACATTTTCATATTCAGTTCGCATTTCAGCCCAATATCTGTTACTGGTATGATATTTTTTTATGAACATTTTTATTTTTGTTCATCTTTTTATATTTTTTCATATCATTTTTGTAAATACCTTATTTTTTGTTTATTTTTGCTGATTTTATTTTTGTTAAGTGTATTTTTATTTTACTTTTAGAGTCTATCAGAAAATTTTAAAAGTGCTATAAAAAAGTTATGTAATGCTGTTGCAAGATTGAAGCGCAAGTCTGACGAACTGCGAGCTCAAAACAACATGGGCTGGTATTTTAATGTTTTATTAAAAAAAATAATAGGTACTAAGATCATCTTTACAGTGCCATGTAGAGATAAAAATACTCATCTTGGGGAGACAATAAATGCATCCTTCTACTGTCTTTTAGAAGGCCTCCTTGACTAAGACTTAATGGGTAAACAAATTCTATCTGTTGACCAGTTTTGCATTCCTTCTACATCTATTAGGTTCTAACTTTTGGTCTATTAAATAGTGTACTGAGTACTACTTGGGAATCAAGTCAAGCTCTTTAACCAATTTAAGAAATGACTAAAGTATAAAAAAAAAAACATAATCATCACCAAGTTTTCTAAATCCATAATTTACTATTATTCAGGGTCTTCAAAGTAACTTTTTCTGTTGAATCTTATCTTTTGCAAGGTTCAACCATTTAACCACATTCAAGGATCTACTTGCTCTTTGTGAGACAAATTTGAGTTCAGCTGTCTCATCTTGTGATCTTATTGTTAATGGTTATCTTCCTTTAATTTTTAAAGACTCCAATAGTTACATGCTTGGCCTGGGCATTTACACTCGTAAAAATTTACCCATTTGTCAGGAAACTAAGTTTGAATCCACAAACTATTTTTTTATGTGCTTTGCTTAGCACCACTTCACTATATCACTTATCTCTTTGTTATATATTGCTCTCCTTCACCTCTAGACTACACTTTTTTTGATGTTATTTCTGATCAAATTCACTTAGCCCTTTCTCTTTATCCTTCAGCATATACTGAATGGCTTGGTTCTAGAGTCAGTGACTCTGTAGGCGTCAAGGCTCACAACTTTTGCCTTTCTCAATCTCTAACACAAATAGTTAACTTTTTAACTTGTTTTTCAGACAATCTCAATCATTTACCTTCTCGACTCGACTAATATCTTGTTTCTGATCCTAGTCAGTGCTCAGTTTCTTCATATTCGCCCTAGGTGCTTCTGATCACGATTTGATCTCTCTAATAATATTATCTCTTTTTTCTTCATCATAAGAATCCTCCTACCATTTTACTTCTTACAGCTACCTTAAAGCTGACTGGTACTCTCTCTGTGATTTTTTTTGTGATGGCCCTTGGGTAGAAATCTTTTTGCTCGCTTGGAATTTTTTATTCCCTCTTGACGATTTCAAGTCAAGTCTTGCTCTTCTCCGTGGTTTTTCAATTTACATTAATGATCTCCTAAAAATTCTCAAATCTAATATTGAATTGTTTGCTGATGATACTACCATTAATTTTTGTCTAGATAAGAAGCGAACACTCTCTGAATCCTTGGAAGGAGCATTTGAGCTTGAAATGGGTCTCACTTCTGTTACAGCACGGGGCTCTCAGTGGCTGGTAAACTTCAACTCAGATAAAACTCAGTTTTTTTCAGCTAATTCTTATTGCAATAATCTAGATCTTTCTACATTTATGAGCAGTAATGTACTCGATGAGTCATCTACTCCTCGTCTTCAAGAATTAACACTTACTTCTGATCTTTCTTGGAAATCATAATTAAATTCATAGCAAAATAAGCATCTGCTAAGCATCTAATTTATACTTAGCATCTGCTAAGGTTGCATTAGATTCTACTCTTTATCTCTATAAATCTCAAATCCACCCTTGTACAGAATACTGTTACCATATCTGAAATGGATCTGCAAATGATTCCCTTTTTCTTTTAGACTAGGTGCAAAAATGTATTTTGAAAGTAGTTGGACCTGTAGTAGCCAACCTGTTTGTAGCCAACCTCTTGTAGCCAACCTGTTTGTAGCCAACCTGTTTGTAGCCAACCTGTAACAATTGTAACATTGTTATAATTTTGCTTCTCTTTCTTTTTTCTCTTAATACCATTAAGGGCGCTACTCTTAAGAACTAGCGTCTCTTGTGCTATCTACTAAAATTTATTCTTGTGTTACTTGTCATTCAATTAAAAAATTTTTTACTGTGACCTTTTTCAAAAATTAGGTTAAACCAATGACTTTCCAGTTATTTTCAAACCAAAGTTCATCTGTTTTTTATATTGGAAACTAGAGATATTAAAAATTTACCAAAAAGTCACATTCCTAGTATACATATTTCTTTTTTGACGTAGTTCTCAATTTTCCAATGTCTTTTGCAATGTTCCATTCAAGGACAAGTTTAATGACTGCATATTTTTCTGAGACCAACAGAATTGTAGAATTTGTTGACATCCAAATACTTTTCATATTAATTAATATTTGTATATACATACATCTTGTACTCAAATATATTATCACAATAAAATTAATATTTTGTTTGTTTAAAAATATTGGTAGCTTTCTGTAGTAAAGACTATCTTTGTATATATGTTATAAATTTGTTAATTACATCATTTCTTTAATTTTTTTATTACAATATTTAGGATGCCAAAGTAATCATAAATAAATAGAACACATTTAAAAAGCAAATCATTCAGGGAACTATTATCTTAGTCATAAACCAACAAATTAGCTAAGACCAATTCTATAACATATAAAAAGTCATACACCATTTCCTGTTATTAATCAATTTTTATGATTTTTAATAATAATGGAGAGAGGGAATAAGCCCCAAGCCCATAAAATTTAATGACCATGTTTTATAATTCACCTCATTTTATATATTAGTTGCATTATGTACATTGAACATAATGAGACTCTTATACTAATTTTTAGTAAAATAGACATTTTTTAAACGCCCTGGGCCCACACAAGACAAAACATTTAAAGATTCTTCCAAATATTACGCGCTTTACCATTTCTAACATTTATAAATATTTTTTCTTGTAAAATCCATAATGGTAGACAACTTTTGTATGGCCTTTAGTAAAGTAGCACCATAAGTTATGTTTTATTTTTATGTCTATATTATGTCTAATTGTTTTTTGATGATTGCATTTTAATAAGCTTTTTGAAAAAAGGGAGAAAAGGACCATTTTGATGACTTTTCAAATGACCTGCGCCCACTAGATAGACTTTTTAAGAAAAAGTTATTTTTGTCTCTTCTAATTTTCTAATATACATGAGAAAAATATTAGGTGCGCTTCCATATCCAAAAATTTTAAAAGTATGACCCACCCTAGTGCACAACCAAAACCTACGTGTGTAATACTCATAATATGATATTAATATTTTGTCAAAATTAAAGTTAGTGCACAAAGTTATATTAGTGTTACTTTAGCTGGACCAAAAAGAATTTGATTGTAGTTCAAGAATTTGATTGGAATTCACCATTAAAAAACTGATGCACACATATTTATAGATTGAATACATGAAAGATGTTTTAGCCTATATTTTAATATGTGCAAGTTGTAAAACTAATGCATAGATGCTAACATAATGAAAAGAAACAATATCGACACAGAAGATAATAAAGATAAGGTTTATTTTTCTATGGATGTATGAAATAGTTTTTAAAGTATGTGTTAATATATTTGATCCATATAAGCTTAAAGCTAACAGGATGAATAAAGTGAACAAATATAAATGCAAAAAATCATGAAATTATCATGGGTCTCGTATGCAACCTATACACAATTTCTTACTATTACAAGAAACTGAAGTTGTTATTGAAACTTACCAAATATTCTGTCACTAAATTTTCATGATAGCATTCATACATGTGAAACTGTAATAATGTAAAAAGACTGTAAATACAGGAAATATAAGAATATTTAAGTACCTTGATCATTACATTTTTGAATTTCAGGAAAGTGAGGGCAAAAAAAAATTTGAGGCTAGATTTAATAAACATGAGCAAGGAGGGGAAAGGGGGGGAGGGAGCTAATAAATTGGTGGGGGCTAATAAATTAGTGGGTTATAATTTTTTTTTTTTTTTTTATTATCTTCGCTTCCAACAAGGCTGCAAGCAATCACTAATTAGTGTTGGAAGTTACTGGAAGAGAAAAGATAAAGATTGTAGAGCAAGATAACGATTGACAGACGACTTAAAAGATTGCAAATTATATGAATCAGGAAAGCAAGATGATGGAAGCGAATTCCAAAAAACTGATGTTCGACAAAAAAAACTAGACAAATAAGAGTTTTTGGAGCACTTAGGAACAGTAACAGAAAAAGGATGAGACTTAATTAAATGACGAGTAACATGAGAATGAATTTTAGTAGATGGCACAAGAGATGCTAGCTCTTTAGAATAGTGCCCATTATATATAGTATTTGTAGAAAAGAGAAAGAGAAGCAACATTACGACGATGTGACATAGGTTTAAGGTTGGCTGATATGGCAACAGTATTCCATACAAGGTCGGATTTGAGATTTATAGAAATAGAAAAAAAAATCCAGTTTAAGAAAGTGTCGAGCTCGATAAAGAGATGCAACTTTAGCAGATGCTAATTTTGCAACGGATTTGATATAAGGTTTCCAAGAAAGATCAGAAGTGAGAGTTAATCCTAGAAGATGAAGGGTAGATGACTCATCGAGTACATTACCGTTCATAAATATAGGAAGGTCTAAATTATTGCGGTAACGATTGGCTGAAAAAAGTTTTATCTGAATGAAAGTTCACCAGCCACTGTGAGCCCCATGCTGTAGCAGTGGGGCTCACAGTGGCAAGTGAGATCCTTTTCAAGCTCAGATGCCCCCTGTAAGCAATCAGAGGGAGTTGGCTTCTTATCGTGACAAGAATAAATGGTAGTATAACAGCGAACAATGCCGCCTTAGATGTGAGAATATCTGGAAGATCGTTAATGTAGATTAAAAAGAGTATAGGGCCAAGGATTGAACCTTGAGGAACCCCTGAGGTTACAGAATAAGAAGAAGAGTGCTGTCCATCAAGGACAACTTTTATACTACGATTGGAAAGGAAAGATTCAATAATCTTAAAGATATTTCCAGAAACACCATAAGAAGAAAGCTTATGGAGAAGACCAGCATGCCAAACTCTATCAAACGCTTTAGAAATGTCAAGAGCAATGGCCTTAACTTTTTCACCTTTATCTAATGCACGATAAAACCTATCGGTTATTACTGTTAGCAAATCAGCCGTAGAACAAGAAGATCGAAATCCATATTGATGATCAAAATGTAGGTTATGAGATTCAAGATATGAGATTAAGTGTTTGTTAATTAAAGATTCAAAAACCTTGCTTATGGTAAGAAAAAGACTAATGGGACGGTAGTTAGATGAATCGGATCGCTCTCCAGAATGTTTAAAAATAGGGATAATAGATGTTGCTTTCCAGCAGGCTTGAAAACAAGACTCTGATAAGCACTTGTTAAATAGTTTTGAAAGGATAGACGACAGCTCCGGAGAACACTTCTGCAGGATTATAACAGGTACGTTGTCCGGGCCGTAAGCTGTAGAAGAGTCTAAGCAGGAAATCACTTTAGATACAGAAGCTGGAGTGATATGGATGTCAAGCAATGGATCAACCTGTTTGACGGCTATATCAGGTAGAACGCAACTAGTGGCATCAAGAGATGATATTGATGAAAAGTTCTTAGCAAACAATTTAGCTTTGTCTTTAAATGAGGTGACAAAGTCTGAACCATACAAACGAGGTGGAATTACAAACTTGCCCTTATTATTGATACTATTAAAGATTCTCCAGAAGTCACAAGAGCCTAATGAAATACAAGATTTCATGATCTGAGAATAGCGGGCTTTGGCGTTAGACAAAACCTTTTTACAATGGTTTTTAGCTGTAATAAACAGTCTGTTTTCTGGAGAATTGTTTTGCTGATAGATATGGAAGTAATGGTTTTGATTAGCAATTGCAGCAGCACAATGTGAGGAAAACCATGGAGAAGAGTGAGGCTTGACCTGGAATTGTCGAGAGGGAATAATGGATTCCATGCCAGCCTGAATCCACGAAGTTATGTAAGAAGCACATTTGTCAACAGGAAGTCGAAAGATTTTTACCCAAGGGCCATCACGAAGAAAATCACAGAAATAGTCCCAGTCAGCTTTAAGGTAGTTGTAAGATGTACGATGATAGGGGGATTCTGATGATAAAAAAGAAGTTTTAGAGTATAGTTTTAGAGAGACCAAACCATGATTGGATGCACCTAAGGGTGAGTGTGGAGAAACTGAGCACTGACTAGGATCAGAAACAAGACATAAGTCGAGTAGAGAAGGTAAATGATTTGGGTTATCTGGAAAGCGAGTTGGAAAGTTGACTATTTGAGTTAGGGATTGAGAGAGGCAAAAGTTGTTGGCCTTAATGCCTGCAGAGTCACTGACACTAGAGCCAAGCCATTTAGTATGATGAACATTGAAGTCACCGACAACAAAAATATTGGCTGATGGATAAAGAGAGAGGGCTTGCTCAATATGATCAGAAATAACATCAAGAAGAGTGCAGTCTTAAGATGAGGGAGAGCGATATAGAACAAAGAGAAAGGTGATAGAGTGCTAAATAAAAGAGTAGTTTGTGGATTCAAACCTAGTTTCCCGACAAATGGGTGAATTCTTACGAATGTAAATGCCATGACCAAGCACCACGAATATTAGTGAATGATAGGTTTAGCAAACTTGGTGATGACTGTGGTTTTTTGTGTTTTATAGTTTTTGTTACTTTATTCATTTTTATATTTGTTAAAGAACTTGACTCGAAACATAGATAGTACTCAGTACACTGTTCTATAGCCCAAGCAGTTGCCTCATTTCCATTAATAAACCCTAAGCCGTAACAAAGGGCTCCAATGTGGCCTTGGCAATGCACACCAAAAGCATTAACAGGGACACCATCCATGCGCAACATGGCACTGTTAGTACTTTGATATTTTTCAGCTGTTGATGGAATCAGCCTCTCTGAGAGCTACCACAGAGTTCGGGAAACCTGACTACCAGCCAGCCTCAGAACCATAAAACTGAGTTTTAGAGCTGTACCCTCATTTGGAGGTAATAGAATGAGTTGCCTAGTCATAAAAACAGAGACACAAGCAAAACCCATGTATCGAGTCAAGAAGATCCAGCGTTCTACATCCTAAACTGGAAACAATGTATTAAAAATACATCTGCGCCAGCCTAATAGATGAAGAAGTGGTGCGAGGCTGGTCAACAGATAGAATCTGTTTACCCCTTAAGTCTTTGCCTAGGAGGCCTTCTACATGACAGCAGCCGGATGCATGTAACATCTGCCCAAGATGAGTATTTTTATCGAGACACCATCTCTAGCCTTTACTTAAATAGGGGGTGTTTTATGTCAGAGTTTGCATCTCCTAGCATTTGCCTAAAAAGGCGCATTTGCCTAAAAAGGCGCAGATTGTACTGGGTTACATGTTACCAGTAGCAGGATAAACCTGATTTGACCTCAATTAATTTTTTTAAGTGAGTTTGTAGCTTTTTTTTTTTTTTTTTTTTTTTTTTGCAGTTTTGAGATACTGTTTTTTTTTGTTAATAACAAGTAAAAATTATTAAACTTAAGCACCTAAAGGTAAAAGTTTTTAAAAAAAGTTAATAGTTTTGTGTTACAAAAGTAAATTTTTTAACTCTTTTGAAAACATGTCATAAACTTCAGTTTGTGAGGGTTATTACATTGATAATAGGATTCTAGGTGTCACTCCATTGACTAGTTTGTAACTATATGAGTGACACCTAACCAATTTATATTAATTTCTGATGAATTTTGTAAATTTTATTGATATGGTTGAATAAAAAAAAAAAAAAAAAAACATCAAAAAAAAAAATTTTTTAACCTTATTACTTATTACAGACAAAATAATCTATCAGTTTGTTGGCTAAAGTTTGAGATAAATGCTTGTTTAAGTTTCTTATATAAATTCAATATATTCTTATATATATTATATATATTAAAAATATGGCTTGATAAATATCAGGCTATATTTTTGTTCTCTTCTAAGATATGAATGCCAGATTTGAAGTATTCTTAAAATCAATCAGTAAAAAAAACTTTCATTTCTGAGTCTTTTCTTTTTAAAAAGGTTGAAAACTAGAAATTTTGTCTATTTAGTTATTTATTATTTGATTCTTAAATTCATTCTTTCTTCCAGGAGTTTGTTTTTTTTTTCTCCCACAATTATCTTAAGGTCAATAGTTTATTTGATAAATAATATTTTAAGGTGGAAGTACAATGAAGTTTGTTTAATTTCTCTTGGCTATGTTCAACCAAGTGTAGAAGAAAAACTAGAATCTGGTGAAATACCCCCTGATTTTAGGAATTTTCTTTTTGAAATGTTGTCGTCATCATTGAGTTCACAAGGTAAGTTCTGTTTAATGGTGTAAAAGAATTTTTATTGAAAAAAACATACTTTTGATATGATTATAATTTTTAATAATTATTTTTGATGTGTGTGTGTGTGTGTAGACACACACACACACATATGTATGTATGTATACAGCATGAAAAATAATGGTTGGTCAACGACCGCCCAAATTGACTAATATTGTTATTTTGAACTTCCAAAATGAATTTTTGCCAGTCATGGTTGACCAGTAAAAAAAAAAAATAAGTTTTAAAAAACAAAGTTTGACAAATTATCAGCATGTTATTTAGATAATGCATTTACTGAAATTTCATAAAATCATTTAAGTTTTGAAAATCCGTTTAAAATAGTTCTATAGGTAGAGGGGCTTTAAAGCAAAAAGTTTAAAAGCTATTTAGCTTTTAAACTTTTTTTTAACTTAAATTTTACTGGTGGTTAAAAATCCTTTTTTTTATAAATGACTTGAGTTCTTATTTTATTATTATTTTAGTAAAAAGTTTTATTATATATTTTTAATAATAATATTTAGAAAAAATCTAGTTTTATGTAACAGTAATTTTTATAATAGTGTTTTGTCGTATTAAACATTTAGTTTAAATAGTAACTCTGATGAGTGCTAATAAAATTATTACTAATTACAGTTTTAAAAATACTTTTAATAAACAAGAAATATAAAATGTGCAATAGTTTAGTAGCAATTGCTGATCTATATACGCTATAGTTGATAGCTATATAGATTTAAACTTATTTTAATTATGATGCTGTATTTGAAGTTATATTGTATTAATATATTTGCTAACAGTAATAACTGATAGGTTTTATCGTACATTAAATAAATGTGGAGAGGTTAAGGCTATTGCTCTTGACATTTCTGAAGCTTTTGATAAAGTTTGGCTTGCTGGTCTTCTCCATAAGCTTTCTTCTTACGTTGTATCTGGAAACATCTTTAAGGTTATTGAATCCTTCCTTTCCAATCATAGTATAAAAGTTGTCCTCAAAGGACAGCACTCTTCTTCATATCCTGTAACTTCAGGGGTTCCTCAAGGTTCAATCCTTGGCCCTATACTCTTTATAATTCACATTAACGATCTTCCAGATGTTCTCACATTTAAGGTGGCATTGTTTGCTGATGATACTACCTTTTATTTTTGTCATGATAAGAAGCTAACACTCTCTGATTGCTTGCAGTGGACATTTGAGCTTGGGGTTCACAGTGCCTGGTGAACTTTAATTCAGATAAAACTCATTTTTTTTCGGCCAATCATTATCCAAATAATTTAGATCTTTCTATATTTATGAACAGTAATGTATTTGATGAGTCATCTACCCTCCATCTTCTAGAATTAACTCTTACTTTCAATCTTTCTTGGATACCAAGAAAGATTGAATTTTTATCAAATCTGTTGCAAAATTGCCATCTACTAAAATTCATTCTTGTGTTACTTGTCATTCAATTAAGTCTCATGCTTTTTCTGTGACTGTTTCTAAATGCTCCAAAAGCTCTTATTCATATTTTCCTTGAACATCAGTTCTTTGGAATTCTCTTCCTTTATCTTGCTTTCCTGATTTATATAATTTGCAATCTTTTAAGTTGTCTGTCAATCATTATCTTGTTCTACAATCTTTATCTTTTCTCTTCCAGTAACTTCCAACTCTAATAGTGGTTACTTACAGCTTTGTTGAAGCGAAGATGTTAAAAAGTTAAATATTAACTATAGATTATTATGTATGAAGTGACCTGTTTTTTAACTATTGGTTCAATAAGCAATATTAAACGGGTCATACTTATAGTAATCTCTTGCCTAATTAAAATAAAGCTCTAAATGCAAAACTTGAATCAATTTCAAAAGTTTCAATAGCACATAAGGTAATTGATTTTTTTCAATATCTAACATAAAGTATATTCTTAAATTTTTGTTTTAGGCACACCTTTTTTGCTTGGTCAATCATTCTGGTGTGCTAGTCGATATGTTGCAATATTAGATGACAATGGTTTACATCAGTAAGTTGCTTTTTTTCTTGTTTTTGTTTCTTTATAAAGATTTGATTGTTAGATTTATTTGATTATATATATTTTTTAAGTTATCTTTTATTATGTATATTTTTTAATATATATTTGTTTTCTTTATATATTATAAAAATTTTCATTTGTCAAACAATGCTTTGTGCATTAAATAAATTGTATCTATTCAATTTGTTGGAGCAATGGAATTTTGTGCTTTTAAAATTTGTCTGAATTTATATAAATTTAATTTGTAATTTTTATAACAAATTTATACTTAAAAGGCTTCAAAAATATGAATAAAATTTTAATTGTTTTAATTTGTTATAGATAAACATTTTTCAAAGATGATTGTTTAACAAAAAAATATTTTATTTATGTCTTTTAAGAACTATTCAAGCAACAGTTCGAGCACTACAAGATGACCAATGTCCTGTGCTTAGAGTATTTGCTGTTAAGTCTTTATTTGGGTATGTTTGGTTTTGTTTTAATTTTTTAAAGTATTTTTAATTTATTTTTATAACTACATTTATATGCTCTATTTATTTAATAGGTTTTGTGAATTTCTTCAAAAGAATGAAAGGCATGGTGTTATTATAGATAAACTTGAAAGTATTATGTCTGGATTAATCTCACTTGCTACACATTATAGTGACAGTGTGTTAGCTATAACCCTAGAAACTTTAGTGATTGTAATAAAAGTAAGTTTCTATTTGTAAACCATTTTTTAAATTACATAGTGTGATAAGGTAGTTTTACTATTTTTGGTTTTAGTATTTTATGGCATTATCTAATAGTTAAATGATAATTAAAAGTGAAAAAAATTAAAGTGTTGTTATTGATTATTTTTTATGTTTTACTAAAATAAATCTATTTTATAGGTCAATGAAGATTTTACATCAAGAATTGTTGAATCAGGAAATTTGCTACCATTAATTAATGCTCTGTTTATCAAGTATGGAACTGGTAAGTTTTCTATATTGCATTTGAGGTTTAATCTTGAGACATCAACACAGAAGATCTTTCTCAAGCAAAAGAACTCTTTTACACAGAAGATGACACCTTGATGAGATTTACTCTTATGACCTCTCACACAGAAGAGTTAGCTCACACAGAAGTGCTCACACACAAGAAATCTATGTAAAAATCTAACCACTGTACTGCATCACCTCTATGTATTTACCTCTTTACTTGTGACAGTTTAATTTATATGTGTGTGAAGGGGTGACTAAACTGCCTATTTGCAAATTTGTTAACTTCGTATTATTGGCTTTTTTTATCAATTGAGTTAATGAACTGTTTTTAATAAGGGTTATAAGCAATCTATAGATAAATGTGAAAATTGCAATTTGTAAAAAGATATATAACATTTAATAAGATATTTGTTAACATAACATTAGGTCATAGATATAACCCTATGTTATTAGTAAATCTAAATTTAATTTGTTTTTTAAAAGGAGAGGTTTGCTCAAAATGTTTTGAACACATCTACTAGGGATGTACCGAAGCTTCGGCTTCGGCTTCGGCATGCCGAAGCTTCGGCAATTTTGCCGAAGCTTCGGTTCGGCCGAAGCCAGGTCAATTTTTTGCCGAATCTTTGGCTTCGGCAAAAAATTTTAAGTAATTAAAGTTATAAGCTACTGTTGTACAAGTTATAAAAATATGCTAATTGCCAGTGTCTAATTAAGTTGTAAATTCAGGACTACAGAGTTAAAGTTAGAGTCTATATCATATACTTAGTATTGTTTACTCCCAAATGTCTTGTTATGGAGGGGATGATAATAAATAAGTAGAAATATTTTGAATATAATAGTAAAATTAAGGAAGGTCCTCATACACTTTGAAGGCTTCCAAGTGTGACTTAGATGAACTAAATCAGCATTTTTATGCAGAATAAAAACCTTATAATTTAAAACAAATTAAAACTTTTTAAAAATAAAATGGAAAAAAAACCTTAATTTGTATTATGTAACGAATTTATATCAATTTTTGTGTGGGATTACCGCAAATAGAACAAAAATTGGTTTCAACATTTGACCTATAAACCTTAGTAATCTCACTTTAAAGAAGATTAAAGATACGTTGCTACTATTTTAAATTCTGTGTATGTTTAATTTTTTTAAATTTTATTTAACCATAATAATAAAAATTTACAAATTTTCATCGTAAGATTACAGAAATTGGTTAGGTGTCACTTATAAAGTTACAAACTAGTCAATGGAGTGACACATAAAAAACATAAAGTTCTCAACAACAAAAAAGGAAGAAAAGCAAATGAAATATAAATGAGGAGAATAAAAAAAGAAAAAAAAAGTCAACCAAAACTATATAAATTAAAAGAAAAAGAAAAACAATGATAATAATTATCCTTGCTCTTTTATTAATATTATGAATACTTCTAAATTGAATTTATATATTAAACATATAAACTTATATTCTGGTTTCTTCTTATGATATGAAGACTTTTAAATTTTATTTAAAATAAATTAAAGGTTAAAGCTTTGATTACTTTGAGCTCTTATATTTATCATCAAAATTTATTTAAATTAAATAAACAATTTAAATCAAATAAATATCAGCCTGCTCAGTCCCTGTTTATTTATAAATATAAAATAAATAATAATATAATTATAAATGAAAAATTTATAAAGTATTCTATTTATTGTTTTATTTAAAGCTCACTCTACTGAGTTGTTAGATTACTATAGAAGTTTTTGTAACAGATAGTTAATATTTGATTTCAGATACTGATGCAGATTTATCCATTACAGAGACAGAAGAAGAATGAATACTATAATTTCAGAGTGTAAAAGATTAACAGAAGCTTAAGAAAATGTTATGTAGTGTAAAATTAAAAATAATAATAATAAAAAAAAACAACAACTTAAAAGTGTGCAAAAAAGAAGTTAGAGAGAAATCTATCAATTGTACTTTTTTTTAGCAGCAAGTTCACAACAGTTGTAGTGGAATACAAAATGGTCTTAACTTGGGGTTTTTTTTAGTTTAGAAATTGTTTGTTTAATGAATACAGAGAAGCAAAAAAAAGATATTGAAATAAATAGCAATAAAAAGATAAAGTGTGTTTGTAAGATTTTTTATGTTGTAGATACAACTAGATCAGCTAAGAGTATTTATTTAGAGAAAGAGTGTTCAAGTGTAAAAGATTAGTTTACTTGAGTAATATTTAGAGATTTTTATCCACTCTTAACAAATGGTGCATTAAAAATAAAAATAAAATATACAGCACATGAAAAGATGCGTAACAGTAATTTATGGGGAATAAAATTTGAGGATGTTCAGCTAGCACACTATAATTAGATAGAGCAAACAAGATGATTAAATAGAGGATTAAAAATTAGATGATTAGATAGAGGATTAAAGAGAAACGATGTTTACATAGAAGAACAGTATGGCTATAAAAGATCATAAAAATAGCACTGATTTTAGAAAAATATTGAGAATAGTTGGAAATATATGTGAGTTACTGATATTGTGCTCTATATAACATTAATATGGTTTGTACACAGAAAAAGTAGAACTAGAAGTAGGAAAATTTTGGGAGAATGTTTTAAAAAAGCTTAAGTTTAAAAAAAAAAAACTAGGTGCGGTGAAGTATCAGAAACGACATAATGAGAAACTTTCAAACAGGGGCGCTGATAGCTTTTGCCCTGCCTGGGGCAGCAACCCTGACTTGTGTCCTCATTTTTATACATTTTTTCTATATTATTAGTCAAGGATCTTAGTTTTGGAACCTTTTTTGTTTTACAC
This sequence comes from Hydra vulgaris, assembly GCF_022113875.1. Classification (NCBI taxonomy): domain Eukaryota; kingdom Metazoa; phylum Cnidaria; class Hydrozoa; order Anthoathecata; family Hydridae; genus Hydra; species Hydra vulgaris. The sequence continues at coordinate 3,193,917 of NC_061157.1, read as the reverse complement.
CCCTGCTGATTTGAATGTTGATTAAATTTTACGCTTATATAGTGCCGAAGCTTCGGCTTCGGCCGAAGCTTCGGCTTCGGCAAAGTGGCTTCGGCCGAAGCTTCGGCTTCGGCAAAATTTTAGCTTCGGTACATCCCTAACATCTACCGTTTTAAAAAACACTGATTCATTTGTGAACATGTCATAAGTATTTGTACTAAAATTTAATTATAAAATTGTATTTTGCTTGTATCTCAGTTTCTTGCATTTTTGAAGGATCACTGTCATTTTTTTTTTTTTTCAATTATTTCTTCAACAATATCCTTTCAATTTTCTTTCAACCTATAACATTTATTCTGAACTACACAATCAGCAATCATGTATCACAAGTATCATGTTTCTGTAAAAGATGGGTGACAACCTTAGTGACAACTTTGTTGAACTTATAATAACTTATTTTAGTTACAGCTTTTTTTAGATTTTTCTGAAGACCCAAAAATTGATTTCTCAAAAAATATATAATGTAGAAGAATTTAATTAAAATTGACACGTTTGTTGAATCTTAATTTATATATGTTTTTGTTTTTTGTTTTGATTTACTCTCAAAAAAGTATAGTTCTTTCTCTCAAAAGTTTAATTTTCATTGTAACTAAAATAAAAAACGCAGTCATTTTAATAATTATTTTTAATAATTGAAAAATGCCTGCAATCTATTACAATAGGAAAATATAAATTTTTTTTTATAAGCAGTAAAAACAATGCTTGTCTAAAGAATGTAGAGGAGCAGCTTGCATAGTTTGCCATGTTCGTTTTAGGAGAGCTTTTTGCCGCTCTTGCACTCATTTCTTCCCGCCGAGGCCTGAATATTATATATAGAGATTTATAAAAAGGTGGTAGGATGGTTTATGCTTTATAATAAGGTCATGGGATGACATCATATATATATATATATATATATATATATATATATATATATATATATATATATATATATATATTGCTAACCATCTGTTATTTATTTATTATTATTTTTGTTTATCTTTTTTTTAATTTATTTATTTTTTTTTTTTTAACTAATGTTTTAAAATGTACATTATTTTTTATTTTAGTTGTGCTTCATATAATGACAATATATAGTAATAATATAGTTTTTAACTATGAAAATAAATTAAAACTCTAATCTAACCAATATGTCTAAGTTCTGGTAGACCTTTTAATTTTAAGTATGTGCAAACATCCTTTACATTCCAGTTTATGTAATCTGCTATTTAAGCTAACCTTTAATAAATGTTAAAAATGTTGAAACTAATATTGTATCTAAATAAATCATTAACATTAATATTGTATAAAGTATATAAAAATACAATGTGTAAACATACATATTTTATACAATATTATTTACACTTATGTACAATTACATGTTTAATATTTCAGGGGGATCAAGTAATTTTTGATTTCATTTTCTCTGACTAAAATGAAATTTCCCTGACTAAAATGAATTTTTAAAAACTGTTTACTTTACATTAAGAGACATTTTTAAACAAAAAAATAAAATATAAATTAAATAAAGAAATTGATTTTTAGTCTCCAGTGAGCAAAAAAAAAATAACTGGAAAAGTTATAAATAAATAAAAATTTTTGTGTAAAATAGTTTTTTCTTTTAATTTAAACAAAAAATTAGTTTACAAAGAGGTTTATAAATTTACTAGTATAAATTACAAAGCATGATTAAAAATTAACATAGTCAGTTACAAAATGTAAATATAGAATATTTAAGTTTAAAAATAAGCCTTTAAAAATATACTATTGCCGCAATGGAGATTCACATTATGAATAAATATATGCTTTAATAAGTCTTTGTTCATTGTTAACCAAAAAATACTTGCTTGGATTTTTCATTAGGGTAGGCAGTGAGTTAAAATCAAAAAGTTAATTCTTTTTAATTATTTTTGTAAATTACAAAAAAAGATATTTATAAAAACTAAGGTGGTAGGTTTATTATATATATATATATATATATATATATATATATATATATATATATATATATATATATATATATATATATATATATATATATATATATATATATATATATATATATATACACATACATACATACATATATATATATATATGTATATATATATATATATATACATATATATATATATATATATATATATATATATATATATATATATATATATATATATATATATATATATATATATATATATATATATATATATATATATATACATACATATATATATATATATTTAAATTATAATTGAAAATATATAACAACTATAAAGTGCTTTGAAGATAATTTGAAGACAGAGATTTTTAGCTTTTAAAATTTTAATTAAATATTTTTTTTTTAGATCACCATTTAAGTCCAATTATTGAAGAATTTATAAATGAACTCGTGTCTATTCCTTTATGTTCGCAGGTTTCTATTTTATTTTAAAATAAAAACATTTATAAATATTAAAAAATAAATATTACAAGCACTTTTAAGTACTTCTAATATTTATTTTTTAGTGATTAGAATTATTAAGCTCACCATACTTCACAAAGTTTGTGAATTATTTAATTGGATTGGTTGTAATTGTTATTTATTGAGTTTAAATTACATTAATAAATTAAATTACTAATGTAAATTTGTTAACAATTGCATCATAGTTTATAATTTTAACATAAATTTTAAAATTATGGTATTTACTTAGACTACCTTAAAAACTTACAGATTTTCAAACATATTGTCTCTAGCATTTTGATTTGTTTTTTGTGATAAAAAAATCTAAAAACCATGATTCTTATTGTTTAAAAAAAACACACATCTTTTACATCACAGAATAGCATTTGATAGAATATTAAAAAACTCAAAATAAAAATTTATCTTGAAAAAGTATGAATTGTCTCCTCAAACTCTCAGTCAATGTACTAAAAGTGTCTTGCTTGCAGGTCTACCTTGTTTTACTCTTATTTGTATACATATCTTTATTTTATAATTATTTTTTTTCATATACTTTTTAATGTTTATGTGACACAATAATCAAATGTAGGTGATTAACGGAGTTATGCAATTATAAAGACCTTGAAAATGTGGTAATAAAAACAGATTGTAGATAGTGTTATTGGTCTGGTTATATTTTCATCCATTTTCAAATCAATTGAACAGAAACATACTCAATTCTTGGGTTTACAATCTAGCACATCAGGGCCAGACGTAAGACCTTTAGAATGGATTTCAATTGGTTGAATACATACATTAATCACCATTATGGGGCACTCTTAGCCAAAAGAGCTAGAACTCTGTACTGGTATGATATGCTAAGAAGTGTGATTTTAGATCCAAGCACATAGTCAGTGAGCACTGATCTGATGTGCATCGTAGAGCTTCGTAATGAACATGTGAGGTAGTGTCAGTGTTATCATTAGGTTATTGAGTGCGTTAACAATATCCTAATATCAGTTTTATAGTTGTGGTTTACATTTGAAGAAGGCAGTGCTCACCAGCCACAAAGAATATACTTTTAATTTGTTTTGAGACACAATCATCTCATACATGTGCCCAATCGAGTTGTCCAGTTAAGTAGACCTGGGGGATGTGATAATAAAAATAGATTGTTGATGTCATTGGGTAAGAATCAGTAATAAGCGTTATGACTATTTAATAGCAGGAATAAAATCTCACTGCTCAGGTGGTGAGGAAGGATCATAACTCACGCTCAAGTTATTGTTAGCAAATTATTCATTAATGGTCTGTGAGATGGCAAGTCTATATAAGTTTGCTGATTTAATTAGTGCTTGTGTGACTAAAAATATTGTCAATATAAAACAACAAAATAAAATAAATATAAAGTTGTAAGAAAGAGATCTTAGAGATCTTGTTAATGTGGTAAGGGATGCACGTGGTGTGGCTATGAATAAATATATTAACACCTAGACATAAATATTATCTATATTAGTGTACATTAGGGTGATGACTTTTTTTACAACCTTGTTTCTCAGTATCATAGTCTGATGAGTTTTTATTAAAGAATAGATAAAATCTTCCTTTCAAAGTGATTTAATTTAAAAATGTCACACAGAAAATGATTTAAAATTTTTTATTTATTTTTTTTATTTATTATATTATTATTTATTTATTTTATTACTTTTTTGCCTAAATTTTGAGGTTTCTTTTGTGTTCAACACTCAAACTTCAGTCAATTATTTACAATAATTTCATTGGACAGGATGAATCTTAGTGGAAGGTTGTCCTTGTTGCAGCAGGAGTCATACAGGACTTACAAACTTTTGATTGCACGCTCACAGCACTTTTGTTAGAATTTCTTATGTTTTCCAGTGGTTTTGCAAGCATCTGAAACCTTTTGGATAGTCATTTAGCACTGCAGATAGTTCATTAAAATCTTCAGCGCAGAACAACTGATGAACTTGGTCTTGTGGTAACCCTTCTCATCAAACGTTTGGTGCAGCCAAAAAACAACACCTGTCTTCTTGCCAGTATTCACACTGAGATGGGCGCTAAAGGAGAACCCATAGCAACATCATCCGTTTGATCGTAATATTTTCCGTCAAATAAAAAATGTGAACCGGATGTGGGAATTTGAAGTAATTTTTTAAACTGAATTTTTGAAAAACGTTTTGAGTTAATTTTATGTTTAAAAATTAAATCAGTTGCTATGTTAATGGATTCCTTAAGTGGAGTATTCGTGAACAAACTTTCAACATTATATGAAACTATAAATTTATTAGTTACATTAATTTGTTTGATTTCTTCAACAAAAGAAAATGAGTCTAAAGTGCAAAATTGTTTAGGTATAAGAGGAGACAATAAACGAGAAAGATGTTTGGCAAGATTGTAATTATATGTTTCGATTGTTGAGATGATAGGTCGAAATGTTGGAAGAGAACTAACTTAACTAACTTTATGCATCTTAGGTAATGCATAAATTCTTGCAGGTTGAGATCCTACAGAATAGATTTTAGTGTAAATGTCTTTTTCAAAACATTTAAGCTTATAAAATTTTTCTAAGATACCCTTGTAAAGATATTTCTCTTTTAATAGTTGGATCCTCTCTTAATTCTTTAAACTTAGTTTTATTACTTATAATATTATGTAATGAATTTATATAATCAACTTTATTAAGAACAATTATACCATTTCCTTTGTCAGGTCGTGTAATAACAATGTTCTCATTATTCCGAAGTCTTTTTAATATTTTATGTTTTCTCAGACAATTTACAGATGGAGTGTATTTGTAAACGTAATTATTAGCCAAATGGAAAAGTTCACTTTTAAGTTGAGGTTTTGATTCATTGTTTTTTAGTTGATTGTTGAGAAATTGCGAAATACAATCAAATTGAGCGAATATATTCATCTTTTTTATAAATGCTGGTGGCAAAGCGAAGCCAAGACCATTTTTTAATAAATCAAGTTCATTGTGTTGTAAAAAATTTTTTTAAGTTTTATTCCTTCTTGCTAAATATTTGGACTTGTTCGTTGTTTGATTGATCGTACATTTAAAATTAATAATACTAGGGTTGGTTTTGATAAAGATATTAAGAATCTATCATTACTTTTACAAAATAATAAATTTCTACAAAAAATTATTGACTCTGAAATTAAATCCTATATTGATAAGGAGATGAACCCACCTGTTTCTAACATTGTTAATAGCTTAAATATAAGATACTTTAAGCTTCCATATTTCTATTGGAATGTACTCTAATTATACTAAAATAAAAATTTCAAAAATTGTTCATAAATTTTGCAAGGATGTTTTAATAAAATTAATTTTCACTACTAATAAAATACAAGATTGTTTTTGCTTAAAAGAGTCACTTCCTAAATTGCTTAAATCTCATGTTGTCTATAAATTTTCTTGCGCTGGCTGTAATGCCAGTTATATTGG
>NC_061157.1:2920511-3185511 GCF_022113875.1 Hydra vulgaris | reverse complement strand
TGTGTTAAATAATAAATTTGTGATTCATATTTTTACATTAATAATTTATTATATTTTGTTGGTGTTTTAAGTGGTTTTTCTTTACTTATAAAAAATTGTTTTTTTTTTAACCTAATAAAAGTTAGAATTAATATTTTTATTCATTATGTCATGTGATTAATATTGTTACTTATAACCAATCTAAACCATGACTATAATTCAACTTGTTTCACCGTCCAATGGCCTTGTTTATCATGGTTTGTGTTTTAGAGTTTAAGAGTTAAGATAAGGTTATAACCACAATAAAGATGTCTCCTCCACTAAAGTGGCTGCAAGTTTACTTTATCTATGTAGGGCGATGTAATCTGTTTAATGTTTTTATTAGTTGATACATTTTTGATATTAATTTGATTATGTGAAAATTTGCTCAAAATAAAATTAAGAAAAGAGTTTCTGAATTCATATCTGACATTAAATTTTTATGACAAGCTACAATTTTTTTTTTTTTTTTTTTTTTTTTTTTTTTGTATTTTATATTTAAAATTTAGGCAATTACAAACTTTTAAAAATACATAAAAATCAGTTTAAATATCTCATGCAACAAAAAAGTTTTTTTTCCCTGGCCTATGTAATTTAATAAATTTTTTTTAGCCTACATTAGACATTATTACAAAGATTGTTCGTAATGGGCCTAAACCATTAAATGAAGTATTCTTCAAACGATCGTTTCCACATGTCATTAAAAAGATTATGGATTCTGATGATGCAGCTATATTACAGGTACTATTGTTTTACTTTATTTTGATTTAAAAACTTTTTTTTAAGCTCATTGTAAATGATATTTTTTGTATTTAATATTATATAATATATTTCGTTAGATATAATATATTTAAAAAAAAAAAAAATTGTTTAATAAAGTGTCTTTACATCAATATCCAGAAGTTTGTTTTAATTTAGTACAACTCATCAGCTATAGATAAGTAAGAATACACATATCTACACAAAAATTGTAGTTTCAGTATATGTAGTAATCTAGTTTTTGTTATATATTTCTTTTAATAATTCAAATATGATCAATACAAATATTTCTTTAAATAAGCTAAATAAATTTTTTCTATAAATGTTTGGTGTAAAGTTCAATCATTTTTTTAGAGTGGTGGAGAAACTTTACGAGCTTACATAGCATGTGCTACCCATGATGTTGTCTTGTGGTATATTTTTTATTTTTGCTTTATCTTTTTTTATTTTTTTATTAACATGAATCATTTATTGTTACAATGAAAATAAATGATTTTTGTTGAAGAGCCTATGAAACCATAGTTTTTTATTGCACTTTTGTTCAACAATACTGTTTTCAAAATATTCAAAAGTAATTTAAAAATCTAATTTTATTATATTCAATTGTTAGGGAAGTGATTAGGGAAGTGTTCAATTGTTAGGGATATCTGAAGTGCATTTAGTAAAATTAAAATTATTTAAAAACTTTGGCATATAAAATTCGCCGAATGGTCACACACGAGCAGTGAACGCCTGAGGGAAGAAATGAAGTACATTAGAATAAAGGAGAATTATTTATTAGACAAAGCATATTTTGACAGTTGTCAAGACAAAAATAAAGATTAATAGAGGAATATTTAAAAATAAGTAAGACAAGCTATACAACCAAAACAGTACTCAACCATAATAACAATAAAAAAAAAAATAATAAAAATAAAAATTAAAAAAAATAAAAACAAACAATAATAAAATATATATATATATATATAAATAAAAAATAAAAAAAATTGTTTTATAAATACCAATATGAACTAAAATATACAAGAAATACATAACCATTCAACAATTTGTAAAACAAAAAACCATTCAACAAATTAAAAATATGCTAACAACAATGAAAGGACTAATAATGGAAAAAAAATATTAATGCTAATGTGTAAACATAATTAGTGTAGTGATAAGTAATAAACATCTCCTCAGAGTCGCGTCTATTATTACTGGCGTTTCGATGAGGATCAGCATTTATAACTAGTTTATCCCGTCAGACAAACGTCATCACCACTTATGCTTTACCCCGCGACTTATGCCTATTCCATACTGCAGTAAAAAAGGACTCACTACAAATAGCCAAAACCCAACCAACCCCAAATTTGAAAAGCACCAATATTTCTTTTGATGATATGATATAAAAAGTATAGATTTACTGAACAAACAAAAATAAAAATAACTAAATAAAAACACTTACCGTACCACCAAAAGAAAACATGAAAACAAAATAAATTAAAATTCTAATAGAAACATAAAAATATTAATCAATTTATTTTAAGAAATAAAACCAAATAGGTATTAAAAAGTAATTTAAAAATCTAATTTTATTATATTCAATTGTTAGGGAAGTGATTAGGGAATTGTTCAATTGTTAGGGATATCTGAAGTGCATTTAGTAAAATTAAAATTAGGCATTTAAAAAAAAAAATTCTTTTTTTTTTTAAGATGTTTTTGTTTTTTCACACATTTTCACAAAAACAAAAGCTTTTTGTTTATTAGCATCTAAAATCTTTTTTCTTTTTTTTTTCTTTTTTTCCATTCTCTTTTGTATTGTCTGAAATTTAGTTTAATTTTTAAATAGTACAGGTGTATTTTTTTTTTTTTTTAACATCTTTGCTTCCAACAAGGCTGCAAGCAACCACTAATTAGTGTTGGAAGTTACTGGAAGAGAAAAGATATAGGTTGTAGAGCAAGATAACGATTGACAGATGACTTAAAATATTGCAAATTACATGAATCAGGAAAGCAAGATGAAGGAAGCAAATTCCAAAGAACTGATGTTCAAGGAAAAAAACTAGACGAGTAAGAGTTTTTGGAGCACTTAGGAACAGTAACAGAAAAAGGATGAGACTTAATAGAATGATGAGTAATACAAGAATGAATTTTAGTAGATGGCACAAGAAACGCTAGCTCTTTAGAGCAGTGCCCATTATAGTATTTGTAGAAAAGAGAAAGAGAAGCAACATTACGACGATGTGACAGAGGTTGAAGGTTGGCTGCAAGAGCAGGCCAACCTTCAACCTCTATGTTTACAATGCGTTTTTGCACCTTATTTAAAAGAGAAAGGGCATCATTAGAAGATCCACCCCAGATATGGAAACAGTATTCCATACAAGGCCTAATTTGAGATTTATAGAGATAGAGAATAGAATCCAGAGTGAGAAAGTGACGAGCTCGATAAAGAGAAGCGACTTTAGCAAATGCTAATTTTGCAACGGATTAGATATTACAAAATCAAGCAAAGTTATTTATAAAGTAATTTTAAATTTTTGAAATGAGTTTTGATACATCCTTCACTAAATAAACATGGTTTTTAATCATTATCATTAACATAAAATACTATTCTTATAACTAATGCACTTGTTTATTGAATTATGTTATTGTTGTTATAATTATATTAATAACTGTTTTTTATTATTATTTAAGGAAAGTAAATATATATATATATATATATATATATATATATATATATATATATATATATATATATATATATATATATATATATATATATATATATATATATATATATATATATATATATATATATATATATATATATATATATGACACACATATATACAACATTGTTATGGTTTTACAAAGGTGTTTTTTTTTTGTTTTTTTTTTTAATATAGATATTATGCAATATTTTTTTAAAATCATTGTGCAAAACATAGATAATTTCAGAAAAATTTATGTTAAGTAATTTTTTAAGCTCAGGCATTATGGCAAAGCTCGTATGTTTAAAAAAAAAAGTAAATTTATTTGAATTAAGAAACTTTTAAAATAAAAAAAATTAAAGATTTTTTTAGTATTTTAAAATATTTAATTTAAAGTAATTATTAGCATTCAGTTAATTATTTCAAAAATAATCATTTTTAATTCTGATTAATTATTATTTATTTATATTTGAGGCAAGATTGTTCTGGCCAAAATGGTTTGTCATATATTGTGACTGCAACTTGTAAACTTCTTGATCCTCGTTGTAATGAAAGTAGCGCTATGTTGGTTGGCAAACTTGTTAATACACTTGTTTTAAAGGTATATAAATATCAAGCTAAATTTTAATGATTTAAATGTTAAAAATTCCTTATTGGATAAAATGTTAAATCTTATTATTAGATAGTTTCTTACTGATCTCTAACTTATTTTTTTTTGAAGTTGGTCAAAGGATTTTATTTTAAAGATGGTCAAAAGATTTTATTTTGAAGATGGTCAAAGATTTTAAAGCTCATTTTTAGATCTTTTTAGAACTAATTTTTTGATTTAGCGATTTTAGATCTAACATATTTGTGTGATCTTGAATCTAGATCATTTTTAAAGATTTTGTTTCTTAGATTAGTTTAACATTTTAGTTCTTAGATCACTAAAATTTAGGATATTGCTACTATATTTAAAACAATAAATATTCGATAACAGTGTTAAAGTTGTATAATCTAAAAATAATTACTACTAATGATTACGGGTAACAATGTTATACAAATATATATATACACTACAAAAATAATCTACTTACAATAAGTAGATCTTAACAGTTTTTATGTCGTAGCATTTACAATTAAATATTTATACTTGATTTGTTCTAATTCTTTTAAAAAGTTTTCACAAAGTTATTGTTATAAACTAAAATTGTAAAGTTAGAAAAAGTAATTTTTAAATAAAAATATGTTTAGTGATTATTTTTAATTTAATCAAAATATAATATTGTAAATAAATGAATCAATTATTGATGTACGAAAAAAAGGGCCAATGTGTATTTTATACTACGAAATCCTAATGTTTATGTATTATTTTAGATTTGGCTCTGCGCTAATATACGTTAATCAGAATGATATATAGATGTTGTGTTTAATTTAATCATATTTAAATTTCTAGTTCGGAATGTTTCTAGTTTTAAATTTACGCTAATTGGATTGATATATAGATGTTGTATTTAAGTAGCTATATCTTTAATAGCGCATTAAAAAAACAGATGAGCATGTTAAAATAATGAATTTCGATTAAGTTTGATTAAGTCTAAGTTAATTACAAAACACTTAAATTTTTTAAATATTTGTAAGATTAGAAGCTTTAGCTCAAAATCGCTTTTAGGTCTGATGGGTTTTATAAAATGCAACAAAATACTAGCCTTGAAAATACTTGGTTTGTTGATTTTGCCCATAATTACCTAAGTTTAACATATACTACTATCTAAAAAATTTTCAGTGATCTCTACACAAAAAAAAAGATACTAAAATAATAAAAATAATTAAATTCAAATCCAAAATAAAAAAATTGTACAAAGTAAATTTTACTATTAAACTTTTTTCTTGAATTTTCAAAAAAGTTTTATGAAAATGATGTAGACTTTACAAAACAGAACTAGCTTTTTCAATTTTTATTCACTTACATTAACTTATGTTAATGTAAGTGAATAAAAATTGAAAAAGCTGTTAATAATACTAAAGGGAAAAATTAGTTATATCTTGATTATATAATACATATGTAAATATTTCACTTGGTTCTTTATTATTTTATCATTATCTAAACAGAAAAATCAAAATCTTTACTTATCTCCTTAAATTATTTGGATTTATTTATCTAATTACCTACTTAAATTTAATAGATTAATACTCTACTTATATTAAACCTAACACAATCTCAAAATTAAAACACAAGCTGAAAAATCTACAACAAAATGCAACTGAAATTCTCAAAAACAACTCATCACGGATCCCTGAAGATGATCTAAAAACTTACAAGTCCCATGAAATTTTTTGTTTTGTTTTTTAAGTAGTACATTTGAACATTTTGAAACTATCAAAATTTAAATCATTTGTTGGTAGCTTTTTGAGAAAACTTAGTAAGAAGTTTTATAAATAACAATGTTTTTGTATTAAAATAATATTTTTCCGTCAGCCTTTATAGTTGTTTACTTTCTGTAATTGCAGCATCGCGATTGGCTATAATATTTATTGGTTTCCAATTGGCTTATAGTTGTTGCTTTAAAAGGCTTTAACAATATTTATAAACACATCTAGCAATAACAGCGACATTATTTAACTAATTAAGTAAAAAACTTATATTAACTTAAATTTAAGAGCCAATTAAAAATATAGTAACTATTTCTCAAGAAAGGAAAAGAAATACTTTGCTAAAGATCATAACGAGTTTTTAAAATGCTTTTGCTGAATGAAGAAAAGTAATGATTTAAGATGCATTTAAACCAAATGCAATAAACCAGGACCAAATCAGGGTAAAAATTATAAAAATCTTATCAAGAGATTTTTTTGGGAAAACTACTCTGTTGAAAACCCTGGTCTACCTAAAATGTTATGTTCTAATTGTCGAAAAAATCTAGTGAGTTTAGAGAAAATCTAGTGAGTTTAGAGAAAATCTAATGAGTTTAGAGAAAACAGATTCAAGTAGATTTTTATTCACCGCTTGACCTAAGTACAAAGGTAAGTTTTATAAAAAATTAAGCCAATTAAAAATGTTTTTCATTATTATTGTTCTGCTTATAGACAATATTGTGTTTGCATTAAAAAAATAATTTATTATTACTTTAGGTCTTAATACTACTTATTCTAAGTGGGAATTGTGAGTGTTTTATTTGTGTTAATGGGTATAAAAATGGTACTGATATAACTCTTTTATTAATGGTATCATGTAAAACTAACACAGATATAGATCATAATCACAATAATTTGAATTTTTCAACAAACAATTAAAATCTTGTTTTTTGCAGAAGTTGTTTTTAACAAATAGGAAAATATATTAAACATCCTGGCACAAAGTCAGCTAAGCAAAGGAACTTGATGCATATTATACAATCAACCTCACTTGTTACTAAAGGAAAAGTTTTATTAACCACAGTCAACAATTTAATAACCCATGATGCAAAAATGAAATTGAACACTTTTGGCTGAGATGAATATGCTGAGAGCTGAGTCATATTTCTAACCTCTCTGTGTGAGTGGTATAATAAATGGATGGCTGTTGGAGGAAACATTGCAAAAGCTAAAAATTTTAGTAACATAGTTAATCCTCCTTTATTGACTGGAAATGTAACAAAGAAGAACTTAGAAATTGTTAATATACCAGGCTTACATATTTTGCTAGGAATAGTAGACAAATTTCTCAAAATAATTGAAAAAACCTGTTTGAGGACACTAATCAAGGGTTTTATTTTGTAAATAGTTATCTATCTACAGCAAATCTTGCCAGAGTACCTTATCAAGGCAAACACAGGTTAAAAGGAAATAATTCCAATGAGTTTCTAAAAAAACTTGATTGCTTTCAAACTTATCTGGATGTGCACAATATTATTGGTGGAATATATATGAAAGCTTTGAAAGACTTTAGCAATGTTGTTCATGAATATTTTGGGAAAACATAAAATCCAAATACACATTGTGTCAGAAGGGAAGATTTATTATATTAAAAGATTTTCTCAAAGTTTTAGAGATCTTGGTTCAAATACTTCTCTGAAAAGTTCATATAGTAGAGCATCATGTTGAAGAGTTTATTGTTATGAAAGGAGGAATGTTTGGTAAGTGCATATTTAGAAAAATAACTGATAACGTTTTAAATTTTTACATATAAAAATATAAATATTAAATGTATTGAATTGAAGTTTAGGGTATCGGACTAAACAAGCATTGAAATCAGTTTTTTTTTTTTTTTCTTTTTTTTTAACATCTTCACTTCCAACAAGGCTGCAAGCAACCACTATAAGAGTTGGAAGTTACTGGAAGAGAAAAGACTAAATCTGTAGAGCAAGATAACGATTGACTGATGACTTAAAAGATTGCAAATTATATGAATCAGGAAAGCAAGATGAAGGAAGCGAATTCCAAAGAACTGATGTTCGAGGAAAAAAACTAGAAGAATAAGAGTTTTTGAAGCACTTAGGAACAGTCACAGAAAAAGGATGAGACTTAATTGAATGGCGAGTAACACGAGAATGAATTTTAGTAGATGGCACAAGGGACGCTAGCTCTTTAGAGCAGTGCCCATTATAGTATTTGTAGAAAAGAGAAAGAGTAGCAACATTACGACGATGTGACAAAGGTTGGAGATTGGCTGCCAGAGCAGGTCCAACTATGTTTACAATTCGTTTTTGCACCTTGTCTAAAAGAGAAAGAGCATCATTAGAAGATCCGCCCCAGATGTGGCAACAGTATTCCATACAGGGATGGATTTGAGATTTATAGAGATAGAGAATAGAATCTGGAGTAAGAAAGTGTCGAGCTCGATAAAGAGATGCAACCTTAGCAGATGCTAATTTTGCAATGGATTTGATATACGGTTTAAAAGAAAGATCAGAAGTAAGAGTTAATCCTAGAAGATGAATGGTAGATGACTCATCTAGTACATTACCATTCATAAATATAGGAAGATCTAAATTATTACGATAACGATTGGCCGAATAAAATTGAGTTTTATCTGAATTAAAGTTCGCCAGCCACTGTGAGCCCCATGCTGTAGCAGAAGTGAGATCCTTTTCAAGCTCAGATACCCCCTCCAAGCAATCAGAGAGTGTAGGCTTCTTATCATGACAAGAGTAAATGGTAGTGTCGTCAGCGAATAATGCCACCTTAGATGTGAGAATATCTGGAAGATCGTTAATGTAAATTAAAAAGAGTATAGGGCCAAGGATTGAACCTTGAGGAACCCCTGAAGTTACAGGATGTGAAGAAGAGTGTTGTCCATCGAGGACAACTTTTATACTACGATTGGAAAGAAAGGACTCAATAATCTTAAAGACGTTACCAGCTACACCATAAGAAGAAAGCTTATGGAGAAGACCAGCATGCCAAACTTTATCAAAAGCTTTAGAAATGTCAAGTGCGATAGCCTTAACCTCTCCACCTCTATCTAATGCACGGTAAAACCTATCGGTTATTACTGTTCATCAAGACTTCAAACAATTTTGGAAAATACGAAAAGTTTTTCCCAAAATTGTTTGAAGTCTTCAAACAATTTTGGGAAATCAACGCAACGCCAATTTTAATTAAGTCTTGTGAAGAGCTGTCTGTGTGTACAAAACAAGAGATTTATAGTTAAAGGGTTACATATAAATAAAAAAGTATTTACTTTATAACTTTAGTTAAATGTAGTGTTTTTTGTTTGTAAATATTTTCTTTTCTTTTTTTTAAAAAAAATATTTTATTTAGAATTTTTTCATCACAAATCCAAAAATGATTCTTTAAAGCCATTGTATTCCTGTAAACCTACCTTATCCTCTTTAATAAAAAAGAAAGCTATCTTTTAAAAAGTGATAAATTTGTCAATGTTCTTACTAGAAAGCCCAAGTTGTTATCAGAAGTTACTTCTAAATACAAATCTCAAAGTGTCAATCCACTAGATCAAACAACCAACAAATTACATGCAACTATTTGATCCACTCGCAGCGGTCTTAGGGTGAGTCAGAGGGGCATAAACCTCTAGTTAAATTAAGTATTATAACTTAGATTTCTCAAAATGCTACTAAAAAATGATTTAATTTTTGATAGTTTTGGAATGTGCATATTGACTACTTTTAGAATCAAAAAAAAATTTTATGGCATATGGTATAAGGTTTTAGGTCACCTTCAGCGTACTGGTGTCATTAGCTTATATCAATAATAATCATGTAATACAAGTTAAAATAATAATATAAATCATAAAAATATTATCAGAAGCTCTTAACAACATAGTTTAAAATAACATTTAAACAATATGAATTTTCGAAATGAACAACTTATTCATTAAAGATAGTTCATAACACGCCTTCGTTCCGAAAAATATTATTTTTTCAGAAAAATAGCAACTTGGTCTCAATGTTAACTGGCCTTATTATATTTAGATAAGTGATCATCCATAAATTACGCAGCACTAAATTTAACTAATAAACAAAACAAATATCAAAAACTTTCCCTCACAGAGTATTTAATTAAACCTAAACTCAAAATAATTCTTTAAGTTCAATGAAAATTGCTGCTCAAAAGGGCAAATGATCTCATCCTTCTATTTTTTAAATAAATTTTGCGTTGCGTAGTTTATGGACGATCCCTAACTCGTTACACATTGTGTCAGAAGTGAAGATTTATTATAATAAAAAATATGTAAGTCTTTTTAAAAATACCACAATATTTTTAAATCTTGAACATGTTTAGTAATTTTGCATTTTCAAAAAATCATTTTTACAATAAAAGACTCTGTAATAAATATTAAAAAACAAAAGACTTCACAGAGAAATATTAACAGACATAAAATACATAAACCAATAAAATTATTAGGGGAGAGTGTGCATGAAAGAGCCAGGTTTTGAAAGAGTCGATGCCATTGCATCTAAAATACTGGCACCCGACCATAATTATATTTTATTATAAATATACCTGTCACCCACAAAAAATTTAGAGTTCTTACTAAAATAAGTAGCGTCGTAATAGCGTCGGATGCACCAAAAAATTTTTTGGGGTTTACTTATTTATTTTTAAGATAAAGAGTATTGTATTATTTGATAAAACATATATGCTGCATTGTTATATATATATATGTGTCCTTCTTTTCCACAAATAATATTAGATTAAAATTTCGGTAAAAAATGTTTAATTTCAGGTTATTTTTTTTACCATACCATTTTTTGAAAGAGCCACTTTTTTGAAATGGTATGAAATAGGCGGCCTTTTCTACTTAGCTTTTTTTAAAACTAAATAACTCTTTTGCTCTCTAAGGACTTCATTGTTTTTCGTAATGCTTAATTGATCATGTTTTATTGAAATACACGATTTGCAAAATTGGATAGTTGACATGCGCAAGTATTTTCAAATGTCATGCACAAAAATTTGGGAGGTAAACAAAACATTTTTGCAAGTTTTAGTATAGAAAATTATTAAAATATGTTGACTCATTGTGCTGTAAAAGGTTCTAAATTTTTTTTTTTTTTTATTTGCATTCACTCCCAACAAGGCTGCAAGCAACCACTATTAAGTTGGGAGTTACTAGGAAAAAAAAGAACAGAGTTATAGAGCAAGGAAGCGGTTGACAGTAGACTTGAAAAGTTGAAGGTTGTATGAGTCAGGAAAACATGAAGATAGGAGAGAGTTCCAAAGGATTGAAGTGCGGGAAAAAAAACTAGATGAATAAAAGTTTTTAGAGCATGCAGGGACAGATACAGTAAATGAATGAGACTTAGCTGAATGACGAGTAAAACGAGAATGAATTTTAGTTGATGGAACTAGAGATGATAACTCCTTTGAGCAGTGACCATGATAGTATTTGTAGAAAAGAGAAAGAGATGCAACTTTACGACAATGGGAAAGAGGTTCAAGCTTAGCAGATAGTCCAGGTCCAACAACATTTACAATGCGTTTTTGGACCTTGTCAAGAAGAGAAAGTGAATCGTTAGAAGAACCAGCCCAAATATGACAACAGTATTCCATACAGGGGCGAGTAAGAGATTTGTAGAGGTAGAGAATGGAATCAGAAGTAAGGAAATGGCGAGCACGATAAAGAGAAGCAACCTTAGCAGAGGCTAAATTAGCAATCGATTGTATATATGGTTTCCATGAAAGGTCAGTAGTAAGCGATAATCCAAGAAGACGTAAAGAGGAGGACTCAGTAAGAGGATTGCCATTCATTAATATAGGAATGTTGACCATTTTATGGTAGTTGTTTGTAGGAAGCAACTGGGTTTTTTTAGAGTTGAAATTCACAAGCCACTGGGAACACTAATCTATTACTGAAGTGAGATCGGATTCAAGATCAGCTGCTTGTTCTAGGCGATCGAAAAGAGAAGACTTTTTGTCAAGACAGAAGTATAAAGTTGAGTCATCAGCAAAAAGAGCTACTTTAGATGAAAGGTTGTCAGAAAGATTGTTTATGTAGATAAGAAACAAAACTGGGCCCAGGATGTTACTGAAAATAAACCCAGAAGTTACTGGAAATAAAGAAGAGTGTTGGCCTTCAAGGATGACTTTAATAAATCGGTTAGAAAGAAATGATTTGATAATCTCAAAAACTTTCCCAAAAATACCATATGAAGCAAGCTTATGGAGAAGACCAGCATGCCAAACTTTGTCGAAAGCTTTAGATATGTCGAGAGCAATAGCCCTAGCCTCACGGCCTCCATCTAATGCACGATAAATCTTTCAGTTACAGCAGATTTTCAGTTACAAAAACGATAAAATCTTTCAGTTACAGCAGTTAGCAAGTCGGCCGTAGAGCGAGAGGATCGAAAACCGTATTGATTGTCTGACAGTAGTTTATTTGACTCAAGATGAGATGTGAGGAATTTGTTGATCAAAGACTCAAAGACCCTGCTAATAACAGAAAGAAGACTGATCGGACGATAATTGGAGGGGTCAGAATTTTCTCTATGGCCAATATAAGTTATTAAAATGGAACGAAGCTATTTGTGAAGAACATGGAGTGTGTAGGGATGATCCTAAATGTTCTTGTGAAGCGTCGTTCAGGTAAAAACAATTTTTTTCTTCAGCAGAATTAGTGCGATTAAATATTGTTTTGGTTGTTGTTTACTCTTATAAGCTTTTGTAACATAAGAATTTTTCCATGTTAAAAAAATTTATATAACATATCTAATTAAAAATAAAACGAAATTTTAATAATCTTATTTAACTAATATTATTCTAGCTAACAAAGAACTGCTTATAGCTAAAATAAGATAAACTTTTTTTTTAGGTTCCATACCTTTTCAAAACCAAAAAAGGAGTTGGATAGGAGGAATGGAAACTACTCATCAATAGAGATAGTATAAAGGTTTAGAGTCCTTGTGCAAAAATCTAGAGTTTTCAACATTTTTTAAATAAATCAAGTTTAGACTACCCAACATTGAATCTTGGATATGATGCTTCTCAAAGAATTCAAAGATTAGTGCCAATAGATTAACCTTCGTATAACTGTAAAAGAAAAATGCCTTTTAAATTGATAGACTTCAATAAAATTGAAAATATAAATGAAAAGACTTTGTTACCAGATAATAATCAAAATGAGCCACCACAAAAAAAAGTAAATTTTGATTGAGAAATATTGCACAAGCTAAACAAAGACACTATTACAGTAACAAATAGTGGGAATGTTGATTCATTTTTGATGGACAACAATAAAAAACTTAAGAATAAAAACAAGCTGCTTGATGTGCTTTGTAACAAAGATAAATTACTAGATGAGCTTAGAAATAAAAATAAACTGCTTAAAGAAAATAATAAAATATTACGTAGAAAACTAGCAAAATGTGAGTCCCTGGAATTTCACTGAAAACTATTGAATACAGATGAAAATGTTTTATTTTACACCGGTATTCGAAATAAAAAGATTATATATTAAATTGTAATAAATATATTAACTTTGTATCGAGCTCATACCCAGGATCTATTTCCGATAAAAAATTGACAATAGATTTACAATTTCTTGATTTAATACCACAATTTTCTTATGTTATGGCTGATAAAGGTTTTGACATAAAAAGTGAATTTTAGGCACATAACATAACATTGTAGGTACCACCAGGAAAAAGAGATTCATATCAAATGCTACTGTTTGAAATTAAAAAAACTCAGAAAATAGCTAATCTTAGAATCCTTGTAGAACAAGTAATAAGACAATTAAAAACATTCAAAATTCTTGCAAATGAACTTCCAATCAAGTTATTTTCTTCTATAGATGATATTGTTTTAATATGTTCTGCACTGTGCAACTTATTACCACCAATATTTGCTGATTGATAATTGTTTTTGTAGTATTTTTGACTAAGCGCATATTTGCCAAAGCCATTGTTCATTTTTTTTTAGGAATATCAGATTCAAACATTATACCCACACAACAAAAATGATACCATCTTGAACACAATGAACATGCAATAGAATTTTTATCGAATAATTCAGCAGTGTCTTCACAGTTTTCATGACACACATCACACAGATATTACAATACTTTAGTTTTAGATTTTTTAACTGTTTTTTTCTTGTTATTTTGTTTTGCTGAAATAATCTTTAAACCAGTAATAGTCGTGTTAATTGATTTAAAAGTAATGTTTTCAGCATAATCTGATACGATGGCAGAATTTTGATCGATGCCTTTCATAATTCGAATTGCCAAGTGGTTTTCCCAAAGGTAAATTAAGTTCTTAATAACTTTATTCCAGTAAATGATGTCAAAGTTAATTTTTTCTAAATAGTGTCCATGGTGATTGTATACAAAAAACCAACCTATTTGAATATTCTTTTCTGCCATTTGGCTTTGAATTTGTGTATAATATGTGTGATATGGCTTTAAATTTACAAAGCCATTTTTTTCAACTAAGTAATCAACTGTAGGTTTTGTTTCACAAATGGAATGAGGACAATCACAAAAGGTTTCTAAATCCGGTGATACTGATATATAAGGATATGTAAGGTGAATTGTCATTCCAGGATCAAAAGTTTTGAAATTTTTATGATTTTTTTTCGAAATTTGAGTAACTTCTGTTTTCGCGTGTGGTTCCATTGCAATACCATATTTCGTAGAAATAGTCTCAAATGTTTTTTTTCCTAAATTTTCATCAAAAATATTTCTCAGGTCATAGACTCTTTTAGTTTGATTTGTCTCTACCTTTGTGTAAATTTTATGGAATTTTGATGCTGTAAGTCTACCTTGGCGCTGGTCAAACCATGTAGTAGAACTTGATTGTTGTTTTGTTTGCACATATATAGAAGATATTTTATCATTAGTCAATTTTATTTTTTGTGTAAATACATCTATATTAGATTTAACGTCTAGCTCGTCATTCCAAATAAATTCTTTTGCAATTTTTAAAATGTTAGGTGGAAGTTCTGTAAATGATTGCAAACTCGGACGTTTCTGGGTACTATCTATTAACTAAACAAAGCGACTGTTGGGCGCATGTTCTTTTATTGCGGCATATAGTTTTTTTTTTAATTTTTTCATAATTTTTTAGTTCTAAATCTTGCTCTTGAGAAGATGGTGAGAAAGCATTAAATTTTTTCTTGTTTGCCGTAGCATTTTCTTTATGACATCGTTTTCTGTAATGGTCATTCACAAATAACAGTTCACGTAAAGGTTTTAATTCTAATATTTTTTTATTTGTTTTTGGTATGTTCCATGAGCAAAGTTTATTGGTACATGATGGTTTTGTTACTCCAGTTGAGACTGCTGCTTCTACTCTAAAAAGCAAAGCTACAACATGATTGCATCTTTCAAGAAGGCCTGCTGTACATGAGCAATATGCACTTGCAATATAACCACCTGGGTTGTCTTTTTTATCATTGCCCATACATTATATTGTTGATCAGAAGTTCTCTGTGAAGGAGTGACTTTAGTTTTAACCATGCAAAAATTTGAGTTTTTGTCTATGCCTGACCAAAAAATTTCTTTAACAAAGTCACATTTAAAATAACGAAATCCTTTGCATTCTTTATATTCTCAGTCTAATTTGTGTAAAAGATCACTTGAAGTGTTCATTTTTTGGAGATAAATTGAAATATCGTTGTAATAATTAGGAGGCCATTTTAACATACCATTTTGAGATTCACCTATCCATTCAGTTTTTTTTTATGACCAAGGGTCCGGCATGACGTGCCCATCAACTATAAGTTTCTTCTTGTATTCATTTAATGACACTCTATACTTCTCTTCTGCTTCAATGTTTACTGAAGCCTTTTCATACGATGCCATGGCTCTAAAAAATATATAAATTATTTTACAAATCATATTATCAAATATATATATTGATTATATAATAAACATTTTCTTAAAAATGAGTTTCATAACATAACATGTATTATTTATGTTAACATATTTTCAATAACTATATAATAATAAATTTTTTATTTATTTGAATACCAATTATTTAGACAAAAAAAATAGTTACCTATAAACTAAAGTTTCATGATCACCTTCTGATGATTTCTTTTTTAGCGACAAAAATACTTGTAATGCTTCAATAGACATTATTTTAAAGTCTTTCAATGTCATTTTGTTTAAAAAAGTAGCATCCTCAGGATCATCGAACACTGCTTCAGATATTATTAAAGATCCTTTTCCCCAAATTAAAAAAAAAAAATTGAAAAAAAGTATTATCAGCAGTCAATACTTTACTAGTAAATCTTAATGAATACGAAAAGTTAGAAGAATTTTATTGTTTATTTATTACAGTAAATGTTTGTTTACCTCTCAAAACTTTGCGCATGTCAACTATCCTATTTCGCAAATCGTGTATGGGGTCGTCCGTAAAGTACGTACGCTTTTTTTTTTTGCCAACCCCCCGCAATTTGCCGTACGCTTTTTTGAGTACTCTCTACCTCCCTAAAAGTACCTACGCTTTTAACCTACTAACCCAAAATTTTATGATTTTTTTTTAAATTTAGTGTCTCCATACTTTTATAATTGACCTACTGTCCCCTTATCTCAGAAACGCTATTTGCAGACCTTCTCTTCCTCTTCGAGCGTACGTACTTTATAGACGATCCCTATTAATTGTTTGAATGACTTTTCCTGAAGTCGTAAAACGTAGGTGCGTTTGAATTTTAAAAAATATATTTAAATACTAATTAAATTTTTTTTAATAATTAAAATTTATTTTTGTTTCAAATTTCCTAATATTTTGTCAAAACTTATTTTGTATTATTGTATTCACTCATATATCACTAGCATAGTTAATATATGTGAAATGCCTTATAATATTTTGACGATAAATGTTATCTATATTCATAGATAACATTTATCGTCAAGATGTATAGTCAAAACAATTTGTTCTTTTGACTAGTGTATATTAATTTTTTTTATAAACATTTGACTAGTTTATATTAATACTTTTGATTTTCTCATTCTCATTTGATATTTTTTATCTTTAAAAAAAAAAAATGTCTTCACAAGTATTAACTACGAAAAGCGACGTTGACGTTATATTAGGATATTTTTTTTAATAATAAAGTGAAACTATTATTAAAGCTGTTTTATCATTTGTTATATCATTGATTATCATAGAATTATATAAAGTAGAATTATAAAACTTAAAGTACAATCTGATTTTAGAAGTCTAGTTAATAGATTATTACTCTTAAAAGACTTGTCAGTTTTAGAAAAACGTTACGACTCATTCATAGCACAGAGTGGCTCTTTCATTGACAAGATGTTATAAAAGAGCTGATTTCTCTCTTTTTTTAAAATAGTTGTATGACAGATTATTAGCATTGTTAACCAATTTATTTTATTTTTTACCAAATTTTTATTATTGCCCAATTTTACCAATATTTTATTATTACCCAATAAAGTAACTATTTAAACCAAAAAAATTTTTTTTTTTTAATTATTCAAAATTGACTTTTTTTCATACCTTTTTAAAACTGGCTCTTTCATACACACTCTCCTCTACAAAATTATTTCTTTAAAATAAATTATATATTTATACATTAAAAATGATACAAAATTATACATTAAAAAATAATGTCAAAAAAATAATTTTAATTTTTTTTAAATATTTTTTTTTTTTTTTTGACCAAAGTTCTGACTTGTCAATTTTGTGATTTTGCTTGACAATACAGAAGCATCCAAAACCATTTTGTGTTTGATATACTTAAAACGATCTTCGATTGCAGATCGTTCATGACAACTCGTGTCAAATTGGAATTTACAAATAGTGCATTTGAGGAGCTCATCTTTGAGCTGCGTTATAAAAAAAAACATTTTCTTTAAATTATCATTGAATGTGTTTAACCTTCTCTTCTTAGCGTAACGAGGGGCAAAATGAGACACTTAAGCGCTAATATATCTAATACGGCCCGTCTAACAACTTTTGAAAAAATCAATTTATATTTTTCAATTCTTCTACCATCCTACTTGAAGTTTAAAAAGTATGAGTTGCAAAACTCCAGTAGTTTGGTCACCAGAGATCATTTATTGACAGCACCTATCCTGTCTCATTTTGCCCTCATACAGGGGCAAAATGAGACAGATCTTTAAGAGGATTAGCAAAAAATACATTTTATAATATATTACAGCTATAATCAAACTGTCACTAATCACATATTGCTTGACCAGTATTTTGAAACGAACAACAGTCCAAATGAGCCCAGGTGGTGCATTTTGAACATTGACTCCACTTAAATATATATATATATATATATATATATATATATATATATATATATATATATATATATATATATATATATATATATACATATACATATACATATACATATACATATACATATACATATACATATACATATACATATACATATACATATACATATATATATATATATATATATATATATATATATATATATATATATATATATATATATATATATATACACACACATATGTATATATATATATATATATATATACACATATGTATGTATATATATATATATATATATATATATATATATATATATATATATATATATATATATATATCTATCTTTAGTGTTGACATCGTGTATAAGAGTGTATGTATATTATTAAGAAAACATCAAATAATACGAATTCTCTTAATACAAATGATAATTTATTATTAGAAATTTTCGCTGGATTATGGTTACCAGTATCATCAGCTCGTAAAAATGAATACAAAATTTTTTTAACGTTAAAAACAGTTTAAAATTAACTGACATCAGCAATTGAATGGCTTCTTTCTTGCTTACGTAAAAATGTAAAAAACGGAGTCCAAAATTTAGTTTTAACAAATTGCCCGTCATCTAGATTAATGCCACCATTTAAAGGAGAACATTGATACCTCTGTATTTCAAGAGCTTCGCGCACTTTTCGATCAAACTTTTTTGTTTCCACTTTAATTGTTTTAACATCCTCCCACTTTATTTCTTGTGAGCAAAACTTATTATGGGTGGCTATTGCCGACTGATAATGTTTCCCCTCGTTTAAACTTTTTTGATGTTGTTGAATTCGAGTCCTAATTTGAAGTTTGGTTTCGCCTACGTATCTCTTTGAGCATTCACATTCAATTAAAGTGATTCTAATAATAAATTATCATTTGTATTAAGAGAATTCGTATTATTTGATGTTTTCTTAATAATATATATATATATATATATATATATATATATATATATATATATATATATATATATATATATATATATATATATATATATATATATATATATATATATATATATATATATATACATACCCACTACAAGAACTAATAAAACCATACCTTCATATATTAAACTTATGTATTTAAAGCACGCATAACATTCATTGTATTTTGTTTATAGGTACTGCAATAACCTATATGTTATAATCACTATATATTTTATATATTACTTACTTTATTACATTACAATACAATAAGATTATAAAATACAAACATAGTAATTATAAACATCAGGCAATTATTTGCTTTAATTTGATTAAACATTTATTATATTTAAATATAAGTTAACAAAATATAAAACGTACTTCTATATTGGATAACAACTAAACATTTCAATTAACAAAATAAAAAGTAAGTAAATACAGTATAATAAATTTAAATCTACAGCATGTAAATATTAATATTTGCTTTGTTTGCTGTTTTAATGTAAAAAATTAAATAAACATAATATTAGATATCGGCAAAAAAAAAATACAAAGTGTTTGTTTTTTTTGTTTTTTTTTACAAAGACTATTTTATTGAAGAAATAAAATACCAAAGAATGGAAATGAAAGAAAAAGGCCTAAAGATTCTAATTAAAAAAAAAACTTTAAATATAAAAAGCTTTTCCACTCAGTGAGATCAAAAAAGGCTAGGAAAAAATATAATAACAACACTTAAAAATTCGTAATTTTCGCAAACCCGAGGGATAAAATGATTTCCTTTTTACTCAACTTTTTTATTTTAAAGTGACTTGATATATTTTTCTTGACACAAAATAGTTTTTGAACACAACTGCACTTTTAAAAATCTTGCAAATAATAATTTGTAGGGCTGGCATCATGTTAAACGCGAACTGCCTCGTATTGCCCCGCTGTCTCATTTTGCCCCGAGTTACCCTAACAATATTTTATTAAAATAAACCGCGAGCGTCCATTCATAATAACCAGGTTAAAAAAGACATTACAAAGCTAACAAAATTTGCTTAAAACTTGTGCATTTTTATTGTTGAAGTTGAAAAATATTTCAAAATATGGAAGAGTGGGGCACCATGAAACATTGTAATTGTGGAGGCATCTTAAGAGTTGTGACAATCACTGTCATATAGTGAAACAGTTACTAAATATATCATTTGATTTAATTAGGCCTGCGAGGGGTCGAAATTTTCAAAAACGAAGTAATTTATTAGTTTTTAAAGCTCATAAGTTTTAAAGTATCTTATTCAATGTGTCTATGGGTAAGTTACATTATTTTTTAAACTGCAATTTATAAGCCTTTTACTTCAATAAACAAAATTGAAAAAACAAGTTGGTGCTAAAAATAAAGCGATTGTTTTCTATTAGCAAGTATGGGGTAACTTGATACAGCATTTGTGGGGGCCCCTAAAACTGTAGAATCGCGCTCCATTGTGTCTATAACATATTCTAAAAATCATTTCTTTTAATATTTATAGTCAGTTTTAAAAAGATTTATGTAAATATAATACAAGGAGATTCCGATACAAAGCCATTATTTATTAACGCTTAAGAATGACACTTGAAACGATATATTATCTAGTGTTCTGAAATGTGATTTGGACTATTGGGTGCATTTTTTGGGTTATAAATATTAATTTGTTTATATTTCAAATAAAAAACTGCCTTGGTATGTTTTATACATTTTATTTACTTTTTTTATGATGTTCTTAGTGCGTATCAAGGTACCATATGGGTGGGGTACTTTCAAACAAATTTCTAATTTTACTTTCATTTGTTTTAAAAGTTTACCTTGTTATATTATATATAATTAATACCCACAATTTATTTTGTGGGTATTAATTTATTCTACAAATTAAACCAATCGCTTAAAAAATAGGCGTAATAATAAAATTGTTACGAAGCAAAAACTAAAAGTGTGTCATGGTGCCCCTACTTTTTTTTCTTCTCTAATGGGAATAAAAAAACTTAATTCATATAGTTTTGTATGTTATAGTTATGTTTATAAAGTTAGTTATTTTTATATAAATTTACATCATTTAGTTTACTAATTACGGTTAATTAAATTCATTTATTAAATAACTTTATTTAAATTTCTTTTTATTTTAATGAAATACTTTATAAAATAAATTTTTATTTGCTTCAACTTTCTAGATATGCGTACACAAACGCGTGCAAATCCCAAACGCACAAAACTATCCTAAAACGCTTACTGTACGCGCCAAACGCGTACGTTTTTTTATTGTTTTATTTATGTTCAAAAAATATTTATGTTTTTCTGACTTTATAGAGATAAGACGACTACTTTATAGTAACTCTTAACTGGGCTAGTAGGGTTTAATTTTCCTATAATTGTACCAAAATTTTAATAAAAGTTTTTTAAGTTTGTTCATATATATATATATATATATATATATATATATATATATATATATATATATATATATATATATATATATATATATATATATATATATATATATTAATTTATAAAAATTCAGAAAACAACTTTTTATGGTACTAATAGTTTCATGCCTAAAGGCAATCATCAGCCATGTAATTGAGCACTCTTATACGCACAAGAGTTTTTTGTATTTTATTGCAAATACAAAATATCATACAATATATATATATATATATATATATATATATATATATATATATATATATATATATATATATATATATATATATATATATACGTATTACATGCGCAAATCGAATGGAATTGACAATTATTTTAATTTTGTGTTATGTTGATGTGATATGTATTATGAAATATTCCTTGAACTCTTATTGAAAGTTTCTTATTGAACCGTAACTAAGTGTTAAAAGTTTCTTAATATTTTGGGGTCTCTAGTATTAGTTTTTTATAAGTTTCTTCTAAAAAAACATGTAGTGGTTGCTTGCAGCTTTTTTGGAAATAAATTTGTGTATATGTGTGTGCGTATATATGTGTGTGTAAATATAAATATATATGTATGTATATTTACACACACACGCATACTTATATTATAATAGTAAGACATCGTTTTTATTATTATTTTTATTTATACATTCATTTATCCAGCTATTTACACATTTAAATCAAATAAATTATTTAAATTACAAATTTTAAAAAAATATAAAAATTATGACAAAATAATAGTGGTTGTTACAATTATAAAAGACAACAAAGAATATGGTGTTAAAGTCGCTGATACACTCGATGAAGATGTGCATGGAATTGTTTGGGTGTTAGAACCAACACACGGCGAACCTCCTCCAATTGATATGCATACGCGAATTTGGCTTTTTAGCGAGTTTACGCAAATTCCTTTAAAATAAAATGCTTATACTCATGATCTTGTTTTAATAAAGTAGTATAATTTCCTGGCAATAAAAACATATTTCAAATAAAGTTTACCTGTAACATCGTTCCAAGGTGACCACTCTCCGTTTGTTACAAGAGTAATATTCATAGAGTTAGCAACTACTGCAAAACTTGCAAAAGTGTTTTGACTAAATGCTTGGATCAACGTGGTTTTTTTTGTTTCTGCAGATGCGGTAGTTGTTTGTGGAGCGAAGTTTATAATAACATTGACAATGATACTTCCTGGAGCAAAATTTGTTAGCGTTGTATTTATGTAGTCTGGATCACTTGCATAAAGATTGTTAAATCCGTTAATCACTTTTGTTTTTAATGCAATGTATTCTTGACTAGAAGTGTTATTTAATGATGCATTCCACGTGTTTGTTAGTGCAAAAGATGTCTATAAATGAGAAAAATACCAAACCAATAAATTTGTGTGATGCAAAAAAAGTTGGATAATGTAATTTTATTGTTTTAATTTTATTAAGACAATGCACTTTTGTATTCTGCAAAAATTAACTAAAAAAGCTTAATGATTTGTGGGTTTGCCTCCTCACAAATCATTAATCCTAAAAATTGACTCCCTGTTTTACTAGGTGGTCTGGATTCATCGAATCAATAAAAACCTAATAAATCAGACCTTTATCATCACTGGTTGTTGAATAAGATTCTCGTATGTTAATGAGTTAACTGTTGTTTCCATTAGTAATGCTTCAATATCCACAGATGCGGTATCAGAAACGGTTGATGTTGCCATAATACTATTTGAGTCGATTTCTAAAATAAATGTTTAAGTAACTATAATTATTTTTTGATTGCTAGCCCTTCGCATTTTTTTATTTTAACAGCAGTAAAATGGCACCTGCGCTTTCCGAGCTTAACATAGTTGCATTAAGCAATGAAGTGGACGGTGTTAACGTTGCATCTGAATTCTCTTGAATTTAAAAGAATAATCAATATAAATACTAAAGAAGATAACACAGATACAGATTGAAATTTTTTCTCAAATTTAAGTTAATGTAAGTTAAGTCAGGCCCGCAGGAACAAAAATTATATTGGGGGGAGGGGGCAATACTACTTCGAAATAGTTTTAAGGACCTTTTTTTTTAGTCATTTTTTCAGTCAATTTCTTCAAAATTGTTTATTTGAAAAATTATTGGGGGGCAAATGTCCCTGCTGCCAAATCCCCCCCCCTCTCGTTGCTACAGGCCTGAATGTAAAAAATTATAAAGAGTTTCTGAAAAAAATAAATGTTTAAGTATTCATGATTATTGTTTGACTGCTAAGTCTTGACATTTAGTTTAGCCTTTAATTTTAATAGCAGTAAAATCGCACCTGTGCTTTTCGAACTTAACATAGTTGCATCAAGCAATGAAGTTGACAGTGTTAACGTTGCATTTAAATTCACTAAAATAAAAATAAAAATGATATCAATACTAAAGAAGATAACATAAATGCAATATAAAAATTTGTTTTAATTTTAAATTAATGAAATAAATATAAAAAATAATAAACAATTTCTGAAATAAATAAATGTTATAGTATTCATGATTATTGTTTGACTACTTGAGCTTGTTTTGACATCATTAGGCCTCAAATTTATTTGACATCATTAGGCCTACGAGGGGTCAAAGTTAAAGGCTTAACTAAGTCTTGACATTTAGTTAAGCCTTTAATTTTGATAACAGTAAAATAGCACCTGTGCTTATCGAGCTTAATATAGTTGCATCCGAGCTTAGCATAGTTGCATCTGAGCTTAACATACTTGCATTAAGCAACGAAGTGGATGGTGTTAACGTTGCATCTAAACTTTCTAAAATTAAAAATATATGCATTGATGCAAATACAAAAAAAAGATAATACACACGCAAGTTAAAAGATTTGTATAATTTTTAAGTTAATATTATAAAGAGTGTTGTGGCAAGTGGGTTGGAGCCCCTCCCCCCAAAAATCTTAAAAAGATTTTCCATTAAGTTTAAAGAAAAAAAAAAACCTTCAATTTGCAAATAGGCCCCTAAAATTGATAAATTCCCAATTAATGGTAAATTTAAAAAATTCAGAGGCGGGTTAAAAAGTATTAGACTTTTAAAAAGGGATTTTACCCTCCCTTGACACTAGGGATTAAGTAAATCAAATTCTTTTTTTGCTTGTAATCTTTCAGTATTTTTTTTTTAATTCAAAATCTATATCCGCCCCATGAAGTTAATATTACACAGAATTAACGCATTTAACTTAATCATTGTTTGAACCTGTAGTTTGGTAAATTGAGCCATATGAAGTTGACACCATAATACTTGAAATTTGGTCTGCTAAATTGAAAAAAGGTTCAAGTATCATAAATTTATCATTAAAGAAAAATTGTATATAATTTGAATTTTAATTATTAAAAAAAAGTTTCGTAGATGTAATTATTTTCACTGATCTAAGCGATACAAAATAAAAAATTATTCTGAAACTAAATTATTGTTCATACCAGATGTTGTACTTGACGGATCAACAGAAATTTGCGGTGTGTCAGAAAGTATTGAAGAATCTGTTACAGACGATTCTGTTGAAGGAGAAGGTTCTATGCTTGTCGTTTGGCATCGGATCGAAATTACCATAGTTAAAAGAAAAATATACAAAGACGACATTTTTTAAAATACCGAATATATTGGCTGATGCTCTTGTCTATTGATTTCTTTTGATTAGTTAACAGTTTAAACATCAACGGTTAGATATTCGAACGTCAGTTACTTTTTGCTCTGTATTGGAATCTTTATACAATTTATTTAATTAAGTATTTTATGAAATAAAAAATTGTTCGATTTTATGAATACAAAGGTCATTTAAATAAAAAAAAAATATTTTTTTTCTCTAAATAGAAAAGTGAACAATTTTATATAAAAAAAAAAAAGATTTGAATTTTTATGAAATAAATTACATTAGTTTGATTAATTATTGTTTAAAACGTTAATCTTTTGATGTCTTCTTTAATGAAGACATGCTACTTTAGTATAGATAATAAATTAAAAATTTATTAAAATTATTCTTTGATGTTGCGGTAATTTCTAAACTAAGAAATTTATTTTATGTAAAGAATTATTACATTAAATTAAAAAATAAAAAGGAAAAAAGTGGTTATCGCTTGCGTTTACCAGTTACCACTTTTTATTTCAAACAAATTTGTTGAATTGATAAATTACATCAAATTATTATATGGTAAAGGTCCAAAAAAAATTTTAATTACATCAACTTACCACAAGTTAAAGCCAAAAGAAAGCTTATTGAGAACTAATTGATATTTTTTTTTAATTTTCTGACGCGGATTATGGACGCGACAAAAATTGCAAAATGTTTACTTTTTTTTTCTATTTAAACAAAAGACGATTATTTTCTAATTACACGCCATTTCTTAAGCTAAAAAATGCAATTAAAAAAGAAAAAAGAAATTTTGAGATTTTAAATAACCCCAAAAATGAATTAGCAAAAGTAACTTTAAACGTAAATTCTATATCTGTATATTTTTAAAAAATTGTTTAGATAAAAACTTAAAACAAGTTTTCACTAATATTTAAATAGCATTTTTTTCAACTAATAAGTTTTAATTGAATCGCAAAATTTAAAAAGTTTTCTAAATATAACAATTAGAAAATATTTTATACGCATTTTGTTTAAACGCGTGAGCGGGTATTATATCTTTAAAAACTTTTTTGAATTTCTTTACGTAATATAACATTTCTTAATATAATATGTAATGTAATATGCATAACTCTTTGTATTTTTAAGTATAAAAACTTTTAAACAACCGTCCCCCTCCCCCCTCGCATCCTTTTTTTTTTTTTTTTTTTTTTTTTCTCTTTAAAAAAAAATTACAAAATTTTTTTTATTTAATTGTGGTCATATTTTAACTAAAGAAAATCGGCATTTTTTTTTAAATAAACATTTCAGGAGCATTTTTTAAAATTAAATTAAATAGTTTTTATTAAAGCATGAATTAAAGTATGAAAATATATAGGAGCCTAAAAATATATTTGGTACTTTAAAGTACCAAATATAATTTTAGGCTCCTATATATTAATCCTTTATAAATATCCTTTATATCCTAAATATATTTTCCTCTATTAAAAAGAATTTTTGAGTTAATGTCACATTAATTGCAAGGGTGTTTAAGATTGCATAATATTTTAAAGAATATTTGTGTAAAGTTCAGCAAAGCTTTAATTTTTTTGACTTTTTTCTAAAGTAACATTGATTAACTAATTGCTTCACTTCAATGCCTTGTGCATTTGAATTTCTTAGTAATTTAGGAACTTTTTGACATGGGTTAAATGTTTCCTCAGTTTTCTTTGATGTGCTAATGACCAAAACTCATTTTTAAGAATGATCAATTCAGGCAGAATATTATTGGTTTATTTTTAAAATTTTCTTTCATAACGGTAAATTTCGATTGTGTGAAGAATTCAAAGAGTTTCTATTCTAAATCCTGCTCAAACAGTATGAACACTTTTGTCTTGTTTGGAGTAGTTTTTTTCATTTTGGTGTTAAAAAAGCTAATATTAAACGTTATCCATAGTTTTGGTTTTGGTTTTGGGAATATTTGCCAAAGACAATACTTTTGACTGACATAATTAATTATAAATTGAATTGTCTATTGTGTCTATTGTTATATTCATTAATTTATACATATTCTACCTTTCCTATTAAACAAAATATATTTTTTAATGTTTAAAATACAGGCTAGTTAGTTGAAATAAAAATCCCCTAATTTTACAATTAAATTACCTGCTTATTTATTTTATCAATTGAATATAAAAATGACTAATATTTTTCGTAAAATTTTCGTAAGTATTAACCCTAAAATTTACAAATCATGGTTAATCTTTTGTTCCACATTCAAATCAAATTTGTTTTTTTATGAAAAAGGGCTTTTGAAAATATAAATCAGCTCTTTGCTTAACATTGAAATTATTAATTTTTTTTTTTTGAATGATTTTTTTTTACAGGCAGGATCAATGTTAGGAGATAATTTATCAATTATATTAAGATCAGTTCTCAGCAAATTGCAGCAATGTCAATATTTTACTATTACTCAGGTAATTCTTTTATTGCAACTTCATAACTACTGTAATTACTACTACTTTAACTTTACAACTACTACAAATTTACAACCATTACAACTTTACAACTACTACAACTTCGCAATTACTACAATTTTACAACTTCTACAACTTAACAACTACTACAACTTTACAAATGCTACAACTTCACAATTACTACAATTTTACAACTTCAACGACTTTACAACTACTGCAACTGCTACAACTTCACAATTACTACAATTTTACAACTTCTATGACTTTACAACTACTGCAACTGCTACAACTTCACAATTACTACAATTTTACAACTTCTACGACTTTACAACTACTGCAACTGCTACAACTTCACAATTACTACAATTTTACAACTTCTATGACTTTACAACTACTGCAACTGCTACAACTTCACAATTACTACAATTTTACAACTTCTATGACTTTACAACTACTCCAACTGCTACAACTTCACAATTACTACAATTTTACAACTTCTACAACTTTACAAATGCTACAACTTCCATGGTTCCCATTCCTCCTTAAAAACCTTAAATAACCTTTAAAAAAATCCCTCTTATAAGTCCTTAAATAACCTTTAAAAAAGTTCAAATTTGACTGCTCTCCCTAGTTTCTCCTTATTTATTTTATTTTTTTAAACATCTAGGAAATTTTATTAAAGTGAATGGATTATAATTTTTAATTAAATTCTTTGATAGTTTGCAAACCTATATTTCTATTATATGTATATTTGTATTTTTATATATGTAAAGAAATATATTAATTTATAATAATTTTTCTGTTTATAGTTAACATTTATTGAAAAAAATAAGATTCTGTTTTTAATGTAATCGTTTTCTCCTGAATTCTGACTTTTTCTATCTAAAAATGGTCGTTCTCCGAATCTCCTTAAATATTAGGAAAATATCTCCTTAAATATCCTTAAAATCCTTACTTTTAGCCTCAGTTTTAATAGTGGGAACTCTCACTTCACGATTACTACAACTTCTACAACTTTACAACTACTACAGCTTAGGCAATTTAAAAGCAAAGTTATAAAAGTGTTGTTAAAATTTTGATTTCTGCTTAGTCGCTACTTATGGTATTTATTCAACTGTTGCGAAATCAATTAGAGGCAACCTTGGAATTTTTAAGCATGGTTCCTGGACCTTCTGGAAATTCTGCATTAGATTATATTTTAAGTGAGTGGTGTGCAAAACATTCTAGCTTTATCGGAGGATATGAGATTATATCGAGGTTATTGTTTGTTTTTTTATTGTGTTATTGTTACATTATTAAATTAACTCATTTAATGACACTTTTTTTTTTAATATGGTTCTAGTATTGATGCAATTTGTAAGTTACTTATGTATATCGTGGCAACTAATGATGTTCGATTTGAGACTATTCATGTTAATGGTGATGAAATAATTAATGGAGAAGGTAATAGATTTGAAAAATAAAAAAATTTCAAACATGTATAAGTTTATTAAAATAATTTTTTTTTCTTAAGGAAGAGTGTTACGGTCTCATTCAAAAAAAGGTATTTGTATCATTTTTTTTTAGTTTAATTTTTACATTTTATTAAATTATACAAGCTTAGTAGAGGTTGAGTTTTCAAAGAATCATCTTTTTCTTATTTGTCTTTTTCTTTTAGAATGTCGCCTTTTTCTCCATATATGTCATCTTTTTCTCCATTTTTGTCATCTTTTTCTCCATCTGTTAGCTTGCAACATTTTTTTTAGAAGCAGAGTTCTCTAAGATACCAGTGGCTATAAAATTGTTTAAATTGGTTGTTGCTGAATTAGTGCAACTAGAGCTTTCTGAAAATGCAGAAGGTGAGGAGGAAGAAGACAGTGAAGAGGTATGGTAGCTAGATAAATTTTTTTAGCCAAATAATTTGCTTATCAATAAATTTTTTTAGCATATTAAAAAAAACTATTTTTGTCCAATTTCTCCTCCTCCTTGTCCAATTTCTCCACCTCCTTATTCTGACTTTAAGGTAAGAGAGCAAGCTTTCTTACTTTTTTTTTTAAAAAGAAATTAATTCAACTTTAGGAAGATGATTGGGAAGATATTGGAGATAACTCAAATGAAATAACTGTTCAGCAAGCGATTGAGGCAATACTTAGCCAAGGAAATAAGTTTGAAGGTCAGATAAACTCAATGAATATTTTTCTTCTTTAAATGGCTTTTAAATTATCTACTAAAATATTTTTATATTTTTGTGTATATTTGCATGTATGTTTTAGATTATGAAGAGGAAGATTTTGAGGATGATCCTGACACAAAGGAAGATCCTTTAAACAACACAGATCTAAAGGTTATTTTTTCAAAAATATATTTTTTGTCAAAAGTATATTTCTTTTTGTGAATATATTGTAAAATATTTATAATTATATAATATTAGTTTTATTTTTGTGAAAGAAATAGATTCTACAATCTTTAAATAAATAAAGGTTGTCATTTCAGTATGTGCACTCTACTATTTTATATACAACACACTAAAAAAAAATTTCATGTCAGAGAAAAATAATTTTTAGATTTAAAAGCAAGTTTAAAAGAAGTTTAGTTTTTTAATTCGAAGTTTAATCAAGTTAAAAACTTTACATTTACAATTCTTCTATTTAAATGATAAAATATATGTAATATAGTAAGGAATATATATATATATATATATATATATATATATATATATATATATATATATATATATATATATACATATATATATATATATATATATATATATATATATATATATATATATATATATATATATATATATATATATATATATATATATATATATATGTATATTTACATAGATGAGTTTTTTCCGGGAATTCCCGGAAATCCGAAAATTCACTTAAAATTCCTTTAATTTTCCAGAAATTTCCGGATGCTTTTTTTTATTAATTTGTCTAAAAAAAATTATAAATTTTTACATAAAATTTTAAAAACAATTTTTGCATCAAAATAAACATGTTTTCTATAATTAAAATCTTCACGAGATCAATTTTTGTAACTTTTTTTTTTTTTTTTTTTGCTTTTAAATTTATTAAAATTAACTTTTTCGAATACTAGAAACTACTTTTTGTAAAAAGTTGAATCATCTAAATTCCGTTTTAAAAGTTTACGAAAGTTTTTGTTTTCAGATATATAATATATGTTTTCATATATTTATATTATATATGTTTTCATATATATTATATATATATATATATTTATATATATATATATTTATATATATATATATATATATATATATATATATATATATATATATATATATATATATATATATATATATATACGTATACATATATATGATTTAAATGTTGACATCTTGTATTAGAGTATATACGTTAAAAATATAAAAACATCAATTAATACGAATTCTCTCAATACTATTGTTAATTTATTTGAAATTTTCGCTGGATTATAGTTACCAGCATCATCAGCTATAATATCGTAATATTACAATATTATAGCTGATGATGCTGATGAACAGCTATAATATCGTAATATTACGATAATATAGCTGATGAACAGCTATAATATCGTAATATTACGATATTATAGCTGATGATCTAGGTAACTATAATCCAGCGAAAATTTCAAATAAATTAACAAAAGTATTGAGAGAACTCGTAATAATTGATGTTTTTATATTTTATATATATATATATATATATATATATATATATATATATATATATATATATATATATATATATATATATATATATATATATATATAAATAAAAAGAGAGAGAGAAAGCATACACGTATTGTTAATTTAAAAACTTTCTTTAGACTATTCTTACACATTTTCTCGAAGAGTTTTGTCAGTTGCCGTATTTTTCAAACTTCACTCAAACGCTTAATGACACTGAAAAGCTATGTCTTAAAAAGTTGGGTTATTTTACTTAGAATATTTATAATAATTTAGGCGTGTTTGTTCATTTTTTCATTTTCAATGAAGAAATCAACCATAATTTGTAATTAGATTTTAATAAAATTTTCACTATTGTTTTTAATTCAAGTAAAAAGACTTTAATAAGGCAGAGTTAGTATTTTTCTATTGTGGTATGAAATTTATTATTCTTTTATTATAAACAAAGTAAAAACAAATATAATGGACAAATTTGGTAGTGGTGTAGTAGTAGATCGTTCGCCTCATAAGCGAGAAGTTTTGAGTTCAATTTAAGATCCCCACTACTTCCCTTAGAGACATGGTGAGGCTTTATAAAATGTAACCACAATTTAAGTGGACTCCCCGACTGCAGTGGCTTTGGGGAAGTGAATTAACATTAACGAAGTTTTTTAAAACATTTTTTTTTTAGTTGCTTATATTTATGGGAGATTGCCTTTTATAAAACCATAATTGTTTGTCAAAAACTTTGGTGCGTGTCATTTTAAATAATGATTTGGTAATATCAGTAATTGACAGTAATGTTTTGGTAATATCAGTAATTGACAGTAATCCTTCTTATAAACTTTTATCATAAGATTTAACTTTATATAACTGGAAAAATAGTATAGGCTTTAAAGTTGATTTATGTAATAAAGTAGTTATAAAGGGCTTGCTTTGTTAAAGAAAGAAATAGAGTTCAAACTTGTAGTAAGTTTGAACTCTATGGCTTTCTTCGCGCAAAAAAAAGTTGAGGAGACGCTGTGTCAACTCAACTTTTTTTTGCGCGCGGCAGTCTTGTTGATCATGTCTCATCTTTTATATCTATAGAATTAAGATATATAGTTATGCTGTTCTTTTAACAGGTTTTTTGACTGTGCTGATAAAATCAAAAACTTGAGAAAAACTTATTTCCAAATCTTCTGCAACGTTCTTACTAAGTTATTGTCAAAATTTTAAAGTGTTTGATTTTAATATTTGAAACCAACACGAGTTCTAAATGCTGGCGCAAATTGCGACAGTAATTGTGGTAAAAGTTCCCCAAAAAATCGTGTTTTTTTGTTTTCAATTCAAAAAAATGTTATCGTGCGAATAAGCACCAACAAATATTTATTCAAAAATATCATTCAAAGTTAAACGAAGTCCAATAGCGAATATTCATTAAACTTCGTAACCGTAATTTTAGTACGAATTTACGATTAGTACGAATAGTAATAATCGTTTAACGAATAACATATGATCTTCGTCAATAAATATTCTATTTGTTAAAATCCGGTTTAAAGTTCAATTATCTGATTTTAGTTTCCTTTTCTTTAACGATTGCTAAAAAATAAACAAATAATTACCCTCGGACATGATCAGCAATAATTCTTTTTGTTTGAAACACAAGTAATTCCAGTTGGGTATTAAATTCGCACGACGGAATTTGCGTGAGAACGCTGGTAAAATTTGTAGTGCGTAAAAATCAGATAATGCGAAATAAAATAACAAAGAGTACCATAAAATCGTTTAAGTTCGGTCACTTCAGCTTTGAACTTTCATATCTCAGACATAAATAAACGTTTTTTTTCTGAATATACAGACAACTTTATCGTTAAGTTGTATTGTAAAAATGATACCTAGCATTGATATTTTATTATGAAATAAAATTGTTCAATTCAATTTTTTTTAAAGTTTTTTTTTAAAAAACAATTTTTATTAAAAAAAATTTGTTGAAAAAAAAAAAAAAACTAGCCCAGTGTTCATACCTCCCAGTAAACCCCCTCCCGTGACAGCATTTCAAAAAGTAGCGTGACAGTCTTTTCGAAATGTTTGCAATGGTTTTCTTGGACGACATAAAGCTGCAAATTTTTAATCTCTTATAAAGAATATGATAAAGAACTATGAAAGCCTAGGCTGTAATATGTCATTCAAACTTCACTCTATGGGTTCTCACCTAAATTTTCCCCTGAAAACACGTGTGATGTGTCTGATGAGCATGGTGAACGATTTCATCAAGAAATTAGTAAAATGAAAGGTCGTTATAAAAGAAAACCTTCACTTTCATTGCTTGCTGGTTATTGCTGGACTTAAGTGCGTAATTCAAAGTCCTCTCAAAGAAAATCCAGTGTGATGAAACATTCTTTAGATTGTACAGATGAGACTATTTACATACGTACTTGTAATATCGCTTCTTGTAGAACCCATACATATTTAAACCAAATCGAAGTGTCGTCATCAAAAGACTATTTATTTGATTTGTTAATATATCATAAAAAAGAAAAACGGCTTGTAATCGAAATTTAAATGTTAAAACAGAACCGTCGCTAGGCTCCCCAATACCCCCAAACTTTGGGGCCAAGTAGTTTTAAAGAGCCCATTCGGAACTTATTTTCTTTGCAAAACAAAAATAACTGTTACTTTTCGTATCATGGTTTTCTTTGCGAACGGATGTAAATATTTCTTAATAGTAAACTTAAAAAATTTATAAACTAATACAAGAAATATTTGTGTTTCTATACATTTTTACATTTATATTTTAATATATATCATTAAATTGAAAATGGCAAGCAAAAAAGACATTGAAAATATGTTGGTAAAAAAATTCAAAGTAAACGAAAATTTAATTTTTATTTATTTATTTTTTTTTCTTAATGATTTTTTACAACTTAATAAACTATTGTTACAATTCCTTCTCTTGACAAAATATATAGTCAAAGAGAAAACAACAATAGATGTATATACAAATCAATAGATGTATATACATATACAAATCATTAAAAATATATTGTCAAACACACTGTGTTAAATACAAAGTATATGTTTTATATATATTTTATGACAATAAATTTGATAAGATAATTTGGTGAAATAATTGTGATGTTGTAAGGAAACTCGCAGAAGACTTAAAGAAGTCTTGTCATCGAGAATCTTTGAGACATAAAATAAGTAAAAAATTAAGAAGCAAACTTGTTAAGTGACATTACTAGAGTAATACACATAAAAATATTGAGATATTAAAATTAGTAGGTGTTGTATAAGAATTTTGGATTTTGTTATTTATTTTTTTTCTTTTTCACTTTCTTGACAAATATGTTTAAAACATATCGATAAAATTTGTTGAGTTAATTATGAGATGTTTAAGGTTTTTCTTCAAAGTATAAAGATTACCAGAATTACTAAGTTTTATATTTTGGGGTATGACTTTATTATATAGGAAAGGGCCACGGTATACAATTGCATATTGCGAAATTTTTTTTTTTTTTTATAGGCAACGTGAAATTTCCCGTTCCTCTTGTAGTATACTTATTAGCGTTAATTTTAAAAAAGTTATTATAAAAATAATTTGGAACTAGTCCAACTTTGTATTTCAACATAAATAAAATATTTTGGTATATATTAATTTGATAGATTTTTAGTGCGTTTAAAGATTTAAGTAAAGGATCGGCATGAGTAAATTTATTTTTATTATAAACCAGTCTTGATGCATGTTTTTGATGCACGAATAGAGAATTTAATTTAGATTTATGTGTGCTCCCCCATGCAATGTTAGCGTAATTTAAATAACTTTGAATATAAGAAAAGTAGAGAGTTTTAAGATTAGATTGTGAGAGCATTGGTTTAGTTTTATAAAGAACACCTATATTTTTTAATATTTTGTTATTTATTGTACTTATATGGGCCTTCTAGGAAATCTTCTCATCAATAATTATTCCAAGAAATTTAGTTTTTTCAGTTCTTTTAATGCATATGTTATCTATTTTTAATGATGGTAGGATTTGTGGTATATTATTTTTCTGCTGGTTAGAATGAAACAAGATATATTTGGTTTTTTCTGTATTTAAAGATAATTTATTTGCCTTGAACCAGATGTTGAGATTTTCAACATCAGTGTTCATTGATTCATAAAGTTCTCTGATGGATGACGATGAATAAAATAGATTTGTGTCATCGGCAAACATAATAACATCAAGTTTTTTAAGGCTTTTGGAAGATCATTGATATAAATTAGAAATAGTAGGGGACCAAGAATGGAACCTTTAGAAACTCCTCATTTTATTTCTAAAAGGTTCGAATATTTGTTATTGTCTGAAACTACGCATTGTTGTCTGCCACACAGGTAGCTTTTGAACCAATCAAGATTTATATTTTTTATTTCATATTTTTCCTTTTATTTAGTAATATATTATGATTGACAGTATCAAACGCTTTTGATAGATCTATAAAGGATCCTAGAACAAATTGGTTTTTATTGAATGAATCACTTATGGTATTTACTAGATCTAGAATTGCATGTTCGGTCGAGTGTTGTGTCTGGAAACCTAATTGCTTTTTATTTAAGAGTTTATTTTGAGTTAGATAATTATATAATTTATTGTAGATTATTCGTTCAAGTAGTTTAGAGAAAGTAGATAGTATGGAGATTGGTCTGTAGTTATTTAAAGATAATGTTTCACCGGTTTTAAGAATGGGTATAATTTTAGCCGTTTTTAATTTGTCCGGTACAATTCCTGTGTTAATCGACGATTTGAAAATTTCAAAAATAGGCTTGCTTATTTCTGAAAAAACATTGAAAACAATATTACTGCAATTATCGTCTATACCTGGAGACTTGTTTTTTTTTAAGAGATTTTATTGCAGTTTCTAGTTCTTCAATTTTTAGTTCTTTAAATATTAATTCGCAGTTAACGTTTTCTAGATAGGCTTTAAATGAGTTATTAGGAGAATAAATTTTTGAGGCCAGATTAGGGCCAGTGTTTACAAAAAATTTGTTAAATTTTTTTGAGATTTCAAATTTGTTGTTATACTCTTTATTATTTATGAAAATTTTATTAGGTAAGCTATTAGGTTTATAGTTTTTTATTCCAATTATTTCTTTCATATCTTCCCATGTTTTTTTAATGTCACCATTTGAATTTTTTATTTGATTCGAGAAGTAATTTTTTTTTTTTGAATTTTTTTAATCTTTTCAAACAAATTTTTAATTCTAAAGATTATTTCTGGAAATGCAACAATTCAAACGAAAAAATGGTTAAAATCTTGAAATCGATTGTGTCAATTACTAAACGTTTGTTATTGGTAGAACAAAAACAAAAAACTTTTCAACAAACTGTTGAAGACCTACGGAAAAGTATTGAGTTCACTCAAGATGCTTTTATCGACGAA
Organism: Hydra vulgaris; assembly: GCF_022113875.1. NCBI lineage: Eukaryota > Metazoa > Cnidaria > Hydrozoa > Anthoathecata > Hydridae > Hydra > Hydra vulgaris. The sequence continues at coordinate 3,148,931 of NC_061157.1, read as the reverse complement.
AAAATTATATCTCTCAATAAAGATCTAAAAAAGTAATAAATAGCGAAATCGCAAACGTTTCAGATAAAACCGTTTACGTACAAGCAAATTTGGATGAAGCTAAAAAAGTTTGAAGACATAAATAAAAGAAATAACATATGAATTTACCAATTACGAGAAAATTAACGAGGAACTTGGAGAAATACTGAACAAAAACTTCAAAAAAGTTTTAATGAACAGCTTCAGCTAAAAAATATCGTAATTGAAAGAGCACGTATCGTAATTGAAAGAGCATAATTGGAAAAGTTAATAATAATATAGATACCCAAAGAATTGTTATACTTAAACCGTTAAATTATAAAGATAACGAATTAATCTTAAAAAATGCTAAGATTCTTAGCATTTTTTAAGATTAATTCGTTAATTAATTAATTATTAATTAATTAATAAAGATCCCTTTTCCATTTAGCTTCTTAGTAAGAAGCTAAATGGAAAAGGGATCTTTATAAACGAGGACTTTTCGGAAGAAACAAATAAAATAAAAGACGCGATCTTATTAAGAAAAAGCAAGAAATTTTATTTTTACAAATTTTTATCTTTACAAATATTGATAGCTTTTCCCTAACTTAAAAAATCTAGCGATCCTCGTGGCCAAACCGCCTTTATCGTTACGATTATAGCTAGCCATTCGCTAACCGATTTTCCACCGGGTACTACTCGATTTATCAAACCGCAAAATATTTTAGCCAAAATAAAGTCTCATTTTTAATTTCAAATATTAATATCCAAACTCTTAACAAAAACTTTGAAAATTTTTAATTTTTACTTGACGAAATAAAATATAGTTTCAGCATTATTTGTTTTGCAGAGACTTGATGAAAATCTAAAAAAAATGCACAATTTGAATTAAAAAATTGTACATCTGTTCATTAACCGCGTAAAACTCATGCCGGAGAAGGCGTAAGAGTTATACACATTATTCAATCGACTTTATTTTGCGTAAGGATATTATGCATGAATGCATGAAACACATTGTGAGTGCATAGAATTAGTTAACAAAAACTCTAAAAACATCATTATAAATATTATTAATAGACACACAGGTGGTAGTTTTAGAACATCTAAAACTCATCTTAGCTCACGCAGAAGCATGTTTACATAGCTGATGAAACAAGCATTAACTTGATGAAGCATATTTCTAATAATAATGTTAACATTTTGTTGATACTCACTACTTGAGCACATTCCATTCCAACAATTAATGAGCCAACATAAATGACTAAAAGTTCTTCTACCTTAGTTAATAGTATAATAACCAGCAATTTCGATGTTTCCACAGGTATAATTAAGACAGACCTTTCAGATCACTTTCCCACCTTCCTAACTACTAAAAACATGGCACCAATCAATACTTCTCTCAAATCTTCTATATACAAACGAGAGATCAATCAAAACCCCTTACAAAAGTTCAAAAATTTACTTAAAAATAAAACTTATAAAAATGAAATAACTTACAAAAACTATAAAACTTGTTTGAAAAAACAAAACAATACTCAAAAAAGTTTTATTATTCAAATTTGTTTAAAAAAAAACTATGGAAATGCTAAGAAAAAATAGAATACAGTTAAAGAGATCGATTACGAAAACTGCTCAAAATCAATTTGCCAAAAAAAGCTTTTGATTGATGTAAGTTAGTCAGTGATACGATAATAATAGCTGAATATCTAAATAGCTTTTTTTCTTAATGTGTCACAAATTAATAGCAGAAATTCCGTGGAGTTCTGCAACTTTTTGTTCTTCCTTGATTACGAACCTCACCTCAGAAAAGATTACGAAATAAACAAAATTAGATTCTAATGAATTGCGATCTGCTATAAAAAATACTCTAAAAAAAAACAAAAGTGCAGGCTTTGATAATATCAATATCTTTGTCGTAAAATCTGTATTTGATACCGTTGAACCATCGCACCTCACATCTTCGATCAACCTGCACTAAAATGAGGTATTGTCCCAGATAAACTAAAAATTAAACGAGTCACCCCTATTTATAAATCTGGAGATGATTTTGATACTAATAATTATAGACCTTTATCAGTTTTACCATATTTTTCCAAACTCCTAGAACGCGTTATGTATAGACTTTAAGCCCATTCTCCATTCAGAACTTTTTGCGCTTTGGAGGAGCAGAAAAGTTCTTTGAGTATGCGCAAAAAGTTCTGAATGGAGAACGGGCTTTACAGTTATTTGACGGAAAACAATTTTTTATACGGTAAACAATTTGGATTTCACTCAACCTACCATGCTATAATTGAGCTAGTAACTCATAGATCTAATGCTTTTAGTAATGATTGCTTTACGTTAGGAGTTTTTTATTGATCTTTCCAAAGCTTTTGATACCATAATACAACATTCTTCTAAAAAAAACTTGAGTTATATGGAGTTAAAATAATAACTTACTTTAGTTTAAAGATTATTTATCAAACAGAAAGCAATACATTCAGTATGAAACAACAAAAACAACAAAAAGCACCATAACTTGCGGGGTTTCCCAAGGCTCGATCTTGGGACCATTATTATTTTTACTCTATATAAATGATTTATATTCAATATCAAACTTATTGAATTCAATCTTATTTGCGAATGACTCCAATTTGTTTTATTCACATAGAGACATTAAGACAGTTAACAAAGAATTTTTTTTTTTTTTTTATTTGCATTCACTCCCAACAAGGCTGCAAGCAAACACTATTAAGTTGGGAGTTACTAGGAAAAAAAAAAGAACAGAATTATAGAGCAAGGAAACGGTTGACAGAAGACTTGAAAAGTTGAAGGTTGTATGAGTCAGGAAAACATGAAGATGGGAGAGAGTTCCAAAGGATTGAAGTGCAGGGAAAAAAACTAGATGAATAAAAATTTTTAGAGCATGCAGGGACAGATACAGTAAATGAATGAGACTTAGCTGAATGACGAGTAAAACGAGAATGAATTTTAGTTGATGGAACTAGAGATGATAACTCCTTTGAGCAGTGACCATGATAGTATTTGTAGAAAAGAGAAAGAGATGCAACTTTACGGCGATGGGAAAGAGGTTCAAGCTTAGCAGATAGTCTAGGTCCAACAACATTTACAATGCGTTTTTGGACCTTGTCAAGAAGAGAAAGTGAATCGTTAGAAGAACCAGCCCAAATATGACAACAGTATTCCATACAGGGACAAATAAGAGATTTGTAGAGGCAGAGAATGGAATCAGAAGTAAGGAAATGGCGAGCACGATAAAGAGAAGCAACCTTAGCAGAAGCTAATTTAGCAATCGATTGTATATATGGTTTCCATGAAAGGTCAGTAGTAAGCGATAATCCAAGAAGACGTAAAGAGGAGGACTCAGTAAGAGGATTGCCATTCATTAATATAGGAATGTTGACCATATTACGGTAGTTGTTTGCAGTAAGCAATTGGGTATTTTTAGAGTTGAAATTCACAAGCCACTGTGAACCCCAATCTATTACTGAAGTGAGATCAGATTCAAGATCAGCTGCATCATCAGCAAAAAGAGCTACTTTAGATGAAAGGTTGTCAGGAAGATCGTTTATGTAGATAAGAAACAAAACAGGGCCCAGGATGGAACCTTGGGGAACCCCAGAAGTTACTGGAAATAAAGAAGAGTGTTGGCCTTCAAGGATGACTTTAATAAACCGGTTAGAAAGAAATGATTTGATAATCTCAAAAACTTTCCCAGAAACACCATAAGAAACAAGCTTATGGAGAAGACCAGCATGCCAAACTTTGTCGAAAACTTTCGATATGTCGTGAGCAATAGCCCTAGCCTCACCGCCTCCATCTAATGCACGATAAAATCTTTCAGTTACAGCAGTTAGCATTTCGGCCGTAGAACGAGAGGATCGAAAACCGTATTGATTGTCTGACAGCAGTTTATTTGACTCAAGATGAGATGTGAGGAATTTGTTGATCAAAGACTCAAAGACCCTGCTAATAACAGAAAGAAGACTGATCGGACGATAATTGGAGGGGTCAGAATTTTCTCCAGAGTTTTTGAATATTGGAACCACAGATGCCATTTTCCAACAAGCAGGAAAACAAGACTCAGTCAAACACTTGTTAAATAGTTTAGAGAGAATTGAAGAAAGTTCTGGAGAACAATTCTGCAAGACTGTGACAGGAATGTTGTCTGGACCACAAGCTGTAGACGAGTTTAATTGAGATATGACTTTAGCAACAGAAGCCGGAGTGATTTGAATGTCTAACAATGGGTCAACCTGTTTGACTGGAATGTAAGGAAGAGAATGTCTATAAGATTCAAGAGTGGAATTAGAAGAAAAGTTCTTTGCAAATAGTTAGATCTACCCTTGTTAATAATGCTCTTGAAGATTTTCCAAAAGTCTTTAGAGCCTAACTTCTGTGATAAGATGCGAGATTTAGTGAACTGAGAATAATGGAGTTTAGCATCAGAAAGCACCTTTTTACATCAATTTCTTGCAATAATAAATAGCCGTTTGTTCTCAAGAGAGTTGTTCTTTTGAAAAAGATGAAAAAAATGGTTACGATTGGATATAACAGCCGCACAAGAAGAAAACCATGGAGTAGAATGAGGCTTGACTTGAAACCGACGAGAAGGAATAAAAGCTTCCATTCCAGCCTGATTCCAGGAGGTTACGTAGGAGGCGCATTTGTCAGCTGAGAGAGAAAAAACATCAGCCCAAGGACCATCACGAAGAAAATCACGAAAGGAATCCCAGTCAGCTTTAGGGTAGTAGTAGGTGGTGCGATGATAAGGTGAGCCCAAAAAAGAAGTACGAGAACAAAGATTTATAGAGATCATTGCATGGTCAGAACCACCTAAGGGAGAAAAGGGAGAAACTGAACATAAGCTAGGGTCAGAGACAAGACATAAGTCAAGGAGTGAAGGTAAATGATTAGGGTTGTCAGGAATATCACAAAGTTAACTATCTGAGTAAGAGATTGAGAAACGCAGAAGTTAAAAGCTTTAGTGCCAGCAGGATCAGTGGTGTTAGAGCCAAGCCATTCAGTGTGATGGGCATTAAAATCACCAACAACAACAATATTGGCAGAGGGGTAAAGAGAGAGGGCATGGTCAATTTGATCAGAGATAACATCTAAGAGAGTGCAATCATGGGAAGAAGGAGAACGATAAAGAACAAAGAGAAAGGTGATAGAGTGAAGAGGTGCTAGGCGAAAGCACATAAAAGAATGGTCAAAGGATTTGAACCTGATTTCACAACAAATAGGGGAATTAATGCGTATGTATACCCCTAAACCTAGCATGTGACTATTGGAGTCTTTACGAATCAAACGATAGTACCCATCAACACTGACATCTGAAGAAGGAATTGCAGAACTTAAATTTGTTTCACTGAGTGCAAGCAAGTCTGGTGAATTTTGCAGGAGGTAAGACTCAACTGATGGAAAGTTGCTTCGTAGACCGCAAATATTTGTAAAAGATATATTAAAATATTTAGGTGGTGGGGATGGTTTTTTAGGCTTTAAATTTTTGGTTACTTTGGTCATGATTTGGGTGTAATGAGAACTTGACTCATTCATAGATAGAGCACAGCCTCCTAATCAATGAGCTATGCAGTTGTCTCAGTCCTGTTAATTAACCCTAAGCCGTGATATAGAGCTCCTTATGTGGCCTTGACAATGCACACCAAAAGCATTAACAGGGACACCATCCATGCGCAACATGGCACTGTTAATACTCTGATATTTTGCAGCTGTTGATGGAATCAGCCTCTCTGAGAGCTACCACAGAGTTCGGGAAACCTTACTACCAGCCGGCCTCAGAACCATTAATTTGAGTTTTAGAGCTGTACCCTCATATGGAGATAACAGGAAGAGTTGCATAGCCATTATCAAGGAGGCATAAGCAAAATTCTATGAGTAGAGTCAAGGAGATCCAGCATTCATCATCCTAGGCAGGAAACAATGTAACACAGGTTACATCTACGCCAGCCTAATAGATGAAGAAGGGGTTCGAGGCTGGTTAGCAGAATTTTTCTGCTCACCCCTAAAGTCTTTGCCTAGGAGGTCTTCTACAAGGCAGTAGCAGGATGCAGTTAATATCTGCCTAAGATGAGTATTTTTATCGAGACACCATCTCTAGGCTTTACTCAACCAAGAGCCCCAAGGCAGGGGATGTTTAGCTGGATGCAGTTAACATCTGCCCAAGATGAGTGTTTTTATCGAGACACCATCTCTAGCCTTTACTCAACCAAGAGCCCCAAGGCAGGGGAATTTTTAGTCGGAGTTTATTTCTCCTAGCCTTTGCCTAAGAAGAGCACACTCTGCAAGGCAGCAGGGCTTGTGGCAGGTGGTACTGGGTTATGTGATACCAGTAGCAAGATTGGTCTCGATTATCCTGACCTGACCTGGAGTAGTTAAAAGGAGTTACTTCCCGCAACAGTACTTTGAGAAAACCAGGCATGATATTTTGGAAGTGCATTAGGAAAACACAAATTACATAAAATAAACGAATGGTTCAGGTGTAACAAACTCTCATTGAATGTCTAATAGACCAAATTCATCCTATTTAATAAACTAAATAAAAATAAAAATATTCCTCTTAAACTACCTGATCTAAGACTATTTGTCTTAGATCAGGTAGTTTAAGAGGAATATTTTTGGCCTGGGCAGGCACAAATTATACTTAACAAATTAAGCCTAAAAAACTCTACAGTAAACAAAAACATGTCTGTAGAATTGTCTTTGGAGTAAACAAAAAAGTGTCTTGCGAATCTCTCTTATGCAAACTTGGAGCGTTGAGTATATACAGGATTAACATACATCTTGTTTTACAGTTTATGTACAAAATAAAATATGGACAACTTCCACCAATATTTCAACCCTATTTTAGCAAAATAAGTCATAAATACCCTACTAAATTCTCATATAACGAACTTGTCATCCCAAAATTTACATTAAAGTTAAATTCATACTCAGCCCAACACCGCGGACCTTATATGTGGAAATTTTTCCCCCAGATAGTTACTATCAAAAGAAATTGAACATTTTAAATCTGAATCATTTTTTATTTATCATTTTTAATCTTTTTTAAGCATTTTTTATTTTCTTCGGACTTAAACTTTCTTCTTTTTTAGCAAAAAAAAACTAAACTAGCACAGTTTATTTCTTTCATTTGTTTTTACTTTTATTTGTTTTAAATTTATTTTACAAAAAGAATTTATATATTAACAGTTATATCAATTATGAAACGTAGTCTTACACATTTTATATATTTTATCACAAGCATTTATCACGATTGTATATATTTTATTATAAAAAACGGCCTATAGTGAAGCCACAATGGGCTTGGTAATGTAAAAATAAAAAATAATTGTCTTTTTCTTGCTCCAGCCATTTGTTTTATTATTTGTTATTTTAATTGTAACTTTCTACGGCAAAATTAAAAAGAAAAAAATTAATTTTTTTTTTCCATTTTTATGTACGAAACACTAAAATAAAAAAACATGTTTGTAACAACACTATCATAAAATTTTATTTAAAATGTATAATTTTATGTTTAACATATTTTTTTGTTAAAAAAACATTTTGCAAAGTTATTATCCCAGTAAAAGCATTAACACGTTATTTGACTAATGTGACATTCACAAATTGTCAAAGACAAAGCTCAGAAATTTATCAAAAATAATCTCTACCTAATTGCAAGGAAAACTATTAAGATTTGGTGACGCACGCTCTGACCGGTGTTTTCGGTTCCTCTTCCGGTTCCGTTATTAATTAAGATTCCGGTTCCAGCCGGAATTTTGGTTCAAAATGCTACCGAAAATGGATATCTTAAAGCTTTATTAAGCATTATCATTTTGATAAAATAATTAAAAAAATTTTTTTTGAATTAAATGATACGCTTGAGAATTAAGGGAAATAAGATTATGCTTTGTTTGAAAACGAAGTAATTTTCTTGTTTAAATTAATATTCATATCTTGTAAAGTTTTTTATCGCTATTATTTGAAATATTGTTGTTATGAGTATAACTTATATATAAATGGATATATACATTAAATATTACAATTAATTAAAAAATCCAACTTTTATCCTGATTTTATATAGTCTATAAAGTGTTAAATTATCTGTTGTTCAATCAATTCTTTTTTAGTTTTTAAGTTTAGCGCAAAAGTTTTTAATTGCATTCACGTGAGAATTTCCTTTGGAAAACGTCCTATATGAAAAAATGTCCGATACACCTATCCGATCGGAAAAAACTCGTAGAAATATTGAGATCTGGATCCAAATTGTGTGATAAAAATAAAAATAAACTTTTACGTACTAAAGATTTTTAAGCAAACATTGTGCTTTTCTTTTGTTTGAATTATTTATCCTAAGATAAACTCATAATGGATTTAGATTTAATTAATAAAATGAAAGTTTATGAGTTGAAGCAGTATTTAAGACATCGAAATTTGCGTGTTTCTGGAACAAAGAGGGAATTGGTTGCTCGTGTATTTTCTGCAATGGAAAACTTTATTGAGCCTATTCTAACTGCTACCGAGGCAGTTGAAGAACTTAAAGATAAATATAAAAAAAAACTTTTAATTGACAATGTTAAATGCAGCGATCCGTTTATCTTATTAGATGGTTGGTTATCTGAAGAGGACAGTATTAAACAATGGCCAATGGTTTTGTTAGCCATTCTAGACGATTTTTTTATAATTCAAATAAGCATATAAAATTTATATCATTGTATAGAGCTTGACTTGACTTAAAAAATGAGGGGTCATTCAGCCTTTGAAGTTGAGCGGATCAAAAGTTATTGAATTTTTTGTAGTGAAAAAATGAATGATTTTTTAATGAAAGGTATTGGGCTTATATGAAAAATTTGCAGTGTTATGGCACCGAAAAAGAGAGTAATTTTGGATCATATTGACTAACTTTTGTATAACTTTTGAACCATTATCACTTTTGACTTGGAATTTTTTATAGCGATTCAACAACTATAAGAAAATAAATAACAAAAAAAATTATTTTATAATTCTGTTGGGATTTACAGACTAAGGGTTTTTACTTATTTACTTAGTTTTGGTGTCATATTGACTCTTTAATAACTTTTGAACCATTATTACATTTGACTTGAAACTTTCCATAGTGATTCCACAACCATAAAAAAATCAAATACCAAAAAAAAAAAATTTAATGTATCGGAATCATCTATTTTACAGACTGAGGGTTTTACCTAACTTAATTAGTTTTGGTGTCATATTGACTTTTGCATAACCTTTGAACCATTATTGAATTGGACTTGTTATTTTCCATTGCGATCCACTAACTATTAGAAAATTAAATACCAAATTTTTTTTTTAATCTGACAAGATTGACCAGAAACATCTATTTTACAGACTGAGGATTTTCAATTATTTACTTTGTTTTGGTAAACAAAATTTGGGGTTATATTGTAATTAAAACATGCAAATATGAATAAAGGAATCATGTAATCCAAATAGTACATCATTTTTAAATTATTGTATAATTTACAGACCAGTCAGTAAATTACTTTAAAAAGAGTGCACAAACCAATTGGGCATATTGACTTAGAATATACTTGATATTTTTCAAAACGTTATTACATTAGACTCAAAGTTTTTCATAATGATCCAACTTTTTTTAATCTGACAAGATTGACCAGAAACATCTATTTTACAGATTGAGGGTTTTCACTTATTTACTTAGTTTTGGAAAACAAAATTTGGGGCTATATTGAATTACAACATGCAAATATGAATAAAGGAATCATGGAATCCAAATAATACCTCATTTTGAAATTATTGTATAATTTAGACCGGTCAGTAAATTACTCTAAAAGGGCTGCACAAACCAATTGGGCATATTTTTTTTTTTTTTTTTTTGTTTTTTTTTTTTTATTTTTAGTTTACAATGTTAGTCGTGATACAAAATAATATAAGTCGTGATATATAATAATATAAGTCTGATACATATATAATAATATAAGTCGTAATATATAATAATATAAGTCTGATACATAAAAATATTTAAGACTTCTACAAGAAAAGAAAAAAAAAAATGAGTATATATATATATATATATATATATATATATATATATATATATATATATATATATATATATATATATATATATATATATATATATATATATATATATGTATATACAATTCAGCGTACTAACAATATAAGACTAGGTTTCCGAAAGAAGATCAGAAGGATCTTATCACCGGAACCTTAAAAAAGACATAATGCAAAGATTTAACATAATGCAAATATGCAATATACTAATACAATATAACATAATGCAAATATACAATATACTAACATTTTAATACTCAATATGCTGAAGATTTGAAAAATACATTTTACATAAATTTTTAGTAGAATTTTAGAATGTTGTCCATACAGAGAATGAAGTTTTTTAATTTAGTTTTAAAAACAGGAAGAGTAGTAGAAGGGTCAAAATTTGGTAATACTATTTTATTCCAAAGATGGGGTGCACGATATGCAATACAGAATTGGTTGAACTTCGTTTTACAAAATGGTTCATTTAGAAAACTAATACTTCTTAATGTGTATTTATTTATTGGTTTTAAAGAAAAAAGGTCATTGAAAACAAATAAAGATAAATCGTTTTTCCACATAAAAGTAAAACATAAAACATTAAATATGTTAAGTTTATAAACATCTAGTACATTCATATAATCAAAAAAATATTTCGAACGTGAAAAGCGATCCGCATAATTAACTACACGGATTGCATGTTTCTGACGGCGATAAAGATGTTGTAATTTACTTTTCTCCGTACTTCCCCAGGCTATGATTGCATAATTTATATAATTATGTTTAAATGAATAATAGAGCTGGGTTAAGTTTTTTTTGTTTAGATAATTTCGAGCTTTGTATAAAATGCCAATATTTTTAGAAACTTTGGTGCTTATATGATCAATATGCTTTCTCCAAGTAATATTTTCATCAAGATAAACACCTAAGAATTTTATAACAGTATCTCTTTTTATTATAGTTTCATCAATGTAAATTTGAGGCATATTATTTGTTAAAAATCGTTTTTTTGCGCAGGAGTGAAAAATAATCCATTTTGTTTTGTTAATATTTAAAGTTAATTTATTAGCTTTGAACCAGTTCGAAATGTGTTTGAGTTCTTTGATTGTATTTGAAAAGAGTTCATAAATATCAGTATGGGATAAGAAAAGATTAGTATCATCAGCGAACATTATACTTTTCAATTTGGAAGCTTTGTTTAAATCGTTTACATAGATTAAAAATAGTAGTGGTCCGAGAATAGAGCCTTGTGGAACACCACAAGTTATGCTCAGGGGTTCACTTTGATAACCATCATTACTATACACAAGTTGCTTTCGATTTGTTAAATAGCTTTCAAACCATTTTAAAATTTTATTGTTTAAACCATAATATTTAATTTTTTGGATTAAGATGTGGTGATCGACCGTATCAAAAGCTTTTGATAGGTCAATAAAGACACCTAGTGTGTATTGAGATTTTTCAAAAGATTTAGAGATGTTATGTATAAATTGAATGATGGCATGTTCAGTTGAGCTCCCTTTTCTGAAACCATACTGATTGTTATATAAGAAATTGTTGTAATTAAAATAATTGTATACTCTATTGAAAATAATTCTTTCTAAAATTTTAGAAAATATAGAAAGAACAGAGATAGGGCGATAATTATTGATATTGGATCTGTCGCCTTCTTTATGGAGAGGGGTAACTCTGGCAAGTTTTAAACGTTCAGGAAAAATACCTTGATGAATAGATGCTCTGAAAATTTTGAAAAGAATATTTTTTAATTGTTCATAGCAATCTATAACAATATTCCCGTTTATTTCATCTGCACCAGGTGCTTTATTCTTTTTTAAAGATTTAAAAGCTTTCTCAAACTCATCAAATGATAGTTCAGCAGATAATTCTTCAGAGGAAATATTTTTATCAAAAGGTAACAAAAAATCATAAAATGAGGTCTGAGTTTTTTGTATTTTACTTGATAAGATTGATCCAATTTCAGTAAAATATTTATTGAATTCATGAGCTATTATTTGTGGTTTGAACCACGGATCTTACGTTTCTGAGGCAAGTGCGACAACTATTGACAACGTCTAAGATAAAAAAATCAAAAAACATAAAAAAAATGTTTTTATTCTAAAATTTATTTCTTGGCTTTTAGTGAATGATTAGAAGTAACAAGTTTCAGTAACGAAACAAACTAATAATTATTTTTAACAATAGACACCAGTGAGAAGGTAAGCCAAGTTGTCTATCAGCACAAAACATCACAACAATAACATCACAATCACAAAACATAGAGACCCTATGGCACTAAATGCTTCTAAATTGCAACTTTGAATATATTTGATATTTTGAACCATTAATACATTATACTCAAAATTTTTTATAATGATTCAATTTTTTTTTAATCTGACGAGATTGACTTGAAACATCTATTTTACAGACTGAGGGTTTTCTTTTATTTACTTAGATTTGAAAAACAAAATTTGGGGTTATATTATTATACCATGCAAACATGCATAAAGGATTCATGCAATCCAAAAAGTACATCACTTTGAAACTATATTATAATTTACAGACCGATCAGTAAATTACTGTGTAAGGTCATTGAAATCTATTAGAATGACCTATTTAACAGGCAGAAGATTCATCAAAAAAGTTAAAATTGAATTTTTTATTGAAAATTACTCACAGCAAATAAATCTCCTGAAATTTGGAGTACTTACGACAACAATAGGCAGGTATAACAGCAGAATCTCTACCCTAAAATGTTACAAAAATATTATTAGAAACACAGATACACAATGTGTTAAAAAATGTGTTTAGTTCATTTCTTTAAAAATTAAAAAAATTTAAACTAAATAAGTATAACATAAGAAACTTACTCTTTAAGATTGTTTATGTGAACTATTTTTTTTTTTTTTTTAAGGTTGATTAAGGTGCCCCAAGAAGTCCTCACGGTCTTATCACAGAGCACCGCGGAAGAGCATTTAATAGGAAGTTCACTCCTCCTTCCCAACAGATGTCACAAAACTTACCCAGAGGTGGGGTTTGAACCACGGATCTTACGTTTCTGAGGCAAGTGCGACAACTATTGACAACGCCTAAGATAAAAAAATCAAAAAACATAAAAAAAATGTTTTTATTCTAAAATTTATTTCTTGGCTTTTAGTGAATGATTAGAAGTAACAAGTTTCAGTAACGAAACAAACTAATAATTATTTTTAACAATAGACACCAGTGAGAAGGTAAGCCAAGTTGTCTATCAGCACAAAACATCACAACAATAACATCACAATCACAAAACATAGAGACCCTATGGCACTAAATGCTTCTAAATTGCAATGATATTGATATTCCTATACTGATGAATAGCAAGACTGTTACTATGTCTTCTAATTTACATCATCTTGGATTATCTCTTTGCACTGACCTCTCATAAAAACCTTATCATCGTTGTTTTAGCGTCCTTGTTTCCGTGCTTGCACGAGTTGTACGTTTCTCATAATGCCGCTTCTCCAACATACACGGTCTTGAACATCTTTCCATTAATGTAACATTTTCAAATCATCTGAAACATACTCTATCTAAGTTTTTCTGTTTCTACCTCTACCTTTTTCTCTTGAAAGTTTTAACTTTCTACATGCTGATAACCAGTCACCTGCATCCTTACGCTCTACATGCCCGAACCACCTCAATCTTCCCTGACGCATCCAATCAGATACACTCACTTTGCCTAATCATTTTTTTAAATCATCACTACTTTGAAATGCTTATATACAAAGCATTTCAAAGTTAGTATTTGTATATTATATTATAAGTGCTCCAAAAGTTCATAATCATCTAGTTTTTTTCCTCAAACATCAGTTATTTGGAATTCACTCCATTCATCTTGTTTTCCTGATTCATATAATATGCAATCTTTAAAGTCGTTTGTTAATTGTTATCTTGCTATATAAACTTCATTTTGCCCTACCAGTAATTTCCAACTCTAAAAGTGATTGCTGGTAGCCTTACATTAAAAGATGTAAAATAAAAAAATTAAAATATATATATATATATATATATATATATATATATATATATATATATATATATATATATATATATATATATATATATATATATATATATATATATATATATATATATAAATTTTTCAGGGAATATAACATTAGATTTTTTGAGCTCAGTTTTCTCTTTTAATGATACTTTTTCTGATATTGCTGTTTTTTTACCTTCTAATGCTAGTTCTACCCCTATTTTTATCTACAACTGTGAAATTGTTCTAAATCAGATTATTGTTTTTGTATCTTCTGATTTAAACTTGCGAATCGCTAATGATAATTTTTTGTGCTTTGTTACTCCAAATTCTATTGTATGCACCCCTTAAGGAAATGGTTCTGATAGTTTTCTTCATGAAACACAAGTTAATGAAGAGAATCTTCCAGTTTCCAATTCGGATAAAAAAAACTCTTTATATTGTCTGGTGATTTAACCTATCAAATAAAGAATAATAGAATAATATAAGTAGGTCTAGAACTAGCATCAGAAGGTTACAAACCAACAACATCATTAAATGCAACATTCAAAAAGAAAACAGAGCTTAAAAAATACTTTGTTAAAAAATTTTTTTGGCACGATTTAATTTTGCAATGAAATCTTTTGACTTTTTAAAGCACTTGATAAGCATAATTCTAGATATAGGAAACTGAAACAAGGATGTAAAAAATAATATAAGTTGTGGCTATGCCAAGTTAAATTTATCTTTTTCTTAACAAATTTGTAAGAAATGACTATTGGTTAAAACCAAATCTGGATTTTTGAGAGATACAATGCTTCTATTAATATTTAGATAATCCAAGACAGTGTTGGATACTAAAATTAAAAGTAAACTTAACTTAAGTGACAACAAAGAAAAATAAGGGGTGGATCATTACATTTTGCTACAGTGTTTGGTGGATCATTACACTTTGCCAAAGTGTTTGGACCAAAGTCTTTGGTTTCAATAAATAGAAATATTAAAATCAAAAAAATTTGTGCTACAGTATTCCTAATTTAAAATTTTGACTTACTTTCTTGAGTTATAGATGGAGCAACCATTTTTTCAGGACTATTGTTAATACCAACACCTAAAATAAGGTTAAAGTAAAGATTACTAGAGTTCATAATAAAGATTTAAAGTAATTATTACTAGAGTTCATAATACTTTAACCAACAAACAAAAATAGATAAATAAATGTAAAAAGAATTAAAGAATTTCTTACTCAAGTCCATGTTTATGAGCTTTAGTTCAATGCTATTTTTAGGTTTTTATTTAAAAAAAAACAGTTTAAATAAGAGAAACCTGTAGTTTAAATAGTGAAAATCAAGCTTTTAACTTTCTTGCACAATGCAGAGCTTATACCTGGGAAGAAGTAAAATATTTATTTTCATTTGATTAAAATTTTAAGAACTATACTTTCATTTTCTATTTAATTTCAATTAAATTTGACCAAAACAAACGCAAAAATCAAAACAAATAACGTCATAAAATACGCGAAGAAAAGCATATATATACACATAATTTATATATGCAATTCCTTAGTACCAATTCTTTAAGTAAACTTAAATAAATACATGTTTCAAATAGAGGAAAGGCTAAACTTACCATTTCCACCTGGACGTTTTTCAAAAACACTTTTTTTTTCATATAAATCAACCTTGAAGTTTTTAAACGCTCAGAACTAAAATTTTTTGTATGAAAGTTAAAAAACGTCCAGATTCCAATTGATTCCTTGTCCTTTTCTTAATAAATATGGAAAGTTTTATAAAAATTAGATGTGTTTAAGTTCTAAGGAATCCATACTTTCAAAAGCTTCGTTTTAAAAAAAAGTTCCCGCGGAACGTTTTTTTAAAACAAAGCTTTTGAAGGTATGTAACTTTTATGAAAAGTAGTCTTAAGATATGGACAATATATAAATAAAGCCATACAAAACTTAGTACTTTCTATATATGGTTGGAAAGAAATTGAGTAACACTAACTGATGCAAAAAACCTCAAGATATGGACAATATATAAATAAAGCCATACAAAACTTAGTACTTTCTATATATGGTTGGAAAGAAATTGAGTAACACTAACTGATGCAAAAAACCTCAAGACGCTTGCTTAACTATACAAAAAGATATAAGAGAGCAAAGTTTATGAAAATTACGTGTTTTTTGTCAAACGTCAGATGTTTTTTGTTAAGCCGTGGAATCGCTAGTTTTGTATCCAGATATTTTTAATTATTTGATGTTTAACCCATCTGAATTAGGCAGCAATGACTTAAATGATTATAAAAATTCGAAAGCTTTTAGTTTTTATAAAACAGGCTGGCTTCAAAAACTCGCATATCACTGTATAAGTGAGGAAAGTCAATTTTGTCCAATAAAAGGTGAATGCAGACATTCACAACGTATTAATGACACAACCACAGTTTACTGTGGTTAATTATAGAAAAAGAAAATGCAGGAATGAGCTAAACATGTAACCATGTTGCTGCAGCAATGTTTAGAATTGAAGCTGCTGTAAGAATGGGCTTAACAAATCCGGCTTGCACAATGGTTTCAAACCAATGTCTTCCAAATCGAAAAGATGTTTTACCTGTTAAAATTAAAAATCTAGATTTTAGCAGAGAAAATTTTTCTCAACATTGTAAAAAAAAAAGACCATTTGTAGACAGTTTTTATAAGAAATTTACTCCAATTTCTAATTATTCTAGTAAACTTTATATTTAGGATGTTGCAAAAGCGTTAAAAGAAATAGCCCATAATTCCATAATTTTTAATCTCTAAACCAGATATTGACTTTAGTTTTGGAAGTAGTAAACGACATTAGTACTTACCAATCAAACCTAATGAGTGTTAATAATTTACTGGTAATGTCAAAAGATATATTATCATTTGAAAAAAAACACTTCATATGACGCTTAAAAATATTAAAGAAATTGAGCAGTTGAACAAAGGACAAAATAAAAACAAATACTGGTATGAAGATAGAAAAGGTGTTATAACAGCTTCAAAAAGTTATGATGTTTGGACAAAAATGAACAAATTAAATAAACTTGATGCCGTTATGTGGGAATTAAATAAACGTATATCTTGCATGTCATTTGTTAATTCAAACATACCTGCAATTAAGTATGGCAGGGAAATGCAACAGAATGCTGTTAACTGTTTTTATGAAGTTTTTAAAATCAATCATAAAGGTGTAGCAATGCATGATTGTGGGTTATTTTTAGATAGAGATATTCCTTTCATTGGTGGTAGTCCTGATCGTATTATTACTTGTTTGTGTTGTCCACCTTCATGTCTTGAAGTTAAATGCCTATTTTTTATAAATTACTTGTCCCCACTTGATCCGAGTGTAAAGCTTCCATATTTGATTTAAAATGATGTTGGTATTTCTTTAAACAAAAATCATGCCTATTATATGCAATGCCTTGTGCAAATGGCTTTTACAAGGCACCATCATTCATATTTTATGGTGTGGACACCTCATGGAAATTTTATTGAACATATAAAATTTGACAATAACAAATGGGAAGAAATCAAGTGTAAACTTATAGACTACTACTATAAATATTATTTGAGCACAATTTTTGTTCAACATTAAGCTTTGTCGAATAATTAGAAAATGAATTAAACTTGTTATGTAAACTGCCTACAAGTGATTATTTAACTTATAATCAACCACAGTTTACGGCATGTGTCATCAATATTTTGTAAATGTCTGAAAGCGAGAATGATTGGAAAAACCATTAGCCATTATTTAATACTGTCCTCTTCAGATAACCAACTATCTAATAAGATAACTGATTACTGCATTTAACTTTTTGATATTTATCATAAAGTTCTTGGACTGCCTCAGTAGTATTTAGTGCAGGCTTTATAAAGATTTCCACTGCGACAATATATGGCAGTTGGTTTTTTATAACTTTTTAGTTTTTGATAACTCGGTGTAGTTAAGGCACTTTTAAAATAATATAGCGTCTATATGATATTTTATTGACTGCGACATTTTTCCCTTAAACGGTCTGGTCTGTGAATTATGAAAAGACGAAAAAACTTAAAATGATAAATTTTGCGGTATCATAAAATATAAATGTTTGTAGCGAAAAAATCCAGACCGATAATTCTTTTTTTAAAAAAAAAACCATCTTAAAATCACAATTGCTCTTCCAAATTTAAATAAGATTTTATATTAACAAGTTTTTTAGGTGAATTGAACATTATAGTTTAATAATATGATCTGTTCTGATCGTTTATTGGCAATTTTCCATAATTATAAGCTCTTTCTTGGTCGGAATTCCAGTATTTTTTGTGAAAATTGATAGAAGTATTGTGTTTTGACAACTATATATAGTTAATAAACGCAAGAACCGATTAGAACTAGGATCAGTAGTAAATTAAGAAAATTTTTCAAAAGATTTTAACTAAATTCATATTAATGCCGATGATCGGAATTGATCTAAAGACTCCAAATTAGTGTTTTTTAGATACATTGTTACGGGTAGTAAAAAGATTTTGAAAATTATATATAAAAAAAGAAAAGTTTCTTTAAATATTATAAAAACCTTAAGCAAAAAAATTATAGCATTTAAAGATCTTGTTTGGACATAATATGCTGACAAAATCATGCTAATTCCAAATAAAAGTATTCGAATATTTTGTAAATCGCCTTAATTACAACGAGAAGGAAAAAAAAAATGGCTACATTTCTGGAAATTTCTGTTATTTCCATTCAAATTTTGATTCCAGCTGCTTCAGCTCCCCTTTTGAAGTTAGGGGGGGGGGGCTAGAGGGTAATTACCCCCTCCTCCTTCCCCCCTCTAACTTCAAAACTTTATTTATAAAATTAAAGAAATTATTAAAAAATACAAAAAATTCTGTTGCAGCATGATTTTTTTGCAAAAATTTTATTTATATACATAAAAAATTTTTATTTATAACATATTCCATATATAGTATAAGTAAACTAGGTTAAATACATTCCAAAGGATCAAATGAAACAGTGGTTTTAGCGAAAAAATCGTTGTGTCGATATTATATGGCTGTTACTTTTTTATATTCCTAAAATCCCAGGATTGTCCAATATATTGATATTAGACAATCGACCTCGAAATGCCTCTTCAGCATTTCGAGGTCAAACGTGCGGGGAGGTTGGCGCTCCTTTTTGTAGCAATTACCCTCTCCTTCTAACACTTGTCCTCTGTATCGCATAAATTATGTTATAAAAATCAAGTAATATATTTATTTGCTATTATAAAGTGCTATTTTTTTAAAAAACTCCTCCTCCCCCTTCCCCTCTTCACAAAAATATTTCAAGTTATGGGCCTCTATGGTTAAAGTTTAAAGTGGGAAATACGGGATAATAAAAAAGTATATTCTCTATGAACTTATAAGCATGATATATTGTTAGGAAAGTAATTCAACGCGAAGTAACTTTTTTCTAAGTTCGTTACGTATAATTATTAGTACTGTATCAGAAAGGGGCTAGAAAACTTTCTAAAACTTTTGCCAGTGCACTAATTACCAAACGAGCTGTCGCGCGACAGCGTTGTTTTTTACTTTTAAAATTTAAAAACAAAAAGCAACAATGGTTTTATAAATCAAATAAACAAAAAATAGGCCAGGGAGGCCAATATTTTAGGTTTTTTTTTTCCCAGGCTTCAACATCGCAGTCTTTAGTAAAGAATCTTGATTTGACATAATGACATTTTCATACCCCCCCCCCCCCCCCCATGGTTTTAATCTTATTAAAACTTGAAGCATTAGTAAGTTTAATTTCTAGAAATAAGTTAACATTAATATTAACTTATTTAGAATTAATTTTGTGCTGTTTTTTTCATTCACACTTGCAAACATGATCACTATTTTTTGCGTTGTTTAACTTTTATAACCTTAGCAGGCCATGAACGTGGGCGGCGATCACTTTTGACTAATTGACAAGTGAACGTGAACTGCCATCTTAATTTTTTTAATTTAAGTACATACATTTGTTGAACATCACCCATCCACCCCCAACGTACGCAAATTACACAACTTAGGATACCTAACCTCTTATTGCGTACGTAATAGATGGATGACCCCTAAACATGATTGTTCTAAACGAAATTTAAGATTTTAGTGAATAAACAAAATCCTTTACTACAAGTGTTAAGCCTGCTCTGAAAAGGCAGAGGAAAGGGAGGGATTCCTGACCCTAGACTTGCTGGCGAAAAAAACGCATTCCAAACTTATCAGCCTTTTTTTTCAAAACATATGCAATTACAAGAATGTAATGTTCATGAAGATTTGAAAAAAAATCAATGTAGTTGTAATCTTCCATTCAATCTTTACTGTTTTCCAAGTTCTTAAAAAAAAATTCTAGAGAAAGAGAAAAGTGAAAAGTTTTGTTAAAAAGGGAAGGTAAAAATAAAAAAAAAGGAATCCATGCTACAGTGATCGTGTATGTTCAATGGATTTTGTAGATGGAACTCCTACCATTGCTAACATAAAGCCAAGAAAGGAGTTTAAATAAACTTTGTACAAAATTGAACTTTTTAGTTTTGAAAAGTACTAGTACAGATTCCTGTGCTAACACATTATTCCTTGAATACTATTATTTAACAACTTCAAGGTCTTATACTTTTATCTCTTGAACTATTGACCAACACAGATTTTGAGTTACAGAGTACTGCACAAGCCCTCACAATATCATCAACATGACGCAACATTGTTAGAGGAAAAACATTATTAAAAATTCTATAAGTTTTCATTCTATAAATAAATCGTTCAAAGTGTATTCTTAAGTTTGATATTTTTTAGTTTTTTAACATTCAGATGCAATCATTTGACTTTTAAGACGAGCACCTGGAGGAATTATCAAAGTACATAATCTTAACAAAAGTTCTTCCTGGATTTGATATCTACTATCTGCCATGACGTCATCGTCACGCTCTAATAAGTCATAAAAACCACTGTCTTTTGTTATAAAATTATCTGAACACCTTCTACCATAACAATCAGATAAAAAAGTGATAAAACCACTGGGCGAAATTCCTACAAGAAACTTAAATGTATTGTGTTATTTATAATCAGACCAAGTTGAGGCTTGTACTAAGAGAGACTAGGGTCGTTCAATAAAAACTTCAGCACAATCAATAATCACACAACACTTTTAATATCCTGCATTTTTAAAAACCCTAGGCAAATTTTACCTGATAGTTTCACGTGGAAGCCATACAATAAGAGCACTACCTAACACATTACTTATAAGTTTAATCCATGTGGAAAATATGTTAGAAGAAGTAGTAGGAGAAATTTCAAATCGTTCTGCAATGTCTTCATTAAGAATACCAAAACAAAGTCGCATAAGTGTTAACAAAAATTCGTCACGATGATAAAGTTTTCTATATTTAGTTGACTGAAATTTGCTAGTATTCTGAACATGTTTTGGTCCTCGCCAGTAACTAAGCTTTTGAATAAATGGTATAATAAGTAAGAAGATGGCATTAAATAAAGCTATAGTAGATATCCCTGTATAAAAGTTCATTTTTTTGTCTGTTTTAACTTTGTTGCATGAAAAAATCAATAATTTCTTAGTTTGATTAACTTGTTTTTGGTTTAGTTTTTTCAAGGATATGTTTAAGAAATTAACTTTTTTAACAAGAGAATCAATCAAAGTTGTTTTAGAATTAAATCCTTCGCACACATTTAGCAATGACTGGCTAGCATGTGTGTGTTCACAGCTTGGTGGTGGTAGATAAATTGCATTATCGTTATTACTACTGCATAACTCATTGGTATTATCTTCAGTTGTATTATTATTAGTGTCATTACATTCTGTGCCTTTATACCTTTCAAAATTAAAAAGTTCGATTTTGGACAACGTTTATTTAAAGTCTTTCTTGGCTTAATATTAGTAGAATTATATCCCATATTTAAAGTAGGGTCTGGATTAGCAATGGTAGGTGTTCCATCTACAAAATGCATCGAACATACACGATCACTGTCGCATGGATTCCGTTTTTTCTTATTTTTACCTTCTCTTTTTAATAAAATTTTTCACTTTTCAAAATTCTCTAGAATTTCTTAAAGAACTTGGAAAACAGTAAAGATTGAAAGGACGATTTAGGAAGTTTTTTCGACTTTTACCCACACAATTAGAGTTCAGTCCCCGCAGCGCAAAATGGTAGAATTTAAGTTGGATAGGTGTATTGGACAACTACTTTAATTGGACAACAATTTTAACAATATAACTTACTTAAGGGAATTGTAGAGTTGAAATTGTCAATATTTGTCCAAAGAGGGCAGGGGTGAATCTAGAATTTTATATAGGTGTAGCTAAAATTTGAAAAAAATTACGTCATAATTGCAACTATTTAATAAGTCGGTTTGTTTACGTCAAAAAGACGTCCGATAATTACGTCATGTAGACGCTGCTAGACAGTTTTTTTATCTGAGCGTCTTTAATTGACCTTGGGATACTAATATTCAACAACCTCAAAGTGAAAGCACAACGAAGCAGCAGCTTCGGCCGGAAATCGAATGCTTGGTCGCCTCAAAAAAAAATTTCGATAGTAGCCTCCAGCTTTGGAAGAAATTGTACCAGCTATACTTTCGACCGCATCTAGAGTATTGTGTACAAGCCTGGTCTCCACATCTTAAATCGGAAATCGTCCTTCTCAAACGTGTGCAAAAACGTGCAATAAAAGTTATATCGTCAATTAAACATTTTAATTACGAAAAACGATTACAACTACTAGATCTAACCACGCTGGAAAAACGCAGAATTGGCAGTGACCTTATACTGCAATACAAAATTGCTCATCAGTTAAAAGAAGTTAAACTTTACATACCGCAAGCCCAGCCTTTTTTGTTAAATTCACGATATAATCTGAGAAGAAACAGCCAATGTTTAAAACCACAACTGATTAAAAGAAATTCAGAACGTCAGCACTTCTTTACAAACCGAGTTACTAACCGATGGAACAAATTAGCTCAGAATGTAGTTGATGCACCCACTGTGCACTTTTTTAAAAAACACGTTTAAAATGCTGCTTCGGCTGCAGCAATGTCCATTGTCAGCATAGAAAAACCTGATGTGCTTCCCTTCATCAATTCAATCAAGAAGTTGTATTGATTACTGTAATAAATAAATTAAAAAAACAAAACAAAAAAAAAACATACCAACAATAGTAACAGAAACATCAGCTTCCGTAATAGATAACATAATAACAGCCGATATCTTTATCAATTCGCTTAAAATAAATATAATAAAAAATGACGTTTCTGATCATTTCCCTATTTTCTTTTCTCTAAATCTTGTTACCCAAATAATACAACGACAAAAACAAATTTTCATCAAACGCTTTTTCAATGAATCAAATATCAAATCATTTAACGATCAACTATCCCTACTTATCTGGAAAAATATCGACTCTACATTAGAAGCAAACATAGTCTATAACACATTCTACGAAACATTATATGATATCTATGACGCAAATTTCCCGAAAATCAAAATAATTAAATCAAATAAAAGCCTTAAATCACCGTGAATCAATAAAGACCTCAGAAAGTCCTCAAAAATTAAGCAAAAACTTTATATAAAATACTTAAAAACTAAAACAATTGAAAACAAAACAATATACAAAAATTATACTTAACAATTTGAAAGTGATAAAAAAAATGCAAAAAAAAAATACTTTTCAATTTGCTAGAGAAACATAAACTCAATTCAAAACGCAAATGGCAAATTATAAGTGAAATCACAGGCAAACAAAACTTAAAATCGTGTTCTCTACCTAAAGCTATTAAAATTAATGATAAAATAATAGATGATCCAAAAGAAATAGCAAATGAACTAAATAAATTATTTGTTTTTGTTGGACCTAATCTTTCAAAAAATATTCCAAATATGATAAATTAGTAATAAAGCAATTGGCCCAGATGATTTAAATGGAAACATTGTTATTAAGTCATACGATAATATAAACTTTTTAAAGTTCTTAATTGTTCAATAAGTCAAGGAATTTTTTCGCCCAAATGAAGGTTGCAAAAGTGACCTCTATATATAAAGGTGGTGAACTAACAAATGTTGGGAATTATCGTCCAATTTCGGTTTTGTTTTTTCCAAAATTCTTGAAAGAATTTTATTTGATCGAATTTTTAATCATCTCTCTAAAAATAATATACTTTACAACTATCAGTACGGTTTCAAAAAAAATAACTCTTACTGACTCTTTCGAAAAATTACAATTTACTTTAGAATTATTACTGACTGTTTCGAAAAATCACAATTTACTTTAGGTATTTTTATTGACCTATCTAAAGCTTTTGATACTACTCATCACGGCATTCTCATAAATAAATTAGAACATTACGGTATCACTGGTAAAGTCTTAATGTTATAAAAAAGTTACTTAAATAATTGTAAACAATTCATGCATATTGATACACACTCAACAACTACTGCTTTAGATATATCCTGTGGAGCCCCCAAGGGTTCCATACTTGGACCACTGTTATTTCTAATTTATATAATGACCTCTATAAAACTTCTAATTTAATGACAATAATGTATGCTGACGATAATAATCTTTTCTTATCCCAAAATGTGAAGTTAACAATGCTTCCATCGCTAATTTTAAAAGCCTTTTATCATCCACAGATTGGAAAGCTGTCTTAAAAAAAATGTTTACAAAACTTATAATAATTTTGGTTGAGTTGATTTCAAGAGCATATTTATGAAATGAGTTTTACTAATAAATTTTAATAAAACAACAACAATCGATCAAGTATATATATACACAACGGACGTGTTTTTCTTATAATCAGTAAAATTAAAAAAAAAAATTATATAACCAAATTGAAATATCTTTTCTGCATATACTTTTAAATTGAACATGGCAGTTATGTTAAAAAAAATAAAGGATATGCTTACGGTAATGTTTAATAATTATAAAAATAGAAATGTAAATATTGCTGAAACAACAGTAGAAAGTTTTTGTTAATATCGTAAGTGCAAACTTGAAAATTGTCATTGACCGTTTGAATGCTGTTAAAAGTAAAACATTGGATAGCCATTCAAAAATAAAAATAATAGAAAAAGAAATACAAGATCTAAAAGAAAGCATAAGTTTTCAAGAACAAAAATTAGAGACAAAAGTCAAAGTCATTTATTAATAATTCAACTATATTACTCATTAATTCACTGCCATGTTAACTACGCTTATATTGTCTTGGGTAGTACCAACAAAATTAAGTTAAAGGATTTACTTTGTCAACAGAAGCATGTAGCACGTTTTATTAATTTTAAAGATCGTTTTACTCATGCCAGGTCTTTATTATTAAACATGAATATTCTTAATATTTACGAAGCAAATATATTTGACGTTCTTTGTTTTATGTTTAAATGCAAAATTAATGCATGTCCTGTTTCTTTTCATAATTTATATTCAATGAAAGAAAAAAATAAATATATATTAAGAAATTATAAATATATCCAACAACCAATTTTTCAATCAAATATAGGCAAATCTTGCATTCAATACCGTGGAGCCTTTTTATGGAACAAAATAGTTTTAAAACATTTTGATTTTTCGTATTATTGGAATTATTTTTCTTTTAAAAGAAAACTAAAAGAAGTAATTTTTTCAATTGATAACATATTTTTATATTTTTAAATGATTACCTATTCCACAAAGTAATTAAGGAATTGTAATCCGAACGACAATATTTTTTAAATTACATATTATATATTGACATTACATATACACTGATGAAAACTGATGTAATTTTTTAAGCTTTTGTTTGCTTTTTTTGTTTGTTTGTTTGTTTTTGCATAATATATTAAATTTTGAGAAATATTATATATATATATATATATATATATATATATATATATATATATATATATATATATATATATATATCAGGGGCGGATCCAGCATTTTTTGGTGTTTGAGATAGCTAACTTCCAGACATGGAGCAAACTCCAAACATTTATATGTTTATACTTATATCAAATAAGGATGGTTTGCAAAAAATTGCAATGATTGGAGCCTGGGAACAAAAAAGCCCCAAAATTTGAGACGTACCTGCCCCAAACGCGAGAGCAACAAGTTGATAAAATATTTTTTGTACTATTCTCAACAAGACTTACATTTATCCATAAATTTTAAATTCCATAGTAAAATATTTTAGCGCACAAAAATTATGACCATATAAAAATTGTAACCCCCTCGAATTGAGGGGGATTCAAACTTTACATGGTCATAATTTTTGAACGCTTAAATATTTTACAATGAAATTTAAAATTTATGGATAAATGTAAGTCTTGTTGAGAATAGTACAAAAAATATTTTATCAACTTGTTGCTCTCACGTTTGGGGCAGGTACGTCTCAAATTTTGGGGCTTTTTTGTTCCCAGGCTCCAATCATTGCAATTTTTTGCAAACCATCCTTATTTGATATAAGTATAAACATATAAATGGTTGGAGTTTGCTCCATGTCTGGAAGTTAGCTATCTCAAACACCAAAAAATGCTGGATCCGCCCCTGTATATATATATATATATATATATATATATATATATATATATATATATATATATATATATATATATATATATATATATATATATATATATATATATATATATATATATATTCACATAAATTATAAAATATTGTTAAAACTTGCTTAACATCTTAAGAGTATTATAATATATAAACGCATTTAAAAATTGTTTTAAATATTTGTTAATTTATTTATTTATTTTAACTCCTAATATAGATTGTAAAGGGCTTCATGACAAGATCGTGTGATCTTCTGGAAGTCCTACCAGTAATATATTCAATGTAAATTTACCTTTTACATATTATTCTGGAAAAGAAAAAAAAAAAATTACATTATTTTTTATTTTGTTGATTAATTTAAGGTGTAGTCTTAGCCACAGCGGCTATACCCTAGATCCGCGCCTGGAGGGCGTATTGTTAATTATTGCCTAAAGAGAATTTTTGTGTAGCAATCATTACAATAAATATTGGAAATACAAAAAACTTGTCTATTATATTTTTAACATTTGTATTTGACGCAAACCAGCAACATTGAAAAACCATCTTATATTACATTCTAGCAAAATGAATTCAAAAAAAAAAACAAGTTTAGCATGGAAATACTTCATAATCAAAGCAAACAATCCAAGAATAGTTCAGTGCAAAATATGCAACAGCAAATTTTCAAGAGGATCAGACGAACCCGAAAAACAAGGATTATATGGACTAACGTCACACCTAAAGAGTCATCATGCCAAGGCCAACGACGCCGGGCGGGCCAGGGGAGCACGTGCCCTCTCCCCCTCCCCCCCCCCCCCACACACACTTTTTTTCTAAAGGACCTTTTTATTTTAAAGAAAAATCTTGATATAGAGGACTTTTTTCACAAATTAATTATAGTGCCCCCCCCCCCCACTTCAACACCCGTGTCGTCGGCCCTGCATCCTGACATCAAACTTACGCCAGAAAGTTCAGGAAATTCAAAAGCCAACGAAGAAGCTGAACTGAAATTAAACAAGAGAAAGACAGTTCCAATCTCCAATATACGATCAAAAAAATAAAGAATTGACATGTTAAAATCAACAATTCCAAACTGGGTTCAAGCTTCTTCAAAAATTGACTCTAATTCTGAAAAAGGCCAAAAAGTCAATATTTGAAATGATGGTTCTTGACCTCAAACCGTGGTTTATTGTCAATGATGCTGGATTTTTGAGGCACCATGCTCTTGTTGCTCCTAACCTTTTTTTTTTATTATTATTATTTTTTTTTTGTTATTTTTAGGTGCCTCAATAAGACCTAAGGGTTTTGTCACATAGTTCCGCGGAAGTGCATTTAACCAGGAAGTTCACGCCTCCTTCCTTTACCGTGACGCGAAAATTCGTCTAGAGCTTGTTTCGAACCCGGATCTCCTGCTTATAAAGTAAGTGCTCTAACCACTGCACCACAACCTGGGAATGACGGTTCACTTTGTGTCCAAAGATTGGAGCCGTATCAAATTCTGCATCTCTTGTTCTCAATTTGATGAAAGACATACCGGAAAAAATATTTTTAGCAAGATCGAAAAACAGTAGAGGAGTGAGAAATTTCTTTAAAAATTTAAGTTTGCTTAAAAGACAATGCAGCAAATGTAAAGACAGCCTTTAATGAACCAAGCTGTAATTATGAGAAAGGGTCGAAAACTACAGAAAGAAACAGAATCCATTCAGAAAATTTGGAAAAACTTTTTTTTTGTCGAGAAAATCTTACAGTTGTTGGATTCTGTTAATAGTTATTTTTATTAATTTAATATTTTCTTTAAGTTAAAACTAACTTTAAAAAACAATATATATTATTGATTTTCGGTTCTGGTTTTGGTTCCTGCTCCGGTTTGAGTTTATTTTCTGTTCCAGTTCCGGTTATGAGTAATAAAAATCGATTTTCGGCTCTGGTTCCGGTAAAATATTAGTTCTGGTCGATCACTAATTTCAAAACACCGCACACTAGAGTATTTTTATAACAAAACCGCTCAAAAGGAAAAAATCAAGTGAGCATAAAAATCTTATTAACCTTACTATTTTCAAGCTAGATAATTGCTTCATTACTTATCACACCACATTGCACTTATATAAAATGTGTCAGAGGTTGTAGAAGAGTTTTTAATAGAAGAACAGAAAAATATGGTTTTAATATTAAAATGGGGATGTAATGGATTACAACAAGCAAAATTTCAACAAAATTTTTAAAACATTATCGACAGTGATGCAAATATTTTTCAAAGTTCTTTAGTATCTTTTAGGATGATTGTTAAAGTATGATGAACAGGAAAAAATAATGTGGCAAAACCTAGTCACTTCTTCATCAAGGTTCTGCTTGCCCATTCAAATAAGTTTCATTAGTTAGTTTAAAGACATAACGATGGACAAGTTAGAATAAGTCAAAAAAAAAAACAAAAAAGGAATCTCAGGTAAATAAGGTTGCCCAATGAAATTGGAAAAATAGTAATGTTGTTTGTTTCCCATGTATCCAACTATGCATAAGGTTTTAATGTATGGTGCCGAAGTAATATGTCAAAATAAATCAAAGAGAACCAGAGGAATACGATCCTCCCTGTTATTTGAGGAGACAGCTGATTTCCAAAACAAACGGCACAAAAAAACGTTGCTTTTTTCAAAAGAGGCAATATAATGATTTCAAACGAGGCAGTCAATATAATGATTTTTCAAAAGAGTCAATATATTGATTTCAGTATGAAAATTTGACAAGCGAATAATTGATGCCTTTTTCTTAATAATAAATTACTCTTAAAAATTTATTTTTTTAAACCAAACAATTTATTTTGATAAAAAAACTCAATAAAATCTCAGACTAGTAAATTGAAAAAGAATTCATAAAACATTTTTGAGCGGTTTTGTCATACTCCACTCTGATTTGTTTTCACTCAAACAACTTTTATATCTAAAGCTATATTTATACTTTAATGAAAATATAAACTTTATCTATAGCTTTTTAAAAATATATAATGCAAGTTTTTCTTTATATAAAATAATTCTAAATCTAGAAGACATCTTGACTTTGAATAAATAAAGGAAAAAAATCAAAAAAAAAAAGATAAATTAAAAATCATCACAAAAAAAAGCAAAGTTTTAATCTTATAATTTTAAAGCTAAATCATAAAAATAATTAAAGATGAAAATCTGTTTAAATAACTCAAATTTTACTTTTCTGACAAATAAAATTCCTTATATAGACAATAACTCCATTGATGAATTTATATAATCACCAAATTCAAATTTGAATATTGCAAATCTAATTTAAAGTAAATTTGAAATAGCATTAAAAAGAAACTAATCAAGTATGAAAACAGTGAAATGAAAGATATCTCTTTATGCTCGCGAAAGTAAACTTTTATCTGTGAATAAAGTTAAAAATGACAGCTAAGTTTGTTCATTTTGTTGGAGGAAAGAGCCTACCAGAAGAAAACCTTTATTCTATTTGTGCAAATCATTCAAAAGATTAGATCACCATATTTAAGAAGACATTATTGATCAAAAAAGTTTATATCATGTAGATTTTCCACATTGAAAAAATATTTCCATATTATAAAAGTTTACATCATGTGGATATTCCTTTCATTTCTTCGATATTGGAAACTAATTAAAGTAATATTAAAATAAATGCAAATATTATACATAATAATTATGACAAAGAAATTTTTAGGACTGTTATTAATATAGATTGCAACATTAGATTGGTGGGTCGATTGGCTTTTCTTAAGGCCGAAGCGCTTTTTTCGTGCGGTATTTGGTAGCCCGATGCTGGATGCGTTCTATGACACTTATATCTTTTTTAAGATGCGGACACCAGACAGTGACTTCAAACTCGAGATGTGGGCGTATATAGGTGGAGTAAAGGTTTTTCCATATTTTAGTGTCTCTGCTGATAAATGTGTTTTTCAAGATTCCAAGGACCTTGTTGACTTTAGCCTATGAATCCCTCACTCTCTCAAAAAGTCTCCAAATGTAGTCCCCCATCATGTTTTCATTAGTAACTGTTCATTGGTAACAACGTTCAAAGTCCAAAAAACGAATTTCCATTAAAAAAACTCGGTCCGTTGTGGCCAGTCCTTTCTGCGATAATGCGCCGAAGTGTCATGGCTGTCCCAGAGACAGAGGAAACAATAAAGTTTTGTAAAACCTCCCTGAAGGTTCATGAACAATGATACCATTTTGACGTCATTAATATTCTCCCATCCGTAGTCGTCATACTTAAATGCACTCAGCAATATTTTGACACTAATGTAGTCCTCCTTGAGATGCATAGATTGGGCTATCGGGAGAGACAGGTAGTTGTTTTCATTGTGAAGCAACACGGCTTTGACGTTCCGGAACAGCTCATCACGCTGACTAAAGAAGTTGGAGATTCTTTGATGCCGCTTCTTCTGATCCGTGACTTGTAAGTATAACCACCAAGTTTGGATATAAGAAGCTCAGCATTCAATTTCGTAAGCCCAAAGTTCCTAATTAAGTTGTTCACGTCTTTCAGGTTAGGGAAGTACGGCTTTCTATACCCAACTTCATCTGCGGAATCTTAGTCCATATCTTCAAGTATCTGCCTCACTATCTGACTTGCTGTCGTCTCCTGAAGATAGCCAATGCCGTCTAGGAGAAGCCGGAACAGGCAGATTGGGACTGTGTGGTACTGGGGCGATGGAATAAGCTAAACGATCTAAGGGGCATTTTTACCAGAGCAACTATTTTCAACTCTTCGAAATAAACTAGATCTAAAGCATTGAAATGTATGAAAATAAATTAAATCTAAACGAGAAGAAACAGTTCAGTTCATCTTTAAGTGTTTTTTTGCAATATTCGCATGTGAAATGCGGTGCCCGTATGTCTTTTAGGCCTTGCACATTATACGACTTGTTTCCACTAAATACTTTTTTGCTCTTGTCTTTATGAATTTTCCGCGCACATAGCAGAATGAATCGGCTGGATGCAAACAACCTCTTGATGCAATATTAAATAAACTACTTATCTTCAACTACAAATCGTTATCCTTTCAGTCTGCAATAACAAGAATTGGAATCTTGGTTCGAGACATCTGTGCTTTTATACTTGTACAACTACTTTTGGAACGTTCAAGAACGTTCTAGAAACGTTCTGAAAGTTTCTTGAACTTTACAGAATGTTTAGCAGAATTGTAGTAATGCTATTCTCATATAAATCTAATATAATGATGCAGCATCATATCAACAATTCCACGTGCGTCTCACAAAAAACAAAAAAATTAAATCAAGCCAATTTACATAATACTATATATCAATAGAAAGCTCTATTTCTACTCTTTCAGAAAATATATAGTTTATTATAATATGCCGCTATCATAAAAAATATCAAAGGTTGAAAAATACGCGTTTTCCCGATATTTCAATTCTTTTTTTGCCAAAGTTCAATAAACTTTTAAAAATTTCATAAATTGTTTTAGTCAAGTTTTATTACCACTATTTTCGCGCTGTGAGATGTCACACTGTGAGATGTCACTAATGTCACACTGTGACAATTAGGATACCAATAGTTTTAATTTTAAGATAACCAGCAAAATTTAGGAATCCAAAATTTTAGGGTAATTAGAACTCTATCTATTAGATCTAAAAAAACATATTAAAAAATAATTAGCTTAACTTATTTTTAGGATCTTTTTATGTCATGCCATAATAATTTTTTAAAAAATTTTGAGCAAAATTTAAAACTGTTAAGCTGAAACCACGCTTGAGTTTTTAGCAACTTTAATTACCCAGAATATTGTGTTGTCTACTTTCATTAGAAAGACTACAAATTAAAGGTAATGTATAAAATAATAAGTATAAACAAACGTCATCAGCAATGATGACTACGTTTATACTAATACATTAATTAGGTAATCTAATTAATAGTATAAATTGCAAAGTCTAACATCTTGTGCAATATCTGTCCGTATTCTCTATGCTATCTTTCTAACTCGACTTTTTCTGAATTTCACCCTAACTTACTTCGTTCTTCTTAAACTCACTTACTATTGGTCAGCGCAGCGGGTGATGATTCTCTTTACTGAGCTGAACTTGTCTTCACTGACCCGGGTATGTGGCCTCTAAATGAAAAATAGCCGGATGAGGATAAACTTCAATACCCAAAATAAAGGTAATAAATGCTCTCCTTTGGGGTACATTAAGCCTCTCTATGGGATAGTTGTAACTCCATTGAGCCCAAGATGTAACATCTCCATAACTACAGTGTTGATTTTGTTTAACTTTCAAGGGTTTAACGTGCCTCTTACTCATACTGAACGTCAAAAGAAATATCATGAAAGGCAGCTAGAAAAATTTGGTAAAAAAGCAGTTAAAAAAAAAGAAACAAAAAGGAGAAAAGATAAAAGACTTGCTATATTGGAGGCTGAACGAGAAAAAGAAAGACAACAAAAGAGAAAGAATAGACAAAAAATAGCAGAATCGAAATCTGTAGTTGTAACAACTACAGATTTCGTACAGATCACCCCCTTACAAATCTGCAAGCACTCTTGGAAAAGCTATTAGGAGAGCCAAGTTAGCACTACCAAAATCACCGAGAAAGAGGGCTAAGGTTGTACAAAAACTTTTAACAAAAATTAATAAAATCCGTATCCCAGAAAAAATGCATGTAAAAAAGACATTTGTTATAATAATGTACAACGTGCAAATTTGCTGCAAACTTTACGTTTGAATTAAATTGTCAAGTATAAATGCATTACATGGTACCAATAGGAGAAAGTTGTGGAAGGTAATGGAAAAAAATATATTAAAAAAGTTAAAAAAAAGGAAAGAATTGCTGATCTTAAAAACACCTTTTCTAAATCTTCAACTTTATTCCTTTGGCATTATTTTATCAATAAGAAATATTCAAAGACATAACTTCAAAATAATCCAGACACTGCCGTATTGCAAGTGGTTTTTGCTGAAAATTTTTCAACTTTGTGGCAAGATGAAGTGCAGTCAGCAAACTGGTACAAGAAGCAAGTTACTGTATTTACTGTTGCATTTTGGTACCAAAATTCATGCTTATCAGCTGTTGTAGTTTTATATAACTTAGGTCATTCGAAAGGATGTATTTTTCATGATTTATTATCTAACCATGTCGAGTCAAGTGTTAAAATACTTTTAAATTATTTTTTTGAAGAGTGTTTGATTGTTAGAATAACTTTGAGATGAGCTTTATATTATGATTGATTTTATTTTGCATTGATTAGTTTCTAGCAAGCAAAATGAGCTTTCAACAAATAAATGTTTTGAACGCTCTTTGATTTCAAGAATCTTAGATACATCCATTCAGCGTGTTATGCATTCGTTCGATAGTTTTTAATCCTTCCGACTTTACTTCTAAAAATAAATAAATTTTATATATGTAAATGGTTACTAAAAACGGGTGCAACAGGCGCCTAAATTTAATATTTATCAAGTATATGTAATAAATATATACTTCTTTTCTTTCCCTACTTCAATTCGCTTCTCAAAATAAACCAAGTGTAACAAAAACAAAAAAATATAGTTTCATAACTACTAAAATTAAAAAACTTTTTTTTTTTGTTTTGTTTCATTATAATATGCTCTTAAAAAAAAAATAATTATAAGAAAATGTTCCAAAAATTTTATTGACTTGATGAAAGATCTTCACAAAATTTGCTTGAAAAAAACAACCTTATGACAAAAAAACAACCTTATGACAAAAAAACAACCTTATGACAAAAAAAACAACCTTATGACAAAAAAACAACCTTATGACAAAAATGTGTTTATATCTTGATCTGGCTTATTTATGTCGGTGTAAATCAGATTGAAAATGCCATATTTATCACTAGTTTTTTTAAATAATAAATTTCTTTTTACTCATATAATTAAAACTGCATTTTTCATAGAATTTTAATTTCATTTTAAACGATTGAAATATGGATGTAAAAATTCTATTCAGCATATTTTTTAAAAGTAGATCTAAAAGAGGATAAAATGAACTGCCTGAGAAATTCAATAATATTTATAAAACCTTTTTATAAATAAAGCAAATTAGCATTATCAAGATCTTTTGATTTCCGCAATCTTTGTTATGCATTTCGCAATCTTTGTTATGCATTTCGCAATCTTTGTTATGCATTTCGGTACTTCTAATTCACTTGATTACTTTTAAAAATAATATTTTTTTTTACAATAATAAAACACAATAATTTAAAATGTTCCATCAAAAAACCTTAAAGAAAAAAACTTTCAGCTGAAATATTAATTCTCATAACTGATTTTTTCTCAGCATAGTAAAAGGATTTCTAGATTTCTCAACTTTACAATTTGTAGCCATTAGTTTATGAAGCCATTAGTTTTTGAAGTCATTAATTTGAACTAATTGCGCCGTATTTGTTAGACCCATAAATTTATAGAAGCTATAATTTTAAACATCGCCGCAGCAACATGGTTACAAGTGCGGATTATTCCTGTCATACAAGTATAGCCACTTTTGTATTTTTTTTTTTCTTATAATCTTTTTTGAATAGTATATAAAAGTTTTATAATAATTTTTGTCTGCATTTCAAAAACGAAAGCTTATAAGTTCTATCCACTTTCCATTTATCCATCACTCTAGTAGTTAAAAAAAAAAAGCAAGGCGCCTCATATTAAATACTAATAAATATACCCAGTGACGGCCTTAGTTAATTACATAAAAAATTGTAACAATCTAAATTCAAAAATAATTTATTAAATTAAATTCTTAATTTATATACATCATAACAAGAAACGTTTTATTTACATTTTTTTTTTTTTTTTAATTTTTAATTTCGAAATTACAACATGCGAAAAAAAATTTCCGGCCCAATTTACTTGCAGCCCCCGTGCTAAGCCCACCATTCAGCCAGTGCTGAATAAACCAGTGTCAATCCGCAGCTTAGAAAGCATGGAGTGCTAAATTTTTATTTACTAAATATTTATAGCATTATTTTATTCATTTTCAGATTAACATATTGTATGCTGGGAAATATTTTTGAAGTCCTTTTCTATATTATAGATCATTTACATAAATCATCCATTGCATATTTATCATTTTATCGATTGCATAATTATCATATTCCAAAAACTTTGTTAAAACAATCTGAATTCTCAATATCATACCAAAGGCCACGTTTGTGAAACTCATTTTCTCCAAATAATAGTAAAACTATAAATTTCGTTCCAACTTTTAAAAGTATTTAAAAAAGAACAGTTACTTCAAAATGACGTATTTCAGATTCTTTTTTATTTTTAAATACTCTCTTTTTTAACATTTCCTTCGTTTGTTAAAAAACTATATTACTTTTTACATCATAACTTATCTTTTATAAATAAAATAATTTGTTTTTTATTTCAAGTGGTATCGTATCTGAAAAATATTGAAAGTATCATGAAGCTCTCAACAAGAATTTTTTGCTTGTGGTTTGTTTGTTGACTTACAAACAGCATTTGACACTGTTAATTGTTTCTTCAAGAAAACTGGAACACAACGGTATAAGAGCAGTTTCTCTAAAAATGGCAACTTCATATCTTTATGATTTCAATTTGCCACTATAAATGGTAACATATCTTCTTTAGTAAGTTTAACTACAGATGTACCTCAAGGCCCATTACAAGAGGCATTACTTTTGCTAAAATTAAGAGCTTCCTTCCATTTTGCTATTGACACCAACTTGCTTGTAATCAACAAATCATTAAAAAAACAAACAAATACATTAATGCTGATTTATCAAATCTAGTTCAATGGTTTTGATCTAATAAAATTTCACTAAATACAATCAGAGCTGACAACACGGGGAGGGGGGGGATTAGATCTTAGATATGCATGCTAGGTTGGGGACAAATATTCATGCACCAAATCATTCTTGAAACAGTCTTCCTTCGCCATTAAAATCAATTGAGTCAATTACTAATTTTAAACACTGTCTTTTTAACTATATTTTAGAAAGATTTTATTGCTAAAACCTCTGATATATAACTTTTGATTTGTTGTTATTATTACTACTGTTTTCTTACCAACATTTATTGGTAATAAGGTTTAACTAGAACAGTAGTAGTTATAACAACAAAAGTTATGTATCAGAGGTTTTAGTAATACTATTTTTCTCCAAAATAGTTAAAAAGATATTTTTATATAGTCACATTACACTTTATATTATATATCACATTATATTTTATACTTTTATATAATCACAATATAATGTGATTATATAAAAAACTGTTACTAAGTAAAAACTGTAACTTTTTAAAAGACTTATTTTTTTATTTAATAACATTATTATTACTATTATTATTTTTTCAAATTTTTTAATATTTATACTATTTATTGTTATTTTTACTATAAGAATAAAAAAAGTAAAATATATATAATTGAAAACAAATAAACGATTTTAATTTTTACTCAATTTTGCACGTTAAAAATTTACGCTTAGTACTTAAATTAAAGAAAGTAAGCAAAGATAAGTTCAATAAAACACTCTGTTTAGTAGTACCATATAAACACCCATTAGCTTTGATTTTTTAAGTATAATTGATTTTAAAAAACACGATTTTGTTTAACTTTTTCTGTTATAAAAACTTGTTTCATCGTAATTAAGAAACCGAAGACAAATATTAAATATTAATATTTATATGCAAATGTAAATAGTTTTTGTTTGATTTCATTTTAAAATGAAAAATGAGATAAAAATCTTTGTACATAAAAGTTTTTTAAAAATCACATATTAATTTTATATAAATAGACGTTAGTTTATTAAATTTTTAATCGACAAAAAGTCGAAAAGAAAACTGTAAGATGCAAAGCGACAAGTTTGCACCGGAATGGTTTCGTAAATGTCTGTATAACTGAATGCTGAATTTGGATGTGAACTAGAAAGTTTAAAGGTAAACAACATTTTAGCCACTTTTTGATAAAATAACTTAATATCTTTAAATAAGTTCTATATTTTTTTAGTATGAATGAAGGTCGGTTAGAAAGTTACTTTTCATATATTCCCTTCTTTGCGTTTATTTTCCCTACAACTTTCCTTGCAGTTAGCTACGCTCTTATCTTAATTGTCAAGCGTCCTAGCAACTACATTTTATCTCCAAGTGACTTAGGAATTAACCAACCGGAGCAAGGTATCTATACAATTGCTTTGACATTAGGGAGTGTTATGACATTTACAGTTCAACTACTTCGCTACATTCAAATAAATAGTCTTTATCCGCGAAAAACTAAAAGAGTTAACTTTACATCATTTATTTGCGGTGTTGTTATGATATGTGCACAAGTGACAGCTGCAGCGTTTTCTCAAGATTACGAGCAAATTTCTCATTATTCAGCAGGGTCCATATATTTTGTTTTTGGGTGCATTTACATGATTACTCAAACGTATTTATCACAAGTACTTCCAATGCATCACATCAGATCTATTGTTTTTTTTAGGTTAATCTGCACAATTATAGGATGTATATCCCCTATTATTTTTGGAACAACATTTTTTTTATCCAAGGTCGATGATTTTGGTAATAAAATTCAAAAACTTACTCAATGGGTTCTGTTATTTTTCCTGCACGTATTTATTTGCAGTTTTAGCTGGGATTTTAATCGGATAAAATTTAACTCGTACTCGCTTGATAAAAGATTTTCGTTTTCAGGAAGTACGCAGGGCATAATCAACAATACTGATTATCCAAGAAATCAAACCCGTATAAATAGATTCTCAAGTAGAAGTTCGGCACACTACCGAAATTCTTATTTATAAAAAAATAAAATTTAAATAAAGTAAAAGATTTACTTTTTTAATTTAAATTTATTGTATTATAAAACTTGTTTTATGATCTTTTGTTTTCATCGGTTCAACATTTTCAAATGTAAGACACTTAAGGTATATATTATATATATTTATCTTTTTTTAAATTTATTTTTCTTCTCTCACTTGTTTACTCTCTTTTTTTTTACTTTTGCTCAGTTTATACATACATACATACATACATACATACATACATACATACATACATACATACATACATACATACATACATACATACATACATACATACATACATACGTACGTTTTTATATAAATTAGATCTTCATTTTTTGTGTATTATTTGTTTTCTGATTATTCAAAGTTGTATTGAGTAAAATGCATATAAAATGAATTCTGTATATTTAAATTATGTTAATACCAGTATATTTTAGCAATGCTTAAAATGTTAATATGATTGTATCAAATTAGGTGCAAATTTTTTGTTCGTCAAAAAATTTCTTTCAAATAAACTAAATTAAGGTAATAGTAAATTGAAAATTGAAAAAATACTCGAATTTAATGTTTATCTAAACGTAAAATTTACGCATAATAACAGCGCAAACATTTACCAAAAAACTAAAAATTAATTTTTTAATAAAGTTCTGTTTATTTTAATCATTATTTCAATATTTCATGTTGATATTTATTTAATTCATTCTTTTTCCGAGTAGACAATATTTCGTCTGACATTTTCGCGCGAAGTTCCGGAAGACAGGCGAGAAAACTTGAATTAAATATTCACGCCGAAAAATATCCGAACTGCAGCTTCTTAATAAGTTAAAAGAATTAATAAAATTCATTTAAAAGCATACACTTTTTTCGTAGCAACTGTAACTGTTAAAATCTTTACTTATACTATGTTTAATTTTTCCAACAACTAAGCAATAAATGTAAACCCCATAATGCTGCGCAATCATTTATCGTTCTTTTCTAAGATCTAAGAAAAGCCGCAAAAATGTGTTTGTTCCGGTAGATTGAAAATGTAAGAGAGAGAATTTTCTCGTCCTCCGTTATGACTTCCCGAACTTTTTGCAAAAAATTAAATCATCGTCTACCTTAAGAGTAGTTTGGCATGAGTTAATCACTTAAGTTTACTAACACGCCGTATATTTCACTTAAGTTTACTAACACGCCGTATATTTCTGTTAACGATGAAAAATTGAGTTTAGGTACGTATATTAAAACAGTTTTTAGATTTGTATAACACTCGAATACTTTTTAAAATTTTAATGTGTAAATTTTCAACGAGGTATAAAAAAAATATTTTCTTTTATTTATTTTATATAAATGTTTATATTTATCTTATTTGCAAATAGCTTAATCTTTTTTATTTTCACAAAAATATTGTTCTTTTTAAAATATTTGAAAAAGAATTAGGTAAAATAAACAACCGACTTTTAGGTCTTATAAGTAACCGACAATAACAAGTTAAGCTTATAAACAACCGACTTTTAGGTCTTATAAGTAACCCACAATAACAAGTTAAGCTTATAAACAACCGACTTTAATTTCATGTAGAGGAAATTAAACTTATCTTATTCTATAAAAACAAATCAAGAAAATGACTTACTATAAACATAATATCTCCCTCACAAAGAATTTTTTAATTCATGAAATTTTTCTTGAAATAAGGTTTTTAATGTATTTTTGTTAAAAATTCTAAAGATGCAGGTTTTTATTAATAATTACTTTTTTAACATATAGATCAATAAAAAATAGGCAATATATACATCATCTAACAGGCTGTTATAAGTAAAAATTAAAAAACTTCCAGAAAAAGTTGCATGAAATGCATTGAAAGTAAAATATTCATTAAATAAGTATAAATTTCAACTTAGATGATGAATTAAAAAATTTGTTTCAGCTTGTACTTTTTAATTTTTTTTTTTTTACTTTAATATTTTTTAGTCTTAAAAGCGTGTTTGCGATCAACGCTAAATATTTTTGGAAAACTGATGATCTTTTAAATGAATAAAAACGTCTTAAATAAAAATAATTTTTTGTTTCATTCAATACTAAAACAAAAACAAAAAAATACTTTAAGGCATGAAAAACTAAAGTTAGTTTGTGTTTGTTTTGTTTTTGAAATAACAACTCCGCAAAATGAGCAGCCGTGGCCTAATGGTAGCGCACTTGCCTTAGAAAGGAAGGATTCGTGGTTCAAACCCCACCTCTGGGCTAGGAAGGAGGCATGAACTTCCAAATAAATGCTAATCCGCGGTGCTCTGTGATAAGACCGTAAGGACTTCTTGGGACACCTAAATAAAATAAAATAAAAATATCATAAAAAACTTTTTAAAGAACTAAAAAATTATATTTTAAATTATTCAAATTACTTTTTTAATCTTGTTTTTCCAATTAAAATATATTAAAATGAGACCAAAGTTCAATCTCAGGTTAAGACCTAAAACAAGCAGCTTCATACAGAGACAAAATAGAATGAAACAAAAACATTTTAACAAATGCTGTGGGTTATTGTAAAAAAAACTGTCGAGGCTACAAATTGGTTAACAAAGGTAGATATAATGTTGATCCTAGAACTATAATAATAAAAAAAATTGCATATAGGTTAAAGTCGGTTAGCCTCGGACACTTAAGGAAAAAATAGATTGTACACATGTACAAGCAGAAAACAAAGTGTCATAAGACTTTTTTAAAAGTATAAACATTTATATATTGAATTAAAACAAAAAAATAGTTATATTGTAGCTTAGTAATTTACAAAACATAAAAGAAAAAATGCTGGAAAAAAGGCATGTCTCAAATTGAAGGGTAGCCCCGGATACATAGTTTATCCATTAATTTAACCGCTTTTTTACCCGTGCGACACAAATGTGTTCTCAACACATTAAAAAAACTCAACACTCAACACCCGTGCGACACAAATGTGTTCTCAACACATTAAAAAAAGTCGCCTTTAAAAATTGCCTCTGATATATGAGGAATGGGAATGAAAATGTTATCAATTAGAAATATAAACATAAGCTTTTTATTAATGAAAATAAACACTTTAAAAAGACTTTTTTAAAATCTATTTATTTGTATTAAATACTATTATGGTTTTGTGTATTACATTAAATGTATTATTATTTGTATAAAAAAGTTTCTTATTTTTAATATGTAAACGGATTAAGTTATCCGGCACCACCCTCCAAATATGTATCTGATACCACCCGATCATACCTCATTCACAAATACTAGTTTTAAAACTCGTGAATTAAAGTATTAAACGATTTTTTTTAATGAATATTTTTTTAAAATAAATATTGCAAATTAAAATGTATTTTTGAACAATAAAAAGTCATTATTTAAAATTAGGTATAACAATAAATGAATCAAATATTATGACACATCGCTCTTTTCGAGGAAATAATATCTTGTACTCCCAGTCAATCGTTTTGCTTTTTCGCAACTAACAATTAAATCACGTTTTTTCTGATCAAGGTTCATGGCAAAGCACCCCAGTCTCAAAATAGACACGGAAGAGTTTCTATGAACCGTGCTTTTAACTGCACTAGAGAAATGGGCGAAAGTCATTTAAATGAACTTGCCAAAGAACTTAAAATTAGAAGTATAATGAAGAGTAGTGAAAAAACTTCAGAAGGAGTGTGGTACGGTATAATAGATACTAAACGCGTGTTTAATCATGGTGAAACTCTAAAGTTTGTAAACTTTGGAGTTGAAGGGAGTGCATGTGGGTTAGTGTTTGCTGGAAAGGGTGACAGTTCCTATCAAATGATCTGCGAAAACAATGATGACAATAAACAATGATTGACAAAAAACTTCTTTATAAAAATCAGTTTGGATTTCAGAGAAATTTTTACTGAACACGCTATTCTCCAAGTAACGCGCAGTATTGCCGACTATTTTAAAAACTTTCAGTTTACACTAGGCATTTCTATTGATTTGTCAAAAGCTTTTGACACTGTTAATCACCATACTCTATAAAAAAAAAGTCAAAACTCTAAACTGGTTCAAAAGTTATGTCACTAACCGTAAGCAATTTGTTTATAACAAGGAATCTTTGCCGCAATTATTAACGAATATAACATGTGGTGTCTTTGTTTGATTGAAATAAACTCGTATTGTCAGCAAAAAATAGTCGTTAAATTAAAAGCTTTGTAAAGATCATTTATATATATTAAAAATAAGAGTGGCCCAAGTATGAATCCTAGGGGAACGTGTTCCTCAAGGATCCATACTTTAGCTTTAAGTTTTAAGCACAGAAGAGCCTGGAGTCGGTTTTCTTTATCAATATTTGTAGTTTCCTTTTGATACAATAAATATATATCGTTGCAAAATTTAATCGTATTTTATAATATTTCAATTAATTTAAAATTTAAGCACTTGTTATTTATGTTATTTGTAAAATTTTAATGTATCCCCCTCCCCTCATAAAATTCAAATTAGAGAGATTTTCTTGTATCTGAAACAAATTAGAAAATTGTCTTTTTCGTTTGTTTTATTGTGTTGTAAGAGAAAGAATAGCAAATTTTTTTTCTCCACTTTTTAAATTTTTTTAAAACATGAAGTTGTGAAATGATTGGAACAATATATTAAAGTTTATTAAAGACTCATTATTATAGTATTTATAATGTAAAAACAGTAAGAAAGAATAATTTCCAGTTTCCAGTTTTACTTAGGAATTATTTCCTTAACAAATTAATAATTACATAAAAAATTTAATCAAAAAATTATTATTCGCCAACTATTTATGTTTTATTAAGTTTTAAAGCAAATCATAAGATCATAAGATTTCTAATAGCATCTTCTATTTTAAATTTACTTTAATGAAATAAATGATAAATCTCCCAACAAATTTCCAGAAAACTTTTTAAAAATAATTTAAAAAGGTAAATAACTAACTGTTAAAATCATTATTGTTATTAACTCTTATTCCTAAAATTTATTTGTTTAAAATGAAAAATAAGTTTTCAATACTAACTTGTAGTACATTATTTATTAAAAAAATTTTTTGAAGATTTTTTTTTTTATAGTTATCAATCTTTATTGTCTTTTATCTCTTAGACAATTGTGTTTTATCTCTTAGATAATTGTGTTTTATCTCTTAAATAATTGTGTTTTATCTCTTAAATAATTCCATGGAAGTATTATTTGCTCAAATAGTTTGCTGATGTGTGAATTTGTTGTTTTATTTATTATTCATTTACATTTAAGTTTTTAAAACGTTTGAAAAACCACCATTGTAAACAAGACTTGGTGATAAGACAACTTGTCTTCTTCTCACTCCAACCAGGTTTTGTTTTAATTTCTTCATTTGTTATTTTAACAAACGACAAATAAAATATTAATAATAACAATAAAAATTTTAAGCTGTTTAAAACAGTTTATAAAACAAAGTTTGTTAAACGAAATATGGAAAACTATTTTGCAAATGTTTTAGTGTTATTTCAAAAAAAAAAATAATAATAACATTTAGGAAAAAATTCAATAACTTATTGTTTAGGACTTTTGTTATTACAAAATTTAAAAAAATGTAACCTTAAATATATAAACCGATAAGTTTTCAGAACAATTGCAAAAAATAAAAAATATTTTCTTCTGACCTACTAGTTGCACTTTGCAATACATGATTAAGTCTTTTGCAACTTTTTCGACAACATCACATCACGATGCAATATTGTCAAAAAAGTTGCATTGGATGTGGCAGATTGAAAATATTCAGATGAGTCAGGCCATGAAAATTTGAATATTGTAGTTGAGGCCCAGATACTGCAATAAAACATCCTGCAAACAAAGTTTGTACCATTAGTGACAGCCGCCAAAAGTGACTTGACGATAACCAGTCATTATATCACATGTTGGAAAGATATGGTGAGGCCACTTATAACAGATGCCACTAATGGTACACTAAGTAACCTATTTCAAAACTCCAATAAGCCCCTTAAAATGCCTATATAGCTCCACTGGAAATTTACTACAAGATTGTTTGCTAGAGGTGCAAGAAAACAAACCTACTGCGTTAGTGAAATTTTGAAATTTTTACTTCTTATACTAAAAATGTAATTAGTTACATTGCCGGTGCTATAGCCGTGGCCCTATAGTTTTGGAGGC
This sequence comes from Hydra vulgaris, assembly GCF_022113875.1. Classification (NCBI taxonomy): domain Eukaryota; kingdom Metazoa; phylum Cnidaria; class Hydrozoa; order Anthoathecata; family Hydridae; genus Hydra; species Hydra vulgaris. The sequence continues at coordinate 3,104,440 of NC_061157.1, read as the reverse complement.
TTCTGTTCATAAAAAAATATGTTTTTAAAAGAAACTTTGAAAATAAATTATTGATATATGATGGAAAGAGGGCTCCTGCTTTAAAACAGCCCTGGGCTCCAAAGTTCTTGATCCACTACTACAAATTGCCTTTTAAAAATTACATTTTATATGTAATCCAGGAATAAAGATGTGCAGGGAAAAGCAGTTTTCTAATTGATGGTGTATTTTTCTGTCATATGCCTTCAATCGTTCTAAATAAAAAATTGTATACATGAAAAAGAAGGAACCTTGACGTGGTTCATGTGCTTTAAACAAATACCTTCCAAACAGATACCCTTACAATCTTTATAGTGTGGAGGTGGAGCATCAGCATATATTCTGAATTGAGTTTATACTCAATAAATAGAGATTCGGCTGTGCTATTTGTGTTCCGATATCAAAAATGAACTACAGGTATAGTTTCGTTTCAATTTGACTTTATGGATATTTTTTATAGAAAAAATAATGACCCAAAATAAGTAAGGATTTTTAACATACTTAACTTAAAAAAATTTGATTCGGTCATAAAACTCTAGCGCGCAAAGTAAACAGGGAGGGTGGTCATAAAAATAAGGTGAAGTGAGAATTTTTTAAAAATTTGAATACGGGTCGATGGGAAAAAATTCACAATTGATTAAGTGGTAGGGGGTGTTTTTTTGGCACCTGACAGAAGTTGTGCATGAAAGGGGATGGGGTAAGACTGGTTGGGGGAGGGGAAGGGTTTGAAATTTACGCAAAAAGAGGTTCCAGTTTAATTTTTTCTAGTACTACCCCACGCAATGTTCGCATAATTTATGTGTCAATGAATGAGCGAATAATATAGTTTAAGTAATGTATGTTTATTTAAAAAAACTCCTTGCTTTAACTAACATGACAAATACCAGTATTTAGAATTGGGAAATACTATAAATTCAACATGAGTTAATAGTGAATTTAATCAATAGTGAAGAGTCAATTAGAAAGCTAGATGACAATGTACACAAAATAACATATAATCTTTATCGTACTGACATTAAGTTCAAGAATTTGAGCAAATTTTTCTGCATTCTAGAAAAATTTTCTAGCAGTGTTTCCTTTATTTGATGACCAAGAGCCCCCAGACATTGGCATATCAATTATCGCTTATTACTGACCTTTCATGGAAACCATATATACAATCGGTTGCTAAATTAGCTTCTGCTAAGGTTGCTTCTCTTTATCGTGCTCGCCATTTCCTTACTTCTGATTCCATTCTCTACCTCTAAAAATCTCTTATTCGTCCCTGTATAGAATACTGTTGTCATATTTGGGCTGGTTCTTCTAACAATTCACTTTCTCTTCTTGACAAAGTCCAAAAACGCATTGTAAATGTTGTTGGACCTGGACTATCTGCTAAGCTTGAACCTCTTTCCCATCGTCGTAAAGTTGCATCTCTTTCTCTTTTCTACAAATACTATCATAGTCACTGCTCAAAGGAGTTATCATCTCTAGTTTCATCAACTAAAATTCATTCTCTTTTTATCACACCATATAATTACGTCTTGGTTCATCCCATCATACATTATTACTTTCTAATTCTTTAACTGTTGTTCCTCTTGTTAGTAAATCAGCTACATTAGTTTTCGTTGGTATGTATCTCCATTGTTTTAGTTCAGTCTTTGATTGATTGAATCCAACGCAGTTGGCAACAAATGGTTTCAACTTTCGACTTTGATTTTTTATCCACCATAAAACATTAAGACTATCACACCATATAATTACGTCCTTAGTTTCCAGCTTCAATGCTTTGACAATCTTCTCTCCAAGTCGTAAACCGAGGATAGCTCCAACTAACTAAAGTCTTGGTATACTAATAGATTGCAATAGGCTTACTCGGGCCTTTGACATTATGATCACACAAGTAACTTCTCCTGTGTCATATAAACATTGTTGGTAAGCAACAGCACCGTAGACTTTACAAGACGCATCCGTAAAAATATGGATTGACCTGTTTGTAACTGTTGTTTGTAAACACCTGGGAATGCTTATTTTCAACATTGTTTGCAATCTTATACGGAATTGCATCATCTCACTCAATTCCATCAATCCACAGTTCTTGCATAATTATTTTGATTCGAATGATATATGGTGCCAAGAAGCCCAATGGATCGAACGTTGCCATTTTTTTAAGCAAAATTTGTTTTGCATATACCGTATTTTCTTCGGTTGCAACAGAATGAAAACTAAATAAATCAGGTTTTGCTTTCCAGACAACTCCAAGTGTTTTTATAGCAGGCAATTCTCCAGAATCTAAATTTATGTGTTCTACACGATCAATTTCTGGTGTTATTTTAAGAACTTCGACTGAGTTTGAAAGCCACTTTCGTGCAAACATTACTGCTGAACCCCATTATAGTGTGAGTTCCTTGTATAATTGAATTCCTACTTTTTCATCAACTACAGAAGTAATTGTGTCGTTCATGTAAGTTGCTTTAAGAACAGCTTCAGAAGCCAACGGAAATTTTCGTGCATACTTTCTTGCGTGTTCTTGCGTTACAAATTGAGACATAAAGGCGCTGAGTTGATTCCAAATACCAGTCGATTAAACTGAAATATCTCAGGCTCGGGAGTTAGATCTAGGTTTCTCCATAAAATTCGTTGGTACCTTGGGTCATCTTTATGTTTTCCAATTTTTAAATACATTTCTGCTATATCACAAGCTAAAGCCACTGGGTATTTTCGAAGTCTCAGCAAAACAGTCACAAGGTCTTGTTGAAGTTTTGGACCTTGATAAATAACATCATTAATTGATTTACCAATATATTTTGCAGACCCATCAAACACAATTCTGACTTTTGTAATTGATTCATCAGGACGAAGAAATGAAAAATGTGGTAAGTACCAGCCATCTCCAAGATCCCTTTTATTGATTTTCTCCAAGTATCCCTTTTCTTGATACTGCTTAATAATATTATTGTACTCTTCTCCAATACTTTTGTTTTTCATTAGGCGTTTTTGCATGTTTTGTAGTCTGTTTAACGCCATTGTATAATTATTGTCCAAACGTCTATTACTTTTCCATGGTAATTTTAGTTCATTTCTTCCGTTCTCTGTTCTTAGGGAAGTGTTTACTATATTAAGGGCGGTAGATTCTTCTGGGCTTTTCATTATTTTTCTGAATTGCATCTCTTCGTCGCCTTCAATTTCCCATAACTTTTTAATGGTGTTGTTTGCATCTTCTATTTCCTTTGTACTAGATGTTATTTTCGTAAAATAGGTTTGAAGGGATCCACCAGTACCACCAACACAGGTCCATCCAAGCGGGGTGAGTTGAGCCACTGGTTCATTAAATTCTCCTTTTACTTCCTTAATTGCACAGTGCAGTTCAGCTAAATCCACACCGATTTGAATGTCAATTTTTGGTTTTGGTCCAATATTTGGGAATTCAATTTTTCAAATTTTTGACAAATTTGCTTTTAAGTTTTCAATTACATTATTAACTGTAAAAGCTTCCACTGTAATTTTTGTTTCTCCATTCAACGATTCCAACTAAACTTCTTACGGCATTGTTTCGAAAGAATCAATTTTTCCATTTATCATGTTTACAGTTATTTTTATATATATATTTATATTTATATATATATATTTACTCGTCATTCAGCTAAGTCTCATTTGTTTACTGTATCTGTCCCTGCATGCTCTACTTTTATTCATCTAGTTTTTTCCCCGCATTTCAATCCTTTGGAACTCTCTCCCATCTTCATGTTTTCCTGACTCATACAACCTTCAACTTTTCAAGTCTTCTGTCAACCGTTTCCTTGCTCTATAACTCTGTTCTTTTTTTTCCTAGTAACTCCCAACTTAATAGTGGTTGCTTGCAGCCTTATTGGGAGTGAATGCAAATAAAAAAAAAAAAAATTACCAGTCCAACTTCATCACGAAACCTTATTTGAATTTTCTGTTTTCATCCTTGGATAATTTTCTTTACAAATGGTGTCCTTGTAGACCACTTTTTTACTGTTAATTTAAAATTAATTTAAGGAAGACATTCCATGCTTTTAATCCAAGCATGGAAAGTTAAAAACCAAAGGAGAGATCTCTGTCAATAACATATTTTTAGCTTTTTAGCTTTCACAACTTGATCTGATGGAGATCACAAATATTATCGAATATGTATTATAACTTATATTTTTAAGATCTTAACCGTTTTTACATTTACTATATTACTTATATTCTTTATATTTTTGTATCTGAAAAACAACAACAACAAAACTCTATTTATACAAAAATTTCGTTCAATAACAAAAAAACACTACCGTACAAACAGTCGCAATATAATTGTTATTTAGTTCGTTTTAGCCATATTAGCGCTATTTACTGGTTATATCGAGATCCTGGTATTGGAATGTTGTTTTTCTTTTACGCTAATTCAATTTTCTTCCAATCATTCTCCCCATTCTTCGATAGACTACAGTCTATCAAACATTCTTAATTATCAAACTCAAGAAGACACAATCTCGTAATTGGTCGTATAAATTCTTTTGCGCCAATTTTGACTTTCACAACTCTTACACGTCCATCTTTACCTTCAAATACTTCCGTAATTCTACCAAGCGGCCAATGTCTTCTAGGTGTACCTGGAGAAATTACTAACACAATGTCATCAGTTTTTATTTTGTGTTTTTCTTGATTCCATTTATATCTTTTAGATAAAGATGGAAGCCATTCTCGCATCCACCGTTTCCAAAAATGACGTAGTAGTTCTTGCACTCGACGCGAGCGCTTTTTAGATGATAACCTTTAGATTGAACTGAGTCAGGTGAGAGTTGTCTTCCAACTTGCCCAATCAAAAAATAATTTAGAGTTAATGGAATATCGAGTTAATGGAATTCAATAAACTCTCAGCACCTGTAAATGCCGAACAGAGTTCTTTATCTGTAACATCGGCTTTTTCGAGTATCCCAGTCACTGCACGTTTAACAGCTTTGACCATTATTTCAAATACACCGCCAAGATAAGGTTTTAGCGGAGCATTAAAGTGCCACTTGATTCCTTTATCAGCTGTAGAATTAGTAATTTTATCCTTATCTAAGTCGTTGACAATTTCGTTTAGTTCTCGACATCCTCCAACAAAATTTGTTCCATTGTCCGTTAAAACTTCTAATGGTAATCCTCTTCTGTTTACCATTCAATAAAAGGCATTGAAGAATGAATTTGTATCTAGATTATAAGCTCAAGATATAATGCTCGTGATAGTAAATAGGTAAACAAGTACAAGTATCTCTTTTGCCATATCTTTACCTCTAACTTGCATAGTAAGAAATGGACCAGCAAAATCGATACCAATTCTAGCAAACGCACCTAGTGGTTCTTTAAAGCAAATTGCTAGTAAAGGGGCCATCAGCTGTTGAGCAGGTTTACATCTTCTTAATTTACATTTGTTGCATTTTACTTCTGCATCTTGGATTTCTTCTCGTCCTTGTATTACCCAAGATCGTTCTGATAGTTTTGTTAATAATTGATTTGTTCTTATCACATGATTGGCTTCGTTATGATAATGTTTAAAAATCAATTTTGTTATTGTAAGTTGTCTCGGCAAAATGATTGGATGCTTAACATCGTAGGGTAAGTAATGGGCATTTTACAATCGACTACAAGATCGCAATAATCCGTCTTCGTCAGTTTGCGGATTTAAAGAAATGATTTTGCTTGATATCGATATCGGTTTTCTTTTTTCAATGTTGCTATATTTTTCTTTACAGCTTTCTTTTTGAGCTTTAGCTACGATTTCTTTTTCGCTTTCATGATATTCATTAGCTGCTATATCACCCTTTTTACGAAAGTCCGTTTCAAATCGACCATTTCCTACAAACTGACGGATCCATTCGTTTATCCTGACAAGTTTTTTCCAACATGAGAACTTATTTATATTAAGCAATTGCTTTGTTACTTCAGTGAATAATGCAAAATTCATTAATACTAAATTTTTTATTACTTCCATTGAAGTCTCTTGTGCGACTTCAATTGATTCTGTGGCCATTTTTCTTTAAGGAAAGAATTAAAGAAACTTGGTTCATCCCATCATACATTATTACTTTCTAATTCTTTAACTGTTGTTTCTCTTGTTAGTAAATCAGCTCCATTAGTTTTCGTTGGTATGTATCTCCATTGTTTTAGTTCAGTCTTTGATTGATTGAATCCAACGCAGTTGGCAACAAATGGTTTCAACTTTCGACTTTGATTTTTTATCCACCATAAAACATTAAGACTATCACACCATATAATTACGTCCTTAGTTTCCAGCTTCAATGCTTTGACAATCTTCTCTCCAAGTCGTAAACCGAGGATAGCTCCAACTAACTAAAGTCTTGGTGTACTAATAGATTGCAATAGGCTTACTCGGGCCTTTGACATTATGATCACACAAGTAACTTCTCCTGTGTCATATAAACATTGTTGGTAAGCAACAGCACCGTAGACTTTACAAGACGCATCCGTAAAAATATGGATTGACCTGTTTGTAACTGTTGTTTGTAAACACCTGGGAATGCTTATTTTCAACATTGTTTGCAATCTTATACGGAATTGCATCATCTCACTCAATTCCATCAATCCACAGTTCTTGCATAATTATTTTGATTCGAATGATATATGGTGCCAAGAAGCCCAATGGATCGAACGTTGCCATTTTTTTAAGCAAAATTTGTTTTGCATATACCGTATTTTCTTCGGTTGCAACAGAATGAAAACTAAATAAATCAGGTTTTGCTTTCCAGACAACTCCAAGTGTTTTTATAGCAGGCAATTCTCCAGAATCTAAATTTATGTGTTCTACAAGATCAATTTCTGGTGTTATTTTAAGAACTTCGACTGATTTTGAAAGCCACTTTCGTGCAAACATTACTGCTGAACCCCATTATAGTGTGAGTTCCTTGTATAATTGAATTCCTACTTTTTCATCAACTACAGAAGTAATTGTGTCGTTCATGTAAGTTGCTTCAAGAACAGCTTCAGAAGCCAACGGAAATTTTCGTGCATACTTTCTTGCGTGTTCTTGCGTTACAAATTGAGACATAAAGGCGCTGAGTTGATTCCAAATACCAGTCGATTAAACTGAAATATCTCAGGCTCGGGAGTTAGATCTAGGTTTCTCCATAAAATTCGTTGGTACCTTGGGTCATCTTTATGTTTTCCAATTTTTAAATACATTTCTGCTATATCACAAGCTAAAGCCACTGGGTATTTTCGAAGTCTCAGCAAAACAGTCACAAGGTCTTGTTGAAGTTTTGGACCTTGATAAATAACATCATTAATTGATTTACCAATATATTTTGCAGACCCATCAAACACAATTCTGACTTTTGTAATTGATTCATCAGGACGAAGAAATGAAAAATGTGGTAAGTACCAACCATCTCCAAGATCCCTTTTATTGATTTTCTCCAAATATCCCTTTTCTTGATACTGCTTAATAATATTATTGTACTCTTCTCCAATACTTTTGTTTTTCATTAGGCGTTTTTGCATGTTTTGTAGTCTGTTTAACGCCATTGTATAATTATTGTCCAAACGTCTATTACTTTTCCATGGTAATTTTAGTTCATTTCTTCCGTTCTCTGTTCTTAGGGAAGTGTTTACTATATTAAGGGCGGTAGATTCTTCTGGGCTTTTCATTATTTTTCTGAATTGCATCTCTTCGTCGCCTTCAATTTCCCATAACTTTTTAATGGTGTTGTTTGCATCTTCTATTTCCTTTGTACTAGATGTTATTTTCGTAAAATAGGTTTGAAGGGATCCACCAGTACCACCAACACAGGTCCATCCAAGCGGGGTGAGTTGAGCCACTGGTTCATTAAATTCTCCTTTTACTTCCTTAATTGCACAGTGCAGTTCAGCTAAATCCACACCGATTAGAATGTCAATTTTTGGTTTTGGTCCAATATTTGGGAATTCAATTTTTCTAATTTTTGACAAATTTGCTTTTAAGTTTTCAATTACATTATTAACTGTAAAAGCTTCCACTGTAATTTTTGTTTCTCCATTCAACGATTCCAACTAAACTTCTCACGGCATTGTTTCGAAAGAATCAATTTTTCCATTTATCATGTTTACAGTTATTTTTTCGGTTTTACCTTGCTGTGACAACTCAACCGCTACATCAGAGTTCAAATATGTGTTGGTACATCCATTGTCAAGCAATGCGTTTACCACAACTTTTTATCCATTACGAAGAATAACTGGCAACGTTCTAAGAGATATGTAGTTCATCACGTGATTTGAATGAAATTAGATGGTTCGTCGTGTGAGAATTTTCTAATATCGTATCTTTTTCTATGAAGTCTTTAAAAATCGTTTCATTTTGATGTCTTTTTTTGTGAAGCAAACGATTGTGGGTATCTTTACAGCCGTCAATCCCATAAATTCTTGTGTTCCTGCATTCTTTTGACGAATGGTTAGAATTCAAACATCTGAAGCAGAGTTTATTTTTCTTAGCTGTTTCCCATCTTTCTTTAACATTTTGATTTTGAATATATATATATATATATATATATATATATATATATATATATATATATATATATATATATATATATATATATATATATATATATATATATATATATGTATATATATATATATATATATATATACATATATATATATATATATATATATATATATATATATATATACAAAACTTTAAATCACGAAAATTATAAACATAGTTAAAAAAATTCATACAAGACAATACAAAAACATTAAAAACGTTTTTATAATAATTTAAAAACATTTTTCACATTGCACGTGGTATTCTATCTAATAATGATAATAAAAAATGTCTTGTCACAAAAAGAAACCTTACTAAAAAAAATCTCGATAATTTAAAAAATAAACTATTTGGAGAGTCCTGGAAAAATGTATACTCAGCTAAGGATCAAAATCAGGCATTTAATTTTTTTACTTTACGGCTACTTTTAAATGTATTCTTGATACTGTCTGTCCCATGGTAACATCTGAAGTAAAAAATAAAGAGTTAAAAAATCCATGGATGACGAGTAATCTTATAAAATCGTCTACAAGAAAGCAAAAACTTTATATAAAATTTTTGAAATCAAAGGATAAAGGTGATGAAAAAACATACAAAGCCTATAAACAATTTTTTCAAAAAAATATTAGTCAAGCTAAAATAATGTATTATTCTAATCTGCTAAATAAAAATAAATTAGATATAAAAAAAACATGGTCGATTATAAATGAAGTAACTGGCAGAGAAAAAAAGAAATTCATTAGCATACCTCAAAAAATATTTTGTGATAATAAATACATTACAAATAAATCAGATATTTACCATGAATTTAACAAACACTTTGTAAATCTTGGTCCCAGTCTAGCTTCAAAAATAGTGATGCCAAATAAGAAGTTTGATGAATTTATTGGAAAAAAAAACCCTATCGTGTATATCAAATGAAAAAATATCCTATAAAGAATTTAACAAAGCTCTGACTGAACTAAAGCGAAATAAGTCATGCGGATATGATGACAATACAATAATGTAGCAATGAAGTTAAACAAACTTTTATATGAAAATCAATTTGGTTTTCAAAAAAGATGCTCAACAGAATAGGCTATCATTGAACTTACTAATAAAATATTTCAATTTTTTGATAAAAGGGATCATGTATTGGGAGTATTTATAGACCTAACAAAGGCATTTGATACAGTTGGCCACAACATCTTACTATCAAAATTAAAACATTATGGTATCAAAGGACTAATGTATAAATGGGTACAAAGCTATCTGAATAACAGAAAGCAGTTTGTAATAAACAAAGACTCAAGTGTTCTTGATATTGATTGTGGGGCTCCTCAAGGCTCAATCTTAGGACCGTTATTGTTTTTAATTTACATCAATGATATGCATAAAGCATCATCTATAGTATCTTCAATAATGTATGCTGATGACACAACTTTATTTTATAATCATAGTAATTTAAAATCGATGTTCCAAACAATGAATACTGAACTGGAAAACTTTAATTTATGGTTTAGAGCGAATAAACTATCCTTAAACTGTGAAAAAACCAACTACATCTTATTTCATAAAACAGGTCAATCAATATCTCTACCGTTAAAAATTCCAGAATTGCTCATTAACAACGTAACAATAAAACGGGAAAAATATGCAAAGTTTCTTGGTGTTCATATTCATGAAAATTTATCATGGAGAAATCATATTGGACAAATTGAAAAAAAAATCATCTGCAATAGGTATTTTATATAAATGTCGCCCGTTTCTTGATTTCTGTTCAAGAAAAAAACTTTATTTTAGTCTAATTCACAGTCATCTTACATATGCTAATATAGTGTGGGCTAATACACACAAAACAAAATTAATCAAACTACAAGGCTTGCAAAACCATGCTTGTAAATCAATTCATTATCTAGGTAGAATGGACAATCTTTAGATTAGATTAGATTAGATTAAAATTTATTAGAACAGTGATACATGTTCTAAAGGACACGCAGGTCCATAAAATATGAAGGACTTTGACAACGTGCCCTACAATCACATAATACAAATGCTAGATAATTTAAAATATATATTACAATTATATATAAGACCATAGTTATAAAACAAAAACCAGTTAGCCGGAACAGTATTTTTCAAAGTCAATAGAGTTAATTTTAATTTTGAAGCTCTTTATATTTTTGGCATTCACGACGTCAGACGGCAAGTTATTCCAAATATTAACAACCCTGAGTGAGAAAGAGTGTTTACGAACATCGAGTTTACATTTTAGTTTGCGTAATTTAAAATTAAGGTATATATATATATATATATATATATATATATATATATATATATATATATATATATATATATATATATATATATATATATGTATATAACAGTAGAAATAATAATTACAAAGCTAATTACAAAAATTATTTCTAATTTTACTTAATTAACTTTTTATATAGACATAGATATACGCCAAACGGCGCTATTAAGAAATAATAATTACAATTACGACGATATTCCATTTAATTCTTTTAATTTTTGATTTTTCAAGTTTTTCCATATTTTAGGACCCTGTGACATAATTGAAAAGTCAGAACCCCGGGTTTTAGTTTTTTTAATATAATAGTTATGGAAATAATAATTACAAAGCTAATTAAAAAAATTATTTCTAATTTTACTTTCTAATTTTTACTTTCTAATTTAACTTTTTATATAGACATAGATATATGGCGCTATTAAGGGAATCTGAGAAAAAATTTCTATTGGAGTTTTATACCCAAAAATGCTGAATCTTCTTTGATTTCCTTTTTTAGGAAATAAAGTATAGAAAAAAATAAACATATATATAATAGTTATTATACCAGAATTTATATTAAGTTTGCATCAATACTATATTAATGTATCAAAGTTATATTAATGTATTTTTATCAATCTGATACGTAATAATTTTATATATATTTTTTCTTTTTATCACGATAATAAATGTATATTTTATATGGTATACCTGGAGAAAAAAAAAAAAAAAAAAAAAAAACTTTGACGCGTTTAAATTTCGTAAAGTCCGTGTTTTTTTTTCAACAGCGACATTTAAAATATAAAACACCGGCTTCAGTAATCGAAACCAAATAAACAGTAATCAAAACGAGCGGGAGAATTCTGTCAGTAATTATTATTTAAAATTACAATGTTTTTCTCAGAAGAAAAAAAAGTTAAAAAGTGTCATCAATTGCTTGTATGAAACTCAAAAAAAAAACTTACTAAGGAAAAAAAAAAAGATTTTTTTTGTTTTAAAAGGATTTTTTACTTCTTAAAAACAATTAAATTTTTTTTCTTTTAAAACTGTTTTGCTTTGCTTCATATTGTTAATAAAAAGATAAAATCTATACAGTGAAAATTGTTGTATGCAATTTTCCTTGATACTAAAATAAAGTTGATTGATAGCAATGACATAAAAGTGCCTGTTTCTAAAATTTTATTCAAACTCTATTGTAAAATTCAAACAAAAGATAGTGATACATCATTATAGTATAATTTATATTATTTTTTTAGTGTGAAATATATTGATTGACATCTTGGGTACCACCATTATTGTTTTTATGCAGTTTTGTTGTGTACTGTAAAACGGGGTTACTTGGGACTGTTGTTATAATAACAACCAAATTACACTGTTATTTGGTACAAATTGAGTAATTTAGTTTGTTAGGTTAGCATTACCTCACATCCCATATTCCACAGTTGATTCATGCTTGAGCTTTTACAAACATTATTATGAGATAGAGTTAGATGAAAGTTTATAATCAGTGTTTTTCTTTGGTTTTTACTTGGGATATATTTGAATTGACTTCAAAATTATGTTTGTTTTTTATAATAAGTTTGTTTTATCATTTTTCATCCATCCTATTCCATTCTTTGCATGATGTTAAGTGTTACAAACCTAATATTTATAACATAATAGGTACTTTCATTTGATTTAGGTTTATTCCAAAAAAGAAAATGGTTGCAAATATAAACAAAAAGTTAAAAATTGTTCATATGCTGGTTACACTAATAAATTTAAAAATTATTGAAACATGAATGTAATCAATCTAAAAGATTATGAATTTAATTAATTTCTAATCCAACTATTTAATAAAGTCTAAAATTAATTCCATTAAAATGTATCAAGGGTTATATTATTATTTTTTCAATAAATATTCACCAAAAAAGGTTCTTTCCATTGTATTTTCAATTTTTATATTGACATGCATAGTTTTTTAAAAAAATTCTGATTGAACCAAGTAAACCCAAAGGGGTTGCTTGAACTTGGTTAGTTGAACTAAGCAAGTTCAAGTAACACCTTGCAGTGAGGTTACTTAGGACAAGTACTTTAAATTTTTTTCCTTTTTATAAATAATCTAAATAACAAGAATAAAAACTCAGTGGTTAAGTACATATGCAGACCCATATTTTGACATTTTTTGTTCGAAATAATACCTTTTTTGCTAAGCCTTACATTTGTTCCAAGTTAAAAATTGTGCCAAGTAACCCTATATGGTATTGCTATGCAAAAAATATAAATAAATTTATTACTGCTTTTTATAGTGAAACTTAGACAATGCTCACTTTACCATTCTATAAAAATTGTTTACTAGAAAGCTATCAATAATATATAGTAATTTTGTGAATTATTTATATTTAGAAAAATGAATTTTAGCAGTAGAAATAGACGCAGTATTCGAATTACGGCTAAAACAGAGAATTTTGAAAAATATAATCGTTTACTATTTTATACAACTCCACCAAATGAAGAAATTGCATTAGAAGAGTTTGAAAGATTTGCAATTGACAGATTAAAAGGTAAGCATTACTTGCTGTTCTATATATATATATATATATATATATATATATATATATATATATATATATATATATATATATATATATATATATATATATATATATATATATATATATATATATATATATATATATATGTATATATATATTTATATATATATATTAGTAATGGCACTTATCTAATTTTTTTTTTCTTTCTTCTACAAATTGTTTCACCATCAGTAGAACTCATAACATCTTGTGAAAGTTTCTAATACAAACTGCTTTACTGACTTGCAGAAATCTGACCTAAATGTTGATGCAATTTTTTTACCTTGTTTTCCGTGTAATTTAAGTTAAGTGGCATTTACAGTTTTGCCCTCTTTTTATTCTAATCTATTCCTTAGATTAACAGCTTTCATAAAAAAATAGCTAAAAGTTTAATTTACAGTCTGTATAGGCAAATATTTGATATAGTTGTTGCACATGTAACGTAAGTAAAAATGGAATTGCCCATATAGTAATCGTTTTAAATAATATATAGTAATCGTTCGCGGCGATATAAGTTAAATAGGAGAAAAACAACTTTTTTGTTGCTATAAGTCCTTATTTTACCATTTTGTGCATTTTTAGGCTCTTAGTAATTTTTAGGCTCTTAGTAATTTTTGTTCTAAAATTATATTTTATTTTAAATTATGATAAATTATCATTATCACGTTACAATTGCTACTTTAGATAAACAGATCACTAAAACAATTAATTAAAAAAAAAAAAGAGTATGGATATTAGTACAGCCAACCCATTCAAAAATTATATGCACTGTCAGCAATTATAAAGCAGTGCAAAAAGAAGTAAAAAGAGTATTAAAAAAATGTGTATTATGAAAAATATATTGTACATGATAAATCAAATAAAAAGCGATTGTATGGTTATATGAAACTGAAGCTAACAGCATCTAAGTCAATAAGCAATATGACTAATGCCAATGGCTCAGTATCAAACTCTGGAACAGACATTAGCAACATTCTTAATGATTATTTTAAATCTGTATTTGTAGAGGAATCAAATGAAGTACTGACGCTACATTTTGAGAATTGTTTATTTTAAGGATTCCAACTCTGTCCATTAAAGATATTAGTAAACTTCTATTCAACTTAAACATTAACAAAGCTCCAGGGGTTGATGGAGTTCACCCTTGGGCACTAAAAGCATGTCACTTAGAATTTTCCAAGCCACTTTTTATGATATTCTCAAGCTCTTTACATGAAGGAGTTCTCCCTAACATGTTGAAAATAACCAATGTGAGACTGTTATATAAGAGTAGTAATCATAGTAACCCGGCAAACTATTACCCAGTTTTCTTGACTTCACCTTGGTTTTGGAGTGAATCATAAAAGACACAGTTATGAATCATCTCTACTTAAACAAACATAGTCAAGTTATGAATCATCTCTACTTAAACAAACATAGTCAAACAACAACACAGATTTGTTTGCAATAAAGATTGTGTTACTAACATATTGGAAACATTAGATAAAGTCTGACAATACTCTTGAAAAAACACTAGGTTGATGTAGTTTTTTTAGATTTTGCCTAGGCATTTGACAAAGTGCCACATCTATGACTTTTCCAAAACTACAAGCATATGGTATAAATGGAAAATTATTAAAGTGGTATAAATGGTATAAATGGAAAATTATTAAACTTTCTAGAAAACCAGAATGAAGTGTGCTTGGACCACTGTTGTTTATAATCTATATAAACGATCTTCCAAATATCTTAAATTATTATTCATTTCAGCTATATGCTGATTACAGTAAATTAATAGCCAGGATATCAAATATAAAAGATTTCCAAAAACTACAAAGAGATATAAATGTAATAGTAATTTAGACAGAAACTTGGTTCATGTAGCTGAATGTTGATAAATGTAAAGTTATGCATTTTGACTATGGTAGCCCTAAATTTATTTACAATATATCCATTGGAACAATTAGTCATTCCTTAGTATCAACAGACTCTGAATGTGATATCGAAGTGGTATACTGAACCAGAAACTATTGCTCAACACAAAAAGGACAATCGTAAACGCCTACATCGTAAAATTACTGTTAATCACTGAATTAATTTGTACGATTCGACAGTGTTTCAGAAAAGTGTTGGAAGTTTTAAAACACTTTTGACAGAAAGAACAATCAAACTAAGATATAATAATTAACAATGACCAGCACTAAGCCCCTGATCTGTATATAGAACCTCCTGGAACAGAACATGTACTCATGTTCTGTTCCAGAAGGTTCACTTCTAGCAGTATCATAATAATAATAATAATAATAATAATAATAATAATAATAATAATAATAATAATAATAATAATAATAATAAAAATAATAATAAATCACTTTAAAATTATCTATTCAAAGATTTTACCTAGCACTTTTTTAGAATATTATTATTTATTTTAAGTTTTTTTAGGCTTTTTTCATCATTTTAAATTACATACTAATTTACAATTTATA
This sequence comes from Hydra vulgaris, assembly GCF_022113875.1. NCBI lineage: Eukaryota > Metazoa > Cnidaria > Hydrozoa > Anthoathecata > Hydridae > Hydra > Hydra vulgaris. Next base: position 3,088,603 of record NC_061157.1, on the reverse strand, counting down.
AGTATATAAATTGAGTGATTTTAGCTAGTGCTTTTTAAAATGATTATTATTTATTTATTTTTAAAAAAAATTGTTGAATTTACTATTTATTAATATATAAAAATTATTATACTATTAATATATAAAAATTATATTACTGATATTATAAGGATTGCAAAATACAGCCCTAAGAATAAGGGTTGGCATTCAGCAATGCCGACCTAACTGCCGACCTAGAAATGTTTAAGATTGGCAAAAAATATATATATATATATTATATATATATATATATATATATATATATATATATATATATATATATATATATATATATATATATATATATATATATATATATATATATATGTATGTATATATATGTATATATATATGTATATATATATATATATGTATATATATATATATATATATGTATATATATATATATATATATATATATATATATATATATATATATATATATATATATATATATATATTATAATAATTTTATTTGATAAATGTGCTATTTAAAAAAAAAAATAATACTGAGTAAACAATGTAAGCATAAAAAATTGCCTTTTTTTAAAAAAAAATCACTCTTAGGGAAGCTAAAAATTATTTGTGTGTATCTTCAATATTCCAACCTTCAGAAAGTTTTTTAATTTAATTTCTTCTGATTTTGAAGAAGTATCAAACTTTATTTAAACTAGTTACATTTTTTGGAGTTTATTCTAATTGAAGTTCTTGTTTACTTTTGCAACTCTTCTGTTTCTGGTTCACTAATTTTATTAAATCTAAAGAACTCCTCAAACAGTTATTATTTTCTTTTTCTTATTTTTTCTTTTTCTTTTTTTCTTGATCTTGTTCACTTGCTTTTTTCCTTGCCCATCAATTCTTCGGAACTCTCTATTGTCTTCATGTTTTCCATTCCTATACATTATACAGTCTTTTGTTTTCTGTTAACCGTTTTCTTGCTCTTTAACAATATTTTTTGTTTTCCTGTAACCCCTAACATAAATAATGATTACTTGCAGATTTGAAAAAGTAAATTAGTTTATTAGCATTATGAATTTAAAATATTGATATTTTTATAACCGTTATTACTTAACTCTTTTTATGCAGACCTGTAGCTAAACAGTTAATTGTAAGTATAATAAAAAATTGTAATAAGAAACTGTTATTAAGTATTTAAAAAAATTATCAAGAAATTGATAATTTTTTTAAAATTAATTAGAAGTTAATTAGTTAAAAAGTTAAAAAGATAATAAGTAGTTGGTATTTAAATAAAATTGCTTACTATGTATCAGCACTAAACATATAAACTGGTAACTCTATTCATTTTTTTCCCGTATAATACTTTACCAAATTGACCATTCCTATACTTGTCTATTCTGCACCAATCATTTCTATATTTCTTATTCCTTATTTACTTCAGTATTTTTTAAGTAAATGGTAGAAAAATAATTCATTCTAAAAAAATACTTTAAGAGCAAAAAAAAGTTACAATGTGCACCTTTTCCGCTTACCTAGAACTTGTAAAAGATTTGTATAATGGTTTTTTTTTTTCTAAACACATATCTTTGATAGCTCAGTGATTAACTGCACTGTCATCAGTGTTGTTTCAGAGGGTTCAAATCCTCCCCTAATCAAAATTAAGGAGATGTTGCTGCAATATATTTTTCAAGTAAAAGTAAACCTTTATATATGTTATAACATTACATAATTCAGATATTTGCATACACTTTTGTTCACATTTTCTTATACAAAAAAGTGCTGCAACTTTTTCTTGCCATTACCTCAGTTGCAATGGCTGCCAAGTGTTTCGTGTTAAATATTAAGTTCTATTAAGTTCAGCATTATTATATAGACAAGGGCTATAGACCGTTTCCGACAGCACCGACTGTATTTGGGCGCCGATTTGGGCACCCCTCAAATTAAAATTTGAGGACCTTTTTTTTTTTTTTAAGTTTTTTACAGCAAATATTGTTATTTTTGCAAAAAAAACGCTGATTTTCCGCTAAAGTTTCGCCTAAACGAAGGGGTACTGCCGCACAAATTTTTTCCTAGAATAGGCCCTGATAAATGTCATTGTTTCAACCATTGGTCTTAAATAAGAAGAAATTTTTTTTTTAGTTTTGAGAGAATAGAAAATGTTAATATCAGAAGAAATTTTTTTTTAGATTTTAGGGAAGTAGAAAATGTTAACAACAGAAGAAATTTTTTTTTAATTTCGAGAAAAGTAGAAAATGTTAACATTAGAAGAAATTTTTTTTTAGTTTTGAGAGAAGTAGAAAATGTTAACATCAGATTTAAACGTGGAACTGCAGATTATGAAGAAAAAATGAGAAAAATTTTGAAGGACTTTATGCCTCACTATTTTGATGTAAGTTTTTTTTTTCTTTTGCCTAAATTTTATTAAAATTTACAAAAAATATATAGTTACATTTTTTTTTATATTAATAAGTATGGTTGTTTTTTTTTATATTAATAAGTATATTAATAATTATGGTTGATTTGTTAAGTATAATAACCAAATGATTTTTCTACGCAATTGATAGAAATAGGCAACAGTTGTTATTCTTTTTTTTATTGTTTTTTTACGTCTGGCATGCTGGTGTGCTCTCCAAATCTCTAATCACAGTTATTTTTGATGGATAAGATTTTTATCTATTTTTTCAGTAACCTAAGGGATACCACAAATTTCAATCCTAGGTATCATATTGTTTCTTAACTACATTAACAATGTAGTTAAGAAACAATATATATATATATATATATATATATATATATATATATATATATATATATATATATATATATATATATATATATATATATATATATATATATATATATATATATATATATATATATATATATATATATATATATATATATATATATATATATATATATATATATATATTAGGGTGATTCAGATTGTAATAGAAAAAAAAATGTCACAAAAAACATTCTCCTCAAGGTTGCCTGTGTTCCTTTATCACCTAGGATCATGTGTACCAAAAATTATACTAAAAGAAGCAATTTTAGGGGTTGCCATGTTTTATAAGATGAATTAACCATTGGTAAAATTTTGTGATTTTCTCAAATTTCGCAAATTTGTTTTTTCATTGTTTATTTATTTATAATTTAGAAATTGATAATATGGCAACCACTAGATCTTCTGCTGAGATCTAGTGGTTGGATGATGATGTATATCAGACTCCTTCCGCTTCCAGCACACTGAGCACAAGTGGTTCAACGAAAAAGAAGATAAAAGTTCTAACAAATAATGTTGTATCATCTCTTGATCGTGTTAATATTTCTGATCGCCGTGCACTCTTCGTGGTTGGAACAGTGTCTCAGGCTCTTGGTCACTCGGTAAAAGATTTATCATTGTCGTACAGCACAATCCGCAGAAAAAGGCGATCTGTTCGTGAAGCGGTGACTACAGCTGACAAGGTTGATTTCTCTCCTGATGATCCACTTCTTCTGCATTGGGATGGAAAGCTCTTACCTGATATCACTGGTGGTCAAAAAAAAGTGGATAGAATTGCCATCCTTGTGACTGGTGGTGGGGTGGAAAAATTGCTGGGCGTTCCAAAGATTGATCGAGGTACAGGTGAGCAACAGGCTGATGCTTGCATGAAGGCTCTTAAAGAATGGAAATTGAAAGAACTTGTTCGGGGACTGGTTTTTGACACTACTTCATCTAACACTGGGTTGAACATTGGTGCCTGCACAATAATGGAGCAGAATCTTGACCGTAATCTTATATGGATAGCATGCAGGCACCATATGTTTGAAGTCATGCTTTCCACCATTTTCACGACTGCATTTGGAACCAGTGGAGAACCTGAAGTTGGAATTTTTAACCGTTTCCAGAAACAATGGCCAGCAATCAACAAGGAGGTGTTCACTATAGGGAATAAAGAATTTTACAACTGCGATTTTTTTCTCAAACTCCGTGAAGAAATGGTAGTATATTATAGTGAAGCAATTAAAGGTCAACAACCCAGGGATGATTACTTAGAACTCTTGAATTTGTGCCTTATTTTTCTTGGAGGATCAACTACAACATCGGAGTTCAAAGTGAACTTTCGGGCTCCAGGTGCAACACACAATGCACGTTGGATGGCAAAAGCTATATATTGTATAAAGATATATTTGTTTCAGGATCAATTTGTTATTACTGCAAAGGAAAAGAAAGGAATAACAGATATAAGTCTTTTTGTGGCATTTGTATACGGACAGTTTTGGAATGAAGCTCCGTTAGCTGAACGAGCACCATTCAATGATGCCAAGCTTCTTCAACAGATTCAAGAATATCCAAATCGTACAATTGCAATTAATGCAGCAAAAGCTTTTCATCGCCACCTCTGGTATTTTTCTGAACATCTAATAGGATTGGCTTTCTTCGATTCCCGTGTCGACAACAACACCAAGAGAGACATGGCAAACAACCTGAAACAACAGCCAAGGCAGAAATCTCTCAAAAGACTTGATGCTGCCACATTCGATTGTCACAGCCCATTGCCTTCCTTCGTCACACAACGCACCGCAGAACTTTTCGATCTAATTTTGAAAAATGGAAAAGAAAAAGCTGAATCATTTTTAATGAAAGAATCTTCAGAGTGGGAAATGGATTCAACATATCTTGAAATGAAGCACAAGGTTGGTCAAATGAAAGTCGTCAACGATTGCGCGGAACGAGGCATAGCACTTATAACATCCTTTAACTCAAGCGTTACGAAAGATGAAAACCAAAAGCAGTTTCTTCTTAGATTGGTTGATCTTCACCGGAAGGAATTTCCAGTTGCATCAAAGTCTACCCTGATGAAGATGACTGTTGAATGATGAAGATGATTGATTTATTATTGCCTAGTGCAATTACATAGTAGTACTATAGTATTGATTTTTTTAACATTGAACATCCACAATCCACCATATAATAATAAGAAATTGATAATAAATAATTCAGTAATATAATATAAAAAATGTAAAAATAAAAAATATTTTTTTTACTTTTTGTAACCTTATACCAAAATGTGACAAAACATGGCAACCCCTAAATATCATCCGATTTGATTCAAATTTTGGCCAATAACTACTATTGTCATATAGAACAAGGGCAAGCTTGAGGACAACTAAAGTTTTGAACCTACAAATTTTGCATCACCCTAATATATATATATATATATATATATATATATATATATATATATATATATATATATATATATATATATATATATATATATATATATATATATATATATATATATATATATATATATATATATATATATATATATATGGATATATATATATATGTATATATATATATATACATATATATATATATATATATATATATATATATATATATATATATATATATATATATATATATATATATATATATAAATATATATATATATATATATATATATATAAATATATATATATATATAAATATATATATATATATATATATATATATATATATATATATATATATATATATATATATATATATATATATATATATATATATATATATATATATATATATATATACATATATATAGCAAGCAATTTATTTAAAACAATATGAAGGAAAAAGAAGCCAAGCAAAACAACAATATTCAAAAAATGAATCAATTTTTTTATATTAAAATACTACTAAGAAAATATTAAATAGTACTAGAGGCCTTTCAGTATTGATCATCAGTAGTATTATTGCAAATGTAACTATCATGATTTTGATTTATGTAAAAGGTTATATAATAGAAGTATTTAATAGCAGTTTTTGTAACTATGAGTTACCATTGTTATGTTATTATAAAAGGAAGTATTAGTTGAAGGTGTCATGTTTTTGTTTATGCAGATAATTTTCATAGGTCAATAAATTATTTTCATTTTTTAATTCGAGAAAAACATAAAGCTGAAAAAATGGCTCTGTAGTTGTTTTGTGTACTTTCTTGCAATCATATACATGATTGTCAAATCTATCTGTTGAATTGCCAGTTTTGCAACTGGAAATATGTCTATTTGTGCGGTTTCTTAAATTGTTTGTTTTTCCAGTATAAGTAGATAATCCATTACATGATAAGCATTTTAGATAATAAATGACATTTTTACTATTACATGTAATGTGACTTTTAATGTTCCAAATTGTGCCATTGGATGTCTCAAATTTATCTACTTCTTGTAAATATAATCGGCAGATTTTACATTGACTGTTTTTGCATTTGAATAATCCCATTTTTTTGACAGATGACGTAGAGTGAAATTTTGAGCGCGTAATTTGTTTAAGTAAGTTTGGTGGTTGTTTGTATGCTATTACTGGTTGAATATTTGAAAAAACTTTTTTTAATCTTTCATTATCAGATAAACTAAGTAAAAGGTTAGCTTCAGTTAAAATTGGTTGACAGTTTAAATTACTATAGAAGGTAGTCACCAAAGGAAAGACTTCTTTTGATTGTTTCATTGGCGCTGGCCCTTGTAACTTAGCAATATCTATATACTTTGGTAATATGTTAAAACCATCATCGACATATCTAAAATAAAACTGTTTAATAATTTTAACTTCTTCTTTTAAAAAATATTTTGGTAAAATTTTCGGAAAAAGCATTGTTTCTTCTAAAAAACCAATTGTAAGACAAGCATTGTCTGGTGCAAAATCTGTGCCCATGGCTGTTCCTGTAATCTGGCGAAACAATTGATCGTCAAAGTAGAAATTATTATTTTTAAGAATGAAAAAAGCTGAATCTATGATAAAATCAGTGGTAAATCTTTCGGCTATTAAATTTTTATGTTTTTCAACCCAAAATTTTAATACTTGTAAACCAAGATCATGTGGAATGCTTGTGTAGAGATTTACAATGTCACAAGTTAATATAACACTATCTGAATCCATTATTCTAGGAATTTTTCTTAAAAAATCCCAGTCATCTTTTACAAAAGTCTTTTGTTTCTTTACAATAGGAGATAGGATTATGTGAAGCAGTTGGCTTAGATGCGATGTTGGTGAATCTATACCAGCAATAATGGGCCGATCTTATATATATACTTAATATAACTCTATTTATCAAGGTTATATTAAGTATAAGAATATGCTTAAATTATTTTTTTAGAAAAAATTTTTTTCGAACAGAATCAAAATAATTTATTAAATTTAATTTAAATTTTTATAATTTTTATTTTAACTTTCAATTTGCAATCACTGCTTTGATGTTTGCAATAGAATGTTTCTACTTTTAAAACTATTTTCAAAAAATATATATATAATTCAAAACGTTAACAAAATTTACGATTTAAAAAAAAAAAATTCATCTTCATTCTTCCTTTTTTTATCAAACTTTTTTTAAATTTTAAATTTTTTTTTTCAATTTCAAATTTTATTCACAAAACTATGTGAATAAGTGAATTTTAAGGCTAAAGTTCTTTTGTTCAAATACATTTATTTTTAAATAAAATTCCTGAAAACAACTTGCATATTTATAGAAAATGTTTAGTCTAGATGATAAATAAAATGAAAATATAAAAAAATGATGTCGCGTTTTTCATATTCTATTCGACAATTTTTGTTAAATAATTATTAGTTAAAAGCTTATATTATGTGTTAACAACATTAAGATCTAAATTGAAACATGCCTGTGGCTAACTTTTGCGTGTATATTAAATAAATTAATATAATTGTTAAATTAATACTTGAAACTATAAGTTACTATCTTAACTTAACTGGTTGTTTTGATTTTAGGTTATAAGTTAATTTACTGTGATATACTCTATCCATTCAGTAAAGTTAACTAAATATAACATCAATAGTTTCAAGATCATTAAAAGCGAAAAACGTGAAAGCAAAAAAGTTGCTGGTTTCTATTATCACAATTTTACTAATAGAAATTTTATTAAATGAAAATGAATTAATATATATTTTATTATACTTAAAATAGTAAAAACAATTATATAAAATTGTTTATAAAATAATAATTTAATTCATTATTAATAAGTTAATTTGGAGCAAAGTTTTTTTAAAAAAAAAGAAAAAAAATGCTGTTTTGTTAAAAAAAATAGAATGAAGAAAAAATTCTTTTTAACTTTTGTCTTTTTAATTTGCTTCTACGCAGAGATTTAAAGTTATTTAAATTAAAAAGTGCTTTATGTTGAATAAAATCTCCGCGCGAAAGAGCAAATGATCATGCTTCTATTCAAAAAATAGAATTTTAATTTAAATAACTTTAAATCTCTGCATAGAAGCAAATTAAAAAGACAAAAGTTAAAAAGAATTTTTTCTTCATTCTATTTTTTTTAACAAAACAGCATTTTTTTTGTTTTTTTTAAAAAAAAACTTTGTTCCAAATTAACTTATTAATAATGACCAACTTTGCATGGCGTACTTTACTATGAAAACTTTTAAAAATTCTAAAAAAAAAAGCTAAATTAGAAAAATAGTAAATAAACAACTAAAAAAGTAAACCAATCGCGAAAATATATGTTTTAAGAAAAAACTAGTTGCGAAAGTATAAAAAGCAATCGCAATTCGCGATCGCAATACGCTTAATTCGAGCTCTGATATATATATATATATATATATATATATATATATATATATATATATATATATATATATATATATATATATATATACACACACATACGTATATACACTTACTAAAGCATGTTTTGATAAGCATTTGCTCACTTTTCTGCTTACCTTAAGCTATACCGTTTTTTTCGAAAAAGAAGAAGAAAATACGAAGAATGATGAATAAAACGATTGCTTCGCTATCCTAAACCCTCAGTCGATGTAGCAGCACTCCACTGCGAGTCAGGCTATTTGTCAGTCGATGTATGTACTGAAGCCCCCAGCAGCAGGCTATTTCAGTATGACGTCAGATTGCTTACCTTAGTACGCAATACTATTTGTATATATAAGGTTTTTTAACTAAAAGAGAATAGACATCATAAGAAGTCCTATTTAGATATGACTATAGTTTTCTGTATAAGAACAAAAAATTATAGTGATAAAAAATAGAATCTATATATAAAGATGCATCTTCCTTTTTATAAAAATGCTTTAAATTTATACTTTAATTTATAAACATAGTTGCTGTTTAAATAAACTTTAAATTTCAAATACAACAGTGTACAACTCCAACTTTAAATTTAAGATTACAATCACATAAACCTGGGATTTGTTTAATATCTATTTGTAATGATTTTTTTTTGAAATTTTATTTGCAACTTTTTTTTTACCTTTAACTTTGAATCACAAAATTTTTTAAACAAGGCCACTGCACAGAAAAGCAGAAATTTCTTGCAAAATGTTTAAGCAAGCTGTAATCAAATATTTTAAATTGATGAATGTGTAGTAAAATTTAAAATTTAATTGAAAAATTTTTTGATTGTGTATTTTTACAACAAACAAAAAAAAGGAAAAAAAAAAAAAACATGCTGTAAAAATACATTTATTGTCTATCAAATATTTAATTTTTTACATGTTTTTAGTTTTTTAAATTAAAAACTTATGGTCACTCTAATGACCATGAGTTTTTAACTTAAAAAAATTGAAAAAGACCAAGAGCGACCAAGAGTCCCTATTCTCTTTTCTTATTCAAATTAATTTTTTTTTACTTATAATTGAAAATGAAACATAAACTAGAGTAAATAAATGAATTTTTAAAAATAGTGTTTAAAACATTTTCCTTCATATTTTTATATATAATGAACCATGGTTTGAAAACTGGCATCTTTGAAGTGTTTTATTTGTGTTTTCCGAACTTACTCAAAAACTGGCATCTTTGAAGTGTTTTATTTGTGTTTTTCATTTTTTTAAAATAAGATATTTACTAGTTAACTTGAGATTTTTTTTTTAAATAATTAAAAATAGAAAACAGCTGTTTTTAAAAAGCTGCTTTTCTTGTTTCTTAAAAAGTTAATAACATTTTTATGTATATCAGGTTAGGTTATTCTGCTACTGGTAACATGTAACCCAATGCAACCTGCTTCATGCCCTGCTGCCTAGTAGGATACACTTTTTTAAATAAAGGCTAGGAGAAGTCAACTCTGACTTAACACACCCCTGCCTTAGGTCTCTTGGTTAAATAAAGGCTAGAAATCATGTCTCGATAAAAATACACATTTTTGGCAGACATTAAATGCATCCTGCTACTGTCTTTTAGAAGGCCTCCTAGGTAAAGATTCAAGGGATAAACAGATTCTATTTCTTGATCAGCTTCACATGACTTTTTCATCTAATAGGCTGGCATAAATGTATTTGTAATACATTTTTTCCAGTTTAGGATGTTGAATGCTGGATCTTCTTGACTGAATGCATGGGTTTTGCTTGTGTGTCTGTTTTTATGACTAGGTGTTTATTATTATTCTATTATCTCCTAATGAGGGTACAGCTCTAAAACTCAGTTATATTGTTCTGAGTCCAGCTGGTAGTCATGATTCCCAAACTCTGTGGTATCTCTCAGAGAGGCTGATTCTATTAACAGCTAAAATATATCAGAGTACTAACAGTGCCCTGTTGCACATGAATGGTGTCCCTGTTAGTACATTTGGAAGAACCTACTTGCTATTTGTGAGACTAATTTGAGTTCAGCTGTCTCATCTTGTGATCTTAGTGTTGATAGTCATCTTTCCTTAATTCGTATTCAATAGTCACAATAGTCACATGCTTGGCCTGGGCGTTAACGCTTGTAAGAATTCACCCATTTGTCAGTAAACTAGGTTTGAATCGACAGAATATTCTTTTATATGATTTTGTTTAACACCACTTCACTCTATTACCTTTCTCTTAGTTCTTATCAGTCTATTTCATCTCAAGACTACACTCTTTTCAATATTATTTCTGATTAAATTGGCCAAGCCTTTTCTTGTTATTTTTCAGCTAATATCGTTGTTGTTGGTGACTTGCTTGCTCATCACTCTAAATGGTTTGGCTCTAGTGTCAGTGACTCAGCAGGCGTTAAAGCCCACATCTTTTGTCTTTCTCAATATTTAACACGGTAGTGGTGTAGTGTGGTAGAGCGCTTTCCTCATAAGCAAGAAGTTTCTATTTCAATCCCCGCAATGTTCTTGGCAGTACCGTGCTTAACATGTTTCTCTGCGCAGTGGCCTTGTTTGTCAAGGTTTGTGTTTTGGAGTTATAGAGTTAAAAGAGGGTTGTAACCACTACTAAAAGTAGCGTCATTGACTGCAATGACCTTTATGGCTTTGTGAAAGTAAATTTAAGTTAAAAAAATACAAATAGTCAATGTTAGAACTTGCTTTCCAGACAATTGGAATCATATACCCCCTCTACTCGAATATCTGAATCAAATATCCTCTGAATCATATACCCTCTCTACTCGAATTATGTTTTGTTTCTGTTTTTGTTTTTGAATCTGAATCATATACCCTCTCTTTTCGAATTATGTTTTGTTTCTGATCCTAGTCAATGCTTAGTTTCTCCACATTCACCCTTAGGTGCTTTTGATCATGGTTTGATCTCTCTAAAACTATTATCTCATTCTTCATCATCAGAATCCCCCTATCATCATACCTCTTACAACACATTAAAGCTGACTAGGACTCTCTCCATGATTTTCTTTGTGAAATTTTTGGTTTTCCTGCTGATAAATGTGCTTCTAATGTAACTTCTTGGATTCAGGCTGGTATGGAATTTTTATTCCCTATTAACACTTTAAGGCTAGACTCACTATTCTCTTTGGTTTTACTCACATTGCGCTGCTGCAATTTTTAATTGTAACCATTACTTCCATATCTATCACCAAAACAATTCTCCAGGTAACAAACAACTGTTTACTATTGCTAGAAACCATTGTTAAAAGGTTTCATCTAATGCCAAAGCCCGCTATTCCCAGGTAACGAAATCTCATGTTTCATCTCAAAAATTAGGCTCTGGAGACATCTGAAGAATCTCTTACATTGTCTACAAAAAGAGCAAATCTGTTATTCCACTACTTTTGCATGGTTCAGATTTTGTTACCTCACCTAAAGACAAAGCTGAATTGTTTTCTACAAACTTTTCATCAATCTAATCATATCCTATCTGGTATAGCCAACAAACAGGTTGATCCATTGCTTGACATTTGTACCACTCCAGCTTCTGTATCTAAAGTTGGCCTATTCTAAAGCAGACAAACAGGTTGATCTATTGCTTGGCATTCATACCATTCCAGCCTCTGTATCTAAAGTGATTTTCTGCTTAGACTCTTTATAATTTATGGTCTGGACAACATACCTGTTATAGCCTTGCAGAAGTGTTCTCCCAAGCTTTCGTCTATACTTTCAAAACTATTTAACAAGTGCTTATCAGTCTTGCTTGTCTCTACCATAAGGTTTCTTTTTATGGTTTATCAGGTAATATCTTTGAGATTATTAAATCTTTCCATACCAATTGTAGTTATAAATGTTGTCCTTGATAAGTTACACTCTTCTTTATTTCCTGTAACTTCAGTGGTTCCTCAAGATTCTATCCTTGGCCTTATTTTTTTTTTTTATTTTATCCCCAGAAATTCTCACATCTAAGGTGGCATTGCTTGCTGATGATACTACCATTTATTCTTGACAAGTAGCCTACAGTCTCTGATTGCTTGGAGAAATCGTTTAAGCTTGAAAAATATTTCACTTCTGCTACAGCATGGGGCTCTTAGTGGCTGGTGATCTTTAACTCAGATAAAACTCAAACTTTTTTTCAGGTAATCGTTATCAAAATAATCTAAATCTTCCTAAATTTATGAACTGTAATGTATTTAATGAGTTCATTACAGTTCATAATACATTTACCCTTCTTCTTCTAAGATTAACTCTTACTTCTGATCTTTCTTGGAAACCATGTATCAAATCCATTGCAAAATTATCATCTGCTAAGGCTGCATCTCTTTATCGTGTTTGCTACTTTCTCACTCAGAATTCTATTCTTTATCTCTATAAATCTCAAATTTGTTTATGTATGAAATACTGTTGCCATATCTGGTGCCAATCTTTAAATGATGTCCTATCTCTTTTAGTTAAGGTACAAAAACGCATTGTAAACATATTTGAACCTGCTCTTGCAGCTAAACTTTAACCATTGTCACATTGTAATAATATTGCTTGTCTTTCTCTTTTCTATGAATACTATAATGGTTGCTGCTCTAAAGTGCTTGTGTCTCTTGTGTTATCTACTAATGTTCTTGTGTTTTACTTGTCATTCAATTAAGTTCCTTTTACTGTTCTAAAACTAAAGTGGTCTAAAAGTTTTTTGCTTTTTTCTAAAAGTGTTCTAAAAATTCTTTTTTGTCTAGCTTTTTTCCTCAAACTCTTATCCTATTCTATCTTATTTTATAATTATTATTATTTATATAATTATTATTATTTATATAACTTATTCATATAATTCTTTTAAGTCATCTGTTAAACGTTAACTTGCTTTATAGACTTTATCTTTTCTCTTCCAGTAATTTCCAACTTTGATAATGGTTGCTTGCAACCTTGTTGGAAGTGAAGATGTTTAAAAAAAATATATAGTTGTATAATTGGTAGAGTTAAATATGTCAATCAAAGTGCATTTAAACTGCTTTCTTGCTGCTTTTCTGCTTACTCATATGCGTAATAAAATCTTTGAACAAAAATTGGCAATGATTGATAAAAAGCAGAAAAATAAATTTGTAAAATTAATGAAGTTTAGCATGACTGGTTTCATGGGTACAATTTTTGAGTTGATAAAACTAAAAATTTTTTTTTTTTTTTTTTTCTTATTTAACTCTGATGATTAGACTTAAAAATATTTTTTATAAATTTTTTTTTTTAATATTTTTTACATAATAGGTTTTGGTTTGTATATTTGGTAAAGTTTATATAATTAAATAACATCAAAGTTGTTAGAATGTTGATAAAAAAAAAATTGTTAGTATTAGGATGGAGCTTCAGTTTAAATGTATGAAATATTGATGCTATTGGTTAATTTTTCTTAACCAAAAAATTTGTTTTGACCAAATAAGATAATTTTATATGAGGAAAATGTTTATTTAAAGTTTTGTGAAACATGAAACAGCTAACAGGATTTCACATTGTATATTATGATTGGCATTTTCAAGAAGTTAATATTTAAATTTATAAAAAAAATGTTTTAATGATACACAACTTCTTTATCCTATGTATAAAAAATTTTTATGGTATAAAAACCATTTAAAAACTCTGTCAAAAAATGAGCTTTTACTTGGTTAAAAGTTGTTATATAGTTATATGGTAAAATACTAATTTAATAGTAAATTAAATTTAAGTTACTGATGATATTCAGAAGGGGATTCGTTTTGCAAATAATAATAAATATATATTTTTTTAATATAAAATTAATATATAACTATATTATAATAAATATATTGATGTGTGAATATGCAAAAAAATTATTTAGTTTGAAATAATTTTGAATTTTATAAATTTTTAAATTAACTAATATAATATTGATTTTAATTTTAAAAATTTTTTAAATTTAAAGACATTTAGTGGTGATTCATCATTGATAGTCAGACAAGATAAACTTGAAGAAGAACGAAAACAATTAGAATACTCAATTGCAGAATGTCGGAAAGATAGCATTTCACATTTTATATTACGGTTGGCATTTTCAAGAAGGTAATATTTAAATTTGTTAAAAAAAATATTTGGTAATAATAAGCAGGGTGATTTTGATAATATTATTATTTGTTAATAAAAAGCCAGCCCAATGGCACCCCGTATAACACGGAATTCTCAATGGGGTTGTTAATGTATTTTGTATTGTTGTTGTATTTTGTAAAACAAAAATAATAAATATTTCCAATACCACGACAACCCAGTAAAAAATATATTCTTGGCTAACACCCTGATAAGCTATGTCATATTTGTATTGTATTTGATTAAATTTTTTTATAGATGTTGGTATTTGTATTTGATTGAAGTGTAAATATAATTCCATTAACTAGATTGTTTTTTTTTTTTTTTTTTTTTTTTTTTTTTTTTTTTTTTTTTTTTGAAAAATCTAGAAATTTAAGAATTTAAACTTTTTTTGTGGTAACAAAAAATCTTTTTCAATTTTAAGACTAAAATCCCGGTGGGAAATCGGCTAGTGAATACCTAGCTATAATCGTTACGATTAAGACAGCGATTTGGCCACGAGGATCGCTAGCTTTTTTAAGTTAGCGAAAAGCTATCGGTATTTATTAAAAATATCAAAAAGATATCGACAAGGACAGCTAGCTTAATAAGCTAAAGACTCACAGGCTATTGTAGCTACAGTCATATCGTAATAAAATCGCTATCAAAAAAATTTTGGTATGTAGCTATCAACTAGCTATAGATTTATAGATATTTTGTAGCTAGCTACAAAGCTACGATATGTAGCTAGCGACACATTGCTACAAAATGGCAACGTTTAAAGTTCAATTATTCTCATAATTATAATAGATTCAACACTAAAAATCAAATTTTTAAAGATGTTAGAGACATTAGTAAAGAATAAAATAAGAAAAAAAAAATCACTTGAAAATGGCTATAAAGCTAGCTAGTCGCTCGCTAGTCACTAGCTCATTTTCCACCGGGATAAATTATGAACTGGTTATTATGTGATTTATGTAAAAAGACTTGTTAAAAATATGACTATTTCTATTTGCCTTTGTATTTGGAAAAAGCTGATTACATATATTTGTATTTGAATTTGTATTTAGGAATCTAGAATTAACCTATTTGTTTTTGTATTTGATCAATTGTATTTGACCCCAATTCTGACAGTTCTCCTTTGCTTAATGTTATTAAGTAAAGGAGAAAAGGTAGTTTCCTATAATAAACCAGTCATCTAAATAAATTTTATTGAATGGAGGAGATAATAAACTAGTCATCTTAATAAATTTTATTGAATGGGGGAGATAATAAACCAGAGAGCATTTTTTTTATTTTTGTAGTGGCGTACCTAGGGTAGGGCAGGCAGAACACGTGCCATGGGCGCCAACCTGAAAGGGGCGCAAAAGAGGTTCGGTTGCGATACAATAAGCGAGAATTGTATAAAATAAATTAAGGTTTAAAAAAAACTTTAAAGTAGTTTAAAATTTTAAAACACTTTAAAACTTTATTAGTTTTTGTTGTAAGGTAGCCTTTTTCCGCAGCCTCTATGCGCAAGTGTGTGCAATTTATGCGCAAGTGAGTGCAACTTATGCACTTTTAATGAAACTAATGAAAAGTAAGATTTTTATATTTTATTTTATGGTGGCTCACTCCCTTAAAAAATCAAAATTTTTTTTTTTTTAAAAATCACGTTTTTTTTGATAATTTATTTTTAATATTATGTGCTTTAAAAGTAACAAAAAATACATTTAATGTTGTCAATGCACTTTCCTACTCCATAGCAATGCCATAGCAACTGTGTAAACAAGTAATTTATTCATTTAACTTCTTGAAAATTTCCACTTGAAGTTTTAAATTATTTCTCAGTGTTAGATCTATTATGCTTTTCTACTGTTCTGCAAAATATTATATTTCTAAAAAATGTGCTAAAAAAAGTGGTTATAAATATGTCAAGCAAATCAACTGTTATTAATAAAAATTGAAGAAAAAATATTAAGATCGATAAAAAAAAGAAAAAATTTTAGTTCCAGCCCTGGAGCAACTATTTAGCTACCATTTGGCAAAATATGGTATATTTAGTCCATATTTTAGTGAAGATATCATTGTTTTAGCTAAGGTAAGATTTTAGACAAATTATGCTAACTCAGCATCAAAAAATGCAAATTTCATTTTTCTTTTAAAAAGTTAAAGTTTTAACATAATTTCCTTAGATAAAAAACAAAAATCAAGTTTTTAACATTTATAAATAAAAAGTTAGATTTAAAAGGGGTGAGCCACCTTAAATAAATCAAAACTGAAATATACACTGGCCCCTGGTATTGCTTGCATAGGCGCCTTCTGAATTACTGGATTCGTCTTCTACAAATATATTCTTAAATATTTTGTTGAGATATATTAAGGTAATTAAAAAATATATTGCTTTTGTCAATTATGTATAGCAAATTCTTAATAATTTAAAAGTAATTACCTGAGAACCATGAATCGTTCTTTTGAGAAAAAGAAGGAAAGTGGGGCTGCAGGTCGAAAATGACGTTCATTAGAGGCAAAAGAAAAAGAAAAAAGCTGCAAAGTTTTTAAGACGTTTTTTCAAAAATCGAGCACGAGCACGACTTCTTCAGGTAATCCAGAAAATTCTGCAAGCGCAAGGCCTCAAGAATTAGAAGATACTGGGTCAAGTTCAAGCAAGAAATAATTAGTTGCGGCATCTATTGATGGCGATGCAGAAAATTTTAGTTATAATTCCAAAATCCTTGCTACTTCTGAAGAAACAGAAGTTAGGCCTGAGTTTGAGAAAGAAAAGAAGATTGATGACATTGAAGATAAAGACTTGATATCCAAAAATGTCTAAATTATTAAATGTCTCATACCTAAAATTATTGAAGAACATGACATCAGATTTCTTATGTTTAGTGAAGAAACAGGAAAAGCAATCATAACTGATCCAGTGAGAATTGAAATTATTAAACATGGTTTTAACCATTTCCAAAACATGGAAGGTCTTTTTCTGCCGACTATCAATTGTTCTATGAACAAAACTTGGTTCATTAAAAAATTAGAAAACGGTGAGCAAGTGATGTGTTCATCGTTGGTTTACTCGCCTTTCAAAAAATCTGCCTTTTGTTTTTGCTGTCTTCTTTTTTCAAAATGCGAAAATCAATCTAGTTTGGAGCACTAAAGCGGATTTATTCATTGGAAAGCACCTGAGAGAATGAATGTACTTGAAAAAACAATGCTTTACCCAATGAAAAGAACTGCTTTACCTAATAGAAAGAAATTTTTTTTCAAATAGAGGAATAATTGATGCAGAACTTCAACAACAAATTCAAAGAGAAAATCAAAAGTGGTGTGATATTTTGAAAAGGCTGTTGCATTGCATCAAATACCTTGCAATGCAAAATTTAGCTTTGCGAGGACACCAAGAATCACTTCAATCAAATGCTAACTCAGGAAATTTACTTGGTTTACTGAAACTAGTTTCCAATTTTGATCCTGTTATTAAAGATCGTTTAAAATTTGCGAAGAGCCATCCTGAATCCACTACATATCCTTCACCCAATATTCAGAACAAGTTTGTTCACATCATAGCATCCACTGTTCGTGCTAACTTGCTTGAAAAAGATGCATAAAGCAAAGTATTATGGGCTAATGTTTGTCTCAGCTCCAGATTTAGCCCGCGAACAAATGTCTGAGGTAGTTAGGTATATCGAGATCGATTTCAAGAAAAACAGTACATATAAAAGAATCTTACCTTGGCTTTATCCAACTCAATGATAAGGATGCAGCTAGCTTAGCCCAAATAATATTGGAGCAATTAGAAAAAGACGATATGAATGTAGAAAGTTACAGGTCACAATGCTATGACAATGCTGCTGCTATGGCTGGCCACAAGAGTAGTGTGCATCAAAGAGTAAAGGAAAAAAACAACCTTGCCATATTTGTCAATTGTGACATAGTCTTAATTTGGTAGGTGTACATGCAGCTAAAAAAGAAGTAATAATGGTTCTCAAGATCAACTCAATGATGAAAACTTAAAGATTACTTTGAAGTCTGATTCCGATACCAGGTGGAACGCCAAAACAGAATCAGTAAAACCTGTACACACCCACATTGATAAAATAGTGGAAGTTCTTCAGAACTTAATGGTAGACAAAAGCGCGTTAAATGAAACGAAAAGCGATGCAAAGCAGCTTTATAATAAAATTTTAATGTATGACTTTCTCACATTGCTAGGGTTTAGGAACAAGATTCTTAGCCGAATTGACAGTGTTCAAAAAAAGTTGCAGGACCCTAATATGAACTTTCATAATGCAGCTTTAGATATGAAATTGCTCCAAGATTATTTCCAAAGTGAGAGAGAAGTCTTAGTTCATGACTCAATAAAAGAAGAAGCTCAAATTTGCAATGAATGGGGTGTTGAATTTAAAAGATGTTAAAGAAGAAAAAAAAGAATGGATGGCAAAATGTTTTGAGATGTTGGGTTAACAGTAAAAGAAGAAATGGAAAGGGTAATAAAAGGGACTGTCGACCGTCTTTTCAATGAATTGAAAACAAAAAGCGTTCGATTAATGGAAATTGATGAAAAATTTGGATTTCTTCTTGATGTGGAAGGGTTGTGCATCAATACGGAAATCAATCACTTAAAAGATCAATGTAAAAATTTGGTGAAGTCTACAGTTCTGATGTGGATGGACGAGAATTGTACAAAGTAATTTTGGACTATAGAATGCTGCTTACTAGCCATAAGGAAATAATATAGTTGAATATAGAGACGAAAACGTTTTCCCTAATATGCGTATAGCATTGCAAATATTGCTAACAATAGCTCTGTCTGTAGCTAGTAGCGAGAGATCATTCAGTAAACTTAAGCTAATTAACTCTTACTTGAGAGCTTTGATGGGCTAAAGCTGTCTCTGTGATCTCGCTCTACTAAGCATAGAGCAAGAAATTACCAAAGAAATTGATTTTGACAATGTTATTAAGAAATTTGCAGCAACTAAAGCTAGAAAAATAAATTTGTAATATATGTTACATAATCAAATTGTTTATTTATAATGAGTAATAAAGTTTTATTAAAAGTTTGTGTCATCATTTATTATGTTTTTTTGAACACTGTTAAATAATATATAACAAAAACAAATTAGGAAAGTATCACTAAGGTCATACACCAGGGTAAAATCTAAAATAAAGATGTCTAGTGGATAACCTTTTGATTGCTTTACCTCCATTTTTTTTAAATCCATTATTTTCCTTAAATCCATTATTTCTGTTTGTGCAGCAGTTTCATTCTGAACAAAACTTTTGTTCAAAATGAAAGTTGACATTTACTATGGAAAAATAAAATATATTTTTATAGAATTAATTTTTTTTTTGTTTAATTTTTAACAATATTGAAAAAATTTATTTTTACAGAGAAATACAAAAAAAAAAAACTAAAAAATTTTTTTTAGTTTTTTTCTTTACAGAATTTTGCACTTAGTAGTAGTATATTAATAATCATTTGTATAGTTTGCACCAACTAACCCCGGGCTGGGGTAAGTTGGCTAACTTTTTTTTTTTTAAAGCCCTAGAAGGGTTTTAAGAATTTTTTTTATAATGAATGCAAGTTAAAAATGTAATTTATAATATGCTTTACTTAAAGAAATAAAAATTTGTTACTGGTTACCATGATTATTTATTTTTATCTTGTATTTTAAGACTATTTTCCATTTTTATTTTTAAAATTTAGTAGATTTTTAAAAATTTTCCAATATATATTTAAATGCTTTAGTAATCAAAAAAGATTTTTTTTTTGTCTTAGTGAAGATTTGAGAAGATGGTTCCTTACACAAGAAATGGATTTATTTAGGTTTTATTATTTTGGTTTTGTTATTTATAAAATGATCTATTTATTAGGTTAAAAAAATATTGATAATATCTTCCTAAATAACTGTTAATTATATATATATTTATATATATATATATATATATATATATATATATATATATATATATATATATATATATATATATATATATATATATATATATATATATATATATAGTGAAAACTAAATAATTATTAAGATATATTTCAATTATATTACTAAAAGTTTCACGCAATAGCGATCATCAGATGTAACAACAACAAAAAAGTAACAACAAAAATTATATTTTTTTTTTTTTTTTTTTTTTTTTTTTTATTTTACTTCACCTCATCAAGGCCGAGAAGGCCACTACAAACGAGGAGGCTACTTATTTTGTGGCTATAACCCTCTCTCAACTCTATAACTCCGAAACACGAACCTTGACGAACAAGGCCGCTGCGCGGAGAAACGAGTTGATATACAAAAAAGTACGATACGAGTAAAAACAAAAAAGTACGAAACGAGTACGATATACAAAAAATGCTATGGAGTGTCAGCTTTGATGACATTAAAGTTCTTTATTAGAAATTTATTTTCATGGCAGCATTTTGACGCAAGCTCGGTTCGTTTGTTAAGCAAATTTAATGGTGACATAATAATGTGGTATTATATGATATCATCTAATAAAATTTTACTTTTCTGAGTTTTGGTTTAGCTGGATTTATCAATCAATCGGCACTGTGTAGTTAGTCTTATTTGAGTGATTCTTGCATAACCAAAAAAAATGCATCTATTTAATAATAAAAGTTTTATAAAAAAAATGTTTTTTTTAAACAAGTAGTCAAAAATGAAACTCAAAAATATATTTTTTACCAAATCAAAGCAGGGAAGAATGCAAAGAGAATGAAGGCTATGAAACAGTTGTCAAAAATTTAGATAAATTATTTATTAACTGACCTGTATAAATAATTTTCAATCATAAATAAATTTAGTATTGCTCCCCTTAGTTGGTCTTTACTTTAATCTTTACTTTTTTCAGGAAATAATATGTGGATTAAAAAGTCGGCGGACCCTAATTTCAATGTCACCATGGGTAATTTTGACAAAGCCGAATTATGCGAACTAGTTGGCCTCTATATCTTATACACTATTGCCAAAGAATATGGTCTTAATACTACTGGTCTATATAGAGATGATGGTCTTTGCTGCTTCTATAATATGAGTGGTCCTCAATCGGAAAAAATAAAGAAAAATCTAATAAAAATTTTTAAAGACAATTTTAATCTTAACATCACTATCAAACTAAACTTAAAAACCGTAAATTTTCTTGATATCACATTCAACCTTTCTGAGAACTCTTTTAAACCTTATAGAAAACCAGGAGATAATCCTTTATATATTAACATCAATTCCAATCATCCACCAAGCATTATTAAATCGATACCAAAAATGATCTCTAACCGCATCAGCAGTATATCTTCAACCAAAGACGCTTTTGATAGAGCCACACCATTTTATAATAACGCTCTCAATTCTTGTGGATTCAAAGATAAGATCAATTTCATTCCAAATATCCAGAAATATAATACAAAATCTCGAATAAGGAACAAAGTGGTTTAACCCACTTTATTCACTCAAGGTCAGAACAAACATAGCCAAAACATTTGTGAGTACAATTGATAAATGTTTCCCGATAGGCCACAAATTTCACAAACTTTTTAATCGAAACAACTTAAAGGTTAGTTATAGCTGCCTTCCAAACATCAAGAGTATTATTACTTCTCATAATAAAAAGATATTATTTAGTTCTCATGAAAATGCCAATCAATTATACAATTGTCAACAAACCACCTTATGCCCTCTCAATGAAAAATGCCTTACAAAAAATCTTATTTATATTTGCAATGCAAAAACTCACCAGGAAGAAGGATATTATTACGTAGGGTTATATATATATATATATATATATATATATATATATATATATATATATATATATATATATATATATATATATACATATATATATATATATATATATATATATATATATATATATATATATATATATATATGTATGTATATATATATATATATATGTATATATGTATATATATATATATATATATATATATATATATATATATATATATATATATATATATATATATATATATATATATATATGTATATGTATATATGTATATATATATATATATATATATATATATATATATATATATATATATATATATCATTGTAATCATTGACGTACAAAATAATATATTATTTTGCAACATACCTGAGTATCATTTATATTATAATTATGTTTCAAACATTTATAAAATTTTTTCCAAATTATTTGAAAGATTTTAGAATCTAACATAGTATATCATTACACAATGGTGCCAAAAGGCAAAGTTTTGGAAATAGAATCATAACTAATGATTTAGAAATCCTAGAAAACTCATTGAGAACTTTTTAGAATGATATTTTTTTGTTTTTTATAAGAAAATTTAAATTTTAACTAAATTTGTGGACTGGGTTCAAATTACCATATTTAATCATTTTTGTTAAGTTAGTATTTTTTGATAAATACACAAAGTTAAATTTTTTTTAGAATGGCAATTTAAAAAGTAATTTATTAGATATACGTAAAAAAAAGAAAATTCAAAAATTTAAATAATATGGGGGTCTGGTTTCCACTGTTCTATTGATAAAAAATTTAGTATTTAAAAACATGTATTCTGTCAAATATGGATTTAAAATAATGTGAGTGTAATAAAATTGTAAGGAAAGAGTTCAAATGATTTGAACTTGCAACATATATTTGAAGATAAAAGTCAAAATAGTAAAAAATGTTAACAACTTTATCAGTGAAGAACCCAGAGTTTATTTGGGGATACCGGGTTTTTTTCAGCAACGTTAAGGGGGGGGGGGGGGGGAATTATGTTTTTGATTTCCCCTTCCCCCTTATTCTCATCTAGTTAAGCGGGTGCCACAATAATAATTTTTAATCATCATTTTCTTTATAATCATTTAGGTTTATCTTGTTTAGTTTTATCCTATAATAAGGTGTTGATTTAAAGGCATTTTTTGAATACATGAATTTACTGGTGGATGAGGTGGATGATGTTACTTTAGCTAAAAGAAAACTATTTTACTTAAGATTTTGATAAATGCTTTTGTTGCATATACCACTCTATCAGTAAATAATTATTGAAAATTGTTTAAAGTATTTTAAACAGTTATTAACTATATTTTAGTAAATTTAATTTAAAATAATAATTAAAAATATTTTAAACAATTTTTAATCAATATTTACACTACATAATATATTTACATATATTATATCGTGTAATATTTGTAAAATTAACAAAACAGTTTTACATCTTGTATTTGAATTAAAAACATAAGCATTTAATTAACATGTTTGATAAGCATTTAATAAATGTATTTAATAAACTATTCGAATAAAAGCGTAAGCATTTTAATAAACTTAGTTTCTATTGTTTTAAATTTAAAATTTTGATTTAAATATTAGTAAATCTGTTCATTTACCAAAAAAAAAAAAATATATATATATATTTTCATTTACTAAAAAATTATAACTTTTACCAAAGGTTATAATTTTTAAGTGATTTTAAGGCGCCTTTTAAATTAAAGATAATTAAAGAATTAATTTTTTTTTTTTTTTAAACATTTTTGCTTCCAACAAGGCTGCAAGCAATCACTAATTAGTGTTGGAAGTTACTGGAAGAGAAAAGATGAAGGTTGTAGAGCAAGATAACGATTGACAGACGACTTAAAAGATTGCAAATTATATGAATCAGGAAAGCAAGATGAAGGAAGCGAATTCCAAAGAACTGATGTTCAAGGAAAAAAACTAGACGAGTTTTTGGAGCACTTAGGAACAGTAACAGAAAAAGGATGAGACTTAATTAAATGACGAGTAACACGAGAATGAATTTTAGTAGATGGCACAAGAGACACTAGCTCTTTAGAGCAGTGCTCATTATAGTATTTGTAGAAAAGAGAAAGAAAAGCAACATTACGACGTTGTGACAGAGGTTGAAGGCTGGCTGCAAGAGCAAGTCCAACTATGTTTACAATGCATTTTTGCACCTTGTCTAAAAGAGAAAGGGCATCATTAGAATATCCGCCCCAGATATGGCAACAGTATTCCATACAAGGCCGGATTTGAGATTTGTAGAGATAGAGAATAGAATCCAGAGTAAGAAAGTGACGAGCTCGATAAAGAGATGCATCTTTAGCAGATGCTAATTTTGCAACGGATTTGATATAAAGTTTCAAAGAAAGATCAGAAGTAAGAGTTAATCCTAGAAGATGAAGGGTAGGAGACTCATCGAGTACATTACCGTTCATAAATATAGGAAGGTCTAAATTATTGCGATAACGATTGGCTGAAAAAAATTGAGTTTTATCTGAATTAAAGTTCACCAGCCACTGTCAGCCCCATGCTGTAGCAGAAGTGAGATCCTTTTCAAGCTCAGATGCCCCCTGCAAGGAATCAGAGGGAGTTGGCTTCTTATCGTGACAAAAATAAATGGTAGTATCATCAGCGAACAATGCCACCTTAGATCTGAGAATATCTGGAAGATCGTTAATGTAAATTAAAAAGAGTATAGGGCCAAGGATTGAACCTTGGGGAACCCCTGAGGTTACAGAATAAGAAGAAGAGTGCTGTCCATCAAGGACAACTTTCAAATTATGATTGGAAAGGAAGGATTCAATAATCTTAAAGATGTTTCCAGATACACCGTAAGAAGAAAGTTTATGGAGAAGACCAGAATGCCAAACTTTATCAAATGCTTTATAAATATCAAGAGCGATGGCCTTAACCTCTCTTCCTTTATCTAATGCGCAATAAAACCTTTAGGTTATTACTGATAGCAAATCAGCCGTAGAACAAGAAGATCTAAATCCATATTAATGATCAGAAAGTAGGTTATGAGATTCGAGATTCGAGATGAAGTGTTTGTTAATTAAAGATTCAAAAACCTTGCTTATGAAAGAAGACTAATGGGACGATAGTTAGACGAATCAGAACGCTCTCCAGATTTTTAAAAATAGGGATAACAGATGCTGCTTTCCAGCAGGCTGGAAAACAAGACTTTGATAAGCACTTGTTAAATAGTTTTGAAAGGATAGATGACAGCTCCGGAGAACAATTCTGCAAGACTATAACAGGTATGTTGTCCGGGCCGCAAGCTGTAGAAGAGTCTAAGCAGGAAGTCACTTTAGATACAAAAGCTGGAGTGATATGAATGTCGAGCAATGGATCAACCTGTTTGACGGCTATATCAGGAAGAATGCAACTAGTGGAATCAAGAGATGATATTGATGAAAAGTTCTTGGCAAACAATTCAGCTTTGTCTTTAGGTGAGGTGACAAAGTCTGAACCGTACAAAAGAGGTGGAATTACAGACTTGCCTTTATTATTGATACTATTGAAGATTCTCCAGAAGTCACGAGAGCCTAATTTTTGTGATAAAATACGAAATTTCATGATCTTAGAATAGCGGGCTTTGGTGTTAGACAAAACCTTTTTACAATGGTTCCTAGCAGTAATAAACAGACGTCTGTTTTCTGGAGAATTGTTTTGCTGATAGATATGAAAGTAATGGTTTTGATTGGATATTGCAGCAGCACAATGCAAGGAAAACCATGGAGAAAAGTGAGGCTTGACCTGAAATTGTCGAGAGGAAATAAAGGATTCCATGCCAGCCTGAATCCAAGAAATTATGTAAGAAGCACATTTGTCAGCAGGAAGACAAAAGATTTCTACCCAAAAGCCATCACAAGGAAAATCACAGAAAGAGCCCCAGTCAGCTTTAAGGTAGTTGTAAGATGTACAATGATATGAGGGTTTTTAATGGTAAAAAAGAATGAGATAATAGTTTTAGAGAGACCAAACCATGATCAGAAGCACCTAAGAGTGAGTGTGGAGAAACTGAGCACTGACTAGGATTAGAAACAAGACATAAGTCGAGTAGAGAAGGTAAATGATTTGGGTTGTCTGAAACTGAGAATTATTTATTTACTACTGCATTTAAAACTAAAAATTTTATCATTTTTACATTAAAAATCAAACAAAAAATTAAAAATAAAAATAAATTTTGGGCGCTTTTTTTTGTGCGCCCATACCGGTAAAACAGTACTAAAACTCGTCTGGGTTCTTCATTGTTTATAATTAATCATAAATAAGGTTTTCAAACATATCATCAAAATATCTCTTTGGTTTTAAAAATATACGCTTATGAGATCTGCTTGTATGCTCATTTGAACCACAATCTTGGCATAACATTAGAGGATGTGAATAGATAATTTGATGAACACAACACAAGGATCCAATCTCTCTAAAAGATGACTCATTACATCTGTAAGTTGTTCTAGATGTGATGTCTTACGAGAGAGAAGTTTTAAATAATTTTTAATATTTTTGTTGTTCGCTTCAAGACCTTCTTCCGATAAATTGCCAATGTCATAACCATCATTAAGAATTATTAACTCAGCTGAATAATTAAGGACTCCAAGAAAAGTGTGGTTAATTTGTGCCATGGCATATTTGTAATAATATTAAGTGTAGCATTATTGCATAACTCTTGAAATTTGTCTATTTTAATTTTACACTGACAAGAAAATATACGAAGTATTATACTGATTTGAGAATGTAGTAGTAACATGCTATCTTTAGTAACATGCTATTTTTTGTACATAGGAGAGCATAGATCTTTTATGCTAGAAATTAGTTCTTCAGAAAAAAATCTACGACCTTGTGACCCTGTTGTAGATTTTCCTTTCTTCTCACCAGAGTTACAACACAAATCTAATCGCAGTCCACTGTTTTATTTTATTTTAGTAATAATCCTGTCTTTTGAACTACATATTGGTTCACCAAGTGGTCCAGTTTTGTAACCCAAAATCTTTTATCTATATGACACCGATAAAGTAGTTTTAAAAACCAGGTAGTGCTATTTATATATGAATGTGTAATATGTGTGCTTTTTTGATCAGATTTGGTTTGTGGTTTTTTAGTAAGTCCTTTTCATGTGGCAAAATCTCCAGTTTTAGTTGGAATGATCCTTATCAACTTTTGCTTTTTGTACAGCATCCAAATTTCTTCTGATGATGGATTAATCGGAAATCCTTCACTAACTCTTCTAATATCTGTTCATTTAGTAGTTTTTGTTTTGCAAAATATACAATCTACACCTCCTGCTGATGAGTTTAATGAGTTTTAAGTTTTAAATCCTTCATTGTATCTTGAATATAAATTTTGACATTGATATAATTTTTGCCAAATAGACAACACATTCCTCAGCATTTAACTCTTCTCGTGCGTTATCAGTAGTTTGGACAATAAGATCAAGCAAATCTTGATTAGTTTCTGTTTCTCTCATCAAAAACACAGGATGTAATGATCTCAATGCATTTGGTGAAAAATTGTGCCAAAGGGTTATATTTTTATGATGGAATATTAGTTTCAGAGGAATAAGACCATATTGAAACATATTTGATTTGCTTTCAATCATTTCTTTTGATTTCATCGATACTTGTTGCCCTGCTCCATCACAACCATCCTTAAAACTCATCTGATACTCATCGCCGTCTACTTGAATAATAGAATCTTTAATTGTATTCAAAACAGAATCAATTGTCATTTTTACAAGCTCTTTGTATTGAACAGAAACACCTCTTCCAGTCAAAACATTACTAATTGTAGGGCACAATTTTTTTCTTCTTTTAAGTAATTCATTGGTTGTTGGAAAATATATGCCTTTTGAAACAAAAAGAAACCTTAATTTTCTCATTTGCTCTTTACTTAATGTAAGGGAATGCATTAGAAGATATCTGATAGTTTCCATATGGTTTGTATAAATAGCATTTCTAACACGAGCAATACTTTTATTATTTTGTGTGTTAACTCTATGTAAGAGGTAACCCAATAACTGGTTAACATGCAACAACAACAACAAAAAAAAACTCTAGGTACTCATTAGTGATAAAGTTGTTTATATAAATAAGAAGTTCCTGTATCCTCTCCTTTTTGATCTTATCACCCAGTTCTGTAAAAGATTTTTTTGTTTTGAAAAACACAGTTCTTATATGTAAACATCCTATACTTCATAAATAATATCTTTTGATGCTTGTGAAAGTATAAATGCATATACATTTTTCTTGAAATGTTTTTCTTTCAGGCCTTTATAACGTTTCCATGTTTTTCACACGCATTTTCAAACTCCAGTGAATTAACTGATAGTTGAAAATTTTTATAAAGTATTTCTTCAATGGCTGAATGTTACTGAATTTGACTTAACAGTTTTGTCAGTTTTAATAAATTGTGTGAATAAATCTATTTCTGTCATGTATTTTACATTTTTATTTTCCTCCATTACATATATTTTTTATTTTACTTTACTTTTGCTGAAACAAACACAAATTTGTATTAAATAACCAAATAAAAAATTTAAAATTTTCATATTTGTAACCAAAGTTAGAATATTCACATATTTTAAGAAAAAAAAATAATCGCTGTTCAACTTTTTTAAATTATGTAAATAAAAAAAAAGTGCTAACTATCCTCAGTTCTCTATAAAATATTTGAAAATAATGTTAAATATTTTAAAAATGAATGACACAGTAGAGGCAAGCTAGCACTTTTGAAAAAATCTAAGATTTTATCTGATTTTTTGTAAAAAACAACAGCATAAATTTATAACATTATTACATAATTAAGTTTTAAAGGCTTTGAAGAAAAAAATAAAAAATAAAAAAAAAAAACATATTTTAAATTTATTTATTCAAAAATATATTCCATATCAAATTAAAAACAACTTTTAAATAAGTGGTTAATCAATTTTCATGTCGGTAAATTCATTTTGAATGGAAACTAACCAAATTTACTAAATTTTTATAGATACACAAAAAAAAAATTGGAAATTCATCAACTTCAAAATTGCATATCATCACTTTTAATTAGCTATAAAAATAAGCTATAAATTAAAAGAAAGCTATAAAAATAAGCTATAAATTAAAAGATATTAAAGAAATTAGCTATAAAAATAAGCTATAAGTTAAAAGAAATTAAAGAAATTAGCTATAAAAATAAGCTATAAATTAAAAGAAATTTAAGAAATTAGCTATAAAAATAAGCTTTAAATTAAAAGAAATTAAAGAAATTAGCTATAAAAATAATTTTTTTTTAATTTATCCACAAATTTATCTGACTTTCTGAATAAATAATTTTTATAGACTTTCTCAAACAAATATTTTTTGTCTAAGAGGTGAGTTAAGTTCCTGACAATAGAGATTAGGTCATCATTAGGTCACCTTAGATTATTTTTTGTTCACAAATAGTTTTTAATATATTAGTTTCATTTATTTCTTTTCACTGTAAAATACTTTTTATTAATATTTTATTTTAGATTTCGATTTCAATTAGAAAGCAATGAAAATATAAATTCTTTTCTCAAGCAAAACAAACTACTATTTGATCCAGTAAGTTGTGCATTGGGTTTATTGATAAGTTTTTTATATTTTGTAAGATATTTATTAATTTTAATCTACTAGATAAATCAGGGTGCTTATTTATAAAAACATTTGTAAAACAAAAATTAGGGTAAACTTTTAAAAAGTTTTGCTTAAGTTCAAAGATACACAAAGTCATATTCATGATCCTCTTTCATACAAAAACTTCCGAAATTCTTGTTTTTACCTGCAAAAATTCTAAAAAATGGTATTCACAACATTTTTTGAAAAAATACTCAGCAAACTTTAAGCAAGAAAAGTTATGTTTTCTATTTACTGACTGTAGTTCTGTGTATTTTCTGTGGCGTTTGGTGTAACAAATCATTTATATAATAAAGTTTGTATTAATGTGATTTATTTCTTATTGGTCTGTTCCTTATTGACATATAAATAATGACAAGGTGTGAATAATGAGAGGACAAATGTTGATTTACTTTCCAAAAATTTTTTTTGACTAGCTAAAGAATTACATTTAGATTTTTTTTCTTCAACAAGACAACGGCTCGACAAACGCACAACCAAAGTACCACAACAATTCCCCTAAAAAAGCTGATAAACTTAATTGGCAGGCTCAAAGCCCTTACACCAAATACCTCCTTTAAAATGAAAAAACAAAAAAAAAAAAAAATTAATGAGATGCTTAGTGAAACTTTTTAATTTAGTACTGTATCATTGTTAATGATACAGTACTAAATTAAAAATTTAATAGTTTTTACAATAGTTACCATAGTTATATTTTATAGAATAAATAATTACCAAAAATTTTACAAAAGGTTATA
Organism: Hydra vulgaris; assembly: GCF_022113875.1. Lineage (NCBI taxonomy): Eukaryota > Metazoa > Cnidaria > Hydrozoa > Anthoathecata > Hydridae > Hydra > Hydra vulgaris. The sequence continues at coordinate 3,057,846 of NC_061157.1, read as the reverse complement.
CAAAAGGTGTGAAGAAATTAATAATAAACAAAATAGCAAATAAAAATAACAAAGATAATTGAGAAATCATATTGTTATAGTAATAGTGTATTAAGAAGAGGTTTTTCCATTTTAATATGGATACCTTCCTTAATTTTGAGTTCATACTTGGAGAAAGCTCTGTCAATAATGAAAAGCAATCAAGATTTGTTGAATTTTCATTTTTGTGATGAATTGAGATGTTTGTAAATATGGGGGGCCATATATTAATTCAAATGTTCTGAAATACTTGTTGTGTTCATTTTTTTCAGACAAACAATCTTCTTTTTTTTTTTTTTTTTTAAATTATCTTCGCTTCCAAGCAACCACTAATTAGTGTTGGAAGTTACTGGAAGAGAAAGATGAAGATTGTAGAGCAAGATAACGATTGACAGACGACTTAAAATATTGCAAATTATATGAATCAGGAAAGCAAGATGAAGGAAGCAAATTCCAAACAACTGATGTTCAAGGAAAAAAACTAGACGAATAAGAGTATTTGGAGCACTTAGGAACAGTAACAGAAAAAGGATGAGACTTAATTGAATGACGAGTAACACAAATTTTAGTAGATGGCACAAGAGACGCTAGCTCTTTAGAGCAGTGCCCATTATAGTGTTTGTAGAAAAGAGAAAGAGAAGCAACATTACAACGATGTGACAGAGGTTGAAGGTTGGCTGCAAGAGCAGGTCCAACTTTGTTTACAATGCGTTTTTGCACCTTGTCTAAAAGAGAAAGGGCATCATTAGAAGATCTGCCCCAGATATGGCAACAGTATTCCATACAAGGCCGGATTTGAGATTTATAGAGATGGAGAATAGAATCCAGAGTAAGAAAGTGACGAGCTTGATAAAGAGAAGCAACTTTAACAGATGCTAATTTTGCAACGGATTTGATATAAGGTTTCCGAGAAAGATCAGAAGTAAGAGTTAATCCTAGAAGATGAAGGGTAGGAGACTCATTGAGTACATTACCGTTCATAAATATAGGAAGGTCTAAATTATTGCGATAACGATTGGCCAAAAAAAATTGAGTTTTATCTGAATTAAAGTTCACCAGCCACTGCGAGCCCCATGCTGTAGCAGAAGTGAGATCCTTTTCGAGCTCAGATACCCCCTGCAAGCAATCAGAGGGAGTTGGCTTCTTATCGTGACAAGAATAAATGGTAGTATCATCAGCGAACAATGCCACTTTAGATGTGAGAATATCTGGAAGATCGTTAATGTAAATTAAAAAGAGTATAGGGCCAAGGATTGAACCTTGGGGAACCCCCAAGGTTACAGAATAAGAAGAAGAGTGCTGTCTATCAAGGACAACTTTATTGAAACCAAAGATTTAAAACTTCAACACATCAGTCCACGTTTACAGTCATTGATGGTCCATCATTTATGTGAATTTGCCCACTTTAGCATTTTTATTATTCTTATGTTTTTCATCAAAGCATTTCAATCAAAAAATATTTTTAAATTATTTAAGCAAAAATAAGCATAAACAATAGTTAAATAAAAAATAACATGAAAGCAAGAAAGAGTAATGCCAAATACTCTTTCTTGCTATAAAAATGTGTAAACATGATAATAAAGAATTATTTTCTGTTAATATGGTATTAAGTTTTTATTTTTAGAATTTATATTTAGTATTTTATATTAATAGTACAATAACATAAGTATTCATATCTGTTGGTTAATTTATTGGTTATTATTTCCTGATAAGTTATTTAATTTTTTTGTCTTTACCTTAAAGTAATATAAAATATTTTAATATCTGAAGACCTTAGTGGTTAAGTATTCAAGTCAAAAATTATTTATTTTAATGACCTTTAATAAGCTGACTTTGAAATTAGCCAGGAAATGCCAATATATCTTGAAACTGCTCCATATTCGCAGTGTTGTAATGAATAAACCTGCTTATTTTTAAAGTCTCATATTTTAAATCAATAATTTAGTTAAATATAAAAATAATAAATAACAATAAAAATTTGTTTTTAACTAAAGTGCTTTTTTTTTTTTTTCTAAACTTCATAAAAATTGGTACAGAAGACTTATTTAATATAATGTGAAAAGATTTATTCCTAAAACTTATATTGTTCAATAAATTGTTTAACAATAGATTGATAAAGAGACGAAAATGAAAATCAAAGAAAAACTTAGAGATTCTATGTTTAATGTTGAATTGCATCATGTTATGGATACAGAGTTTTATAAGGTAATATTTTGAATATTTTTAAATTTAAAAAAAGTTTTATATTTATTAAACTTTTGATTTTTCAGATGTTTCTCTATGTATATACTCTATATAAACTTATACACATATCTCTAATTATGTATTTTTGTAATAATTTTTTGCTCTTAAGGTACCTTTTACTGATGTTTTGGATCTCGTTCGCAGCAGAAAAGTTTTTATTTGCAAAGTAATTTTTTCTAAATGTTAAAAATAATTTTTTTAGAATATTTTTATTAAATATTTTATTACTAATTTAACCGTTTTATCTTACTGTTGATAAAGTAAAAATGTTTAGATTTTTTATACATTTTTGGTTTTTCATCAAAAAAAGATGAATAAAAATAATTATAAAAAAAAATAATTATAATAAAAGTAATAATAATAAAAAAATAATAATAATAAAAATAATAATAATAATAAAAGTAATAATAATAAAAGTAATAATAATAAAAGTAATAATAATAAAAGTAATAATAATAATAATAACAAAAATAATAAAAATAATAATAATAAAAGTAATAATAATAAAAATAATAATAACAAAAATAATAAAAATAATAATAATAAAAATAATAATAAAAATAATAATAAAAATAATAACTGGAAAAAGAAAGATAAAAGTACAATCAGAAAAATGACTTAAACATTACAAGCACACTGTTGTAGGATTTTTTTTTTAATTTAGTTTCTATATTGCTTACAAAAAGCAGTTTTAAATATGTTTTGTTGGGTTGGCGTTGTCATATAGATCTGTTGTTGTTTTTCCTTTTACTGGTTTCTTTGACTATTTTCTTCTTTGTTGATATATTATTGCTAAGATATTTGACATTAGTTTTTTGCTTAGATTTTTGGTTTTAGTTATTTTGTTATTAGCACTACTTTGCAGTTTCTTCAATATTTTACTAATATTTCAAAAGTTTACTAATATTATTTTTTATTTCATTTTTTCAGAATTGAATATGGGTGTTTCTATTTTTTCAGATTTTTTAGAAGTGAGATCTTTTAGTTTTTAACAGTGAGATTTCCAGTTTTTATGTTAACTTAAATATTTATCTAAATATTTAATGTTTTATCTAAATATTTTATCTTAGTATCTTAATTTTTTAGCTTCACAGTAATTTATTTTGAATTTATTTTTATTAGCTATACATTAATGATGATTTATGAATGTATTTTTATCCTTAGTTTCAATCTTTTTTATTTCTGGACATGTGTTTGTTTTTCTTTGTATTACTTAGCCACCTTTATATTTTATATTTAGGTGTGGGCTTTCATTGCTCAGTCTAATTAAATAAATAAGCAGTGCAGGTTTTCCTGTACCACATATTGCAAAATTTTTTTAATAAGTTTATGAATTTTATTTAAAAACATTCTTTCATAATTTTTTTTTACAATATTTCATGAAATGTATACTTTTATTTCATTCTCTATTTATTAAATGTTTAATTTTTATTTTGTATTTGTGAGTTTATAATGTTTAATTTTTATTTTGGATTTGGAAGGCATTTTAAATTGCTATATTTAGTATTGTTTTGATATATTTTCAGTTCTTATTTTTAAGGCATTTAAAAATAAGAACTAAAATGGTTTGATGTTTAAATGGTTGCAAAGTATTTTGTTTTAATAACAACAACAATAATAATAATAATAATAATAATAATGATAATATATTTTTCTGTTGGGTCAATGCCAAGATATGACAGACTCAATAACAGGTTTTACAAAACAAGTCAATATTTTTTAATAAAATTGAATAAATGAGGAATCTCATTTATAATGACCTATAAAGTAAAAATGAACCAATTCTTAGACTTAAGGGAGACAAAAATATGTATTTTAAAACGATTTCATCTGGAATCATTTTAAAATACATATTGGATCAAAATTTGATTCGCGATATTTAGGTGAATGTATTCAAAATTCTGTTCAATGTTTAAATTTCCGATTTGCTGGGTATTAAGGTATATGGCTTATATGGCTTGCTATTTAGTATTTAGTAAAATATGTTTTATGTAGCTATGTAGGTTCAGGACACATTAGGTTAAAACACCTGCTTTAACAACTTGTTAAACAGGTTTTATAGTAAATATTTCATTAAAAAAATAAGTCTGATTGACACACTGTTTTTTAAAAACACAATTGATTTTTTAACTCTGAAATTAACTTTGGTTTTGCATCTTATTAAATTACATTTATTAAAATTGAGTATAAGAACATAGAATACTTAATATTTTATAATACAGGAAATTTGGAGATGGTTTATTTTTTGAATCCTGTAAACGAATATCTAAAATGTATCCAAAAATTGAGTTTGAGGGTATGATTATAGATAACACATGTATGCAGGTTGTTTCTAAACCACAGCAGTTTGATGTAATGGTTATGCCAAATTTATATGAAAAATAATTGAAAAAAAATAGACTCACTTGTCTCTTTAAGAAATTTTCGGAATAGGTATCTGTAATCTGGTCTTCTTAAAATAGCTACTTTTTTTTTTTTCAAACATCTTCGCTTCCAACAAGGCTGCAAGCAACCACTAATTAGTGTTGGAAGTTACTGGAAGAGAAAAGATGAAGATTGTAGATTAAGATAACAATTGACAGACGACTTAAAAGATTCCAAATTATATGAATCAGGAAAGCAAGATCAAGGAAGCGAATTCTAAAGAACTGATGTTCAAGGAAAAAAACTAGACGAATAAAAGTTTTTGGAGCACTTAGGAACAGTAACAGAAAAAGAATGAGACTTAATTGAATGACGAGTAATGTGAGAGTGTCCATTATAGTATTTGTAGAAAAGAGAAAGAGAAGCAACATTACGACGTTGTGATAATGGTTGAAGGTATGTTTAGAATGCGATTTTGCACCTTGTCTAAAAGAGAAAGGGCATCATTAGAAGATCCGCCCCAGATATGGCAACAGTATTCCATACAAGGCTGGATTTGAGATTTATAGAGATAGAGAATAGAATCCAGAGTATGAAAGTGTCGAGCTCGATAAAGAGATGCAACTTTAGCAGATGCTAATTTTGCTACAGATTCTATATATGGTTTCCAAAAAAGATCAGAAGTAAGAGTTAATCCTAGAAGATGAAGGGTAGATGACTCATCGAGTACATTACCGTTCATAAATATAGGAAGGTCTAAATTATTGCGATAACGATTGGCTGAAAAAAATTGAGTTTTATTTTAATTAAAGTTCATCAGCCACTGTGAGCCCCATGCTGTAGCAGAAGTGAGATCCTTTTAAAGCTCAAATTCCCCCTCCAAGCAATCAGAGAGAGTTGGCTTCTTATCATGACAAGAATAAATGGTAGTATCATCAGTGAACAATGCCACCTTAGATGTGAGAATATCTGGAAGATCGTTAATGTAAATTAAAAAGAGTATAGGGCCAAGGATTAGACCTTGAGGAACTTACTATTATTTTTACTACTATATTTTTTTAGGAGGAATTTGCCATTCAATTTTTCTATATTTTTATAGCATTTAAAGAATTGTATTAAATCCCCTCTCTTTCTTTTTTCTGATAGAGTTATTGAATTTAACAAGCATAATCGTTTTTTATATGATAGATGTTGTATTTCAGGAATCAATTTTGTTGCTTGTCTTTGTATGTTTTCAAGGATATTTATATCTTTCTCCATATGAGGTGATCAAACCTGAATTGCATACTTAAGATATGACCTACATAGTGTATGTACTGTTGCCTGAAAGATGATTTGGTTTTGTATTTAAATATTTTTGACAATAGGCCCAGTCTACTATTTGCTTTGGCTACTGCTGATTTAATTTAAACTTTCCATTTTAAATCTCGTGAAATTGCTACCCCTAAATCTTTTTCCAACCCAGAAGTGCTAAGAACGTCTTTAAATTCACCTTGCCCAAAAGTATATGTTTTGGATTTTGTTTACCAATGCGCATAACCTTGCATTTTTAAACCATTCTTTTATAATGTCGATATAATTTTGTAACTTTGAACTTCTTTCATCTAATATTGCAACAACTTTGCAATCGTCCACATATAACTTGCATGGGTTTTTAAGTAATGAACACAAATCATTTATGTAAAGATTGAACAGTAACGGACCAAGAATGGATCTTTGTGGGACACCACTTCTGACTTCTAGCCATATTGAATTAAAATCACCATAAATAACTCTTTGACTTCTACTTGATAAGAAATATCTGATGCAATTTGAGAAAATCAATTTTATACTTTAGATATAAAAATTTAGAAGTAATCTTTCATGTTCAACAGTTTAGCATAATTGATGTATAAAATATCAATTTGTTTTCCATTTGCAATTAAAGACGTAACAATATCCATATATTCCAACAAGATTGTGATGCAGATTTTGCTTTTAACAAAACATGTTGCTTATATGTTAATAAATCATTTTTAATTATATGGTTCACTATTTGCTCGCTGATTATTCTTTCTAGAATTTTACAAAGAACCAAAGTTAAAGAAACTGGACAATAATTAGATGCTTTTAAACGACTGCCCTTTTTAAACAATGGAGAAATATATGCAAGTTTCCATGCCTTTGGTACCTCAGCTTTATCTATTGATTTTCTGAATAATAAAAATATTGGCAGCTAACATAAAGGGATGTACACAATTCGAACCCATTGCTTGCATTTTGTTATAAAAATTGTGTTTGTTTTAAAGATAAGATAAGATTGTATTTTAATAGTTTGTTTAAAACATCACAATTGTCAAAGTATATTTTGTCAATGATTTTAGTTGTTTGATTTTCAAATCTTGGTAACTACTCATTTTCTGCACTTTGAACAAAGACTAATTGAAAATGTTAATTTATGTGTTCTATAATATTTTTTGGATCTGTTATTATATTTCCCTTGAATTCAATGGCTTTAATGAAGTTTTTTATTTGTTGCTTGAATTTAATATATCTGTACAAAAGTTTTGGGTTTTTTGTCAAAGTTTTGTGCATCAGTCTTAAATTTTTTTGTAACATTATGCAGCATTGTAACATTATGCCTTGCAGCATTGTAACATTACGCAGCATTTTGGCATTATGCCTTGCAGCATTGTAACATTACGCCTTGCAGCATTTTAACATTACGCTTTGCAGTATTGTAACATTACGCAGCATTGTAACATCACGCCTTGCAGCATTGTAACATTACGTCTTGCAGCATTGTAACATTACCCAGCATTGTAGCATTACACTTTGCAGCATTGTAACATTATCCTTGCAGCATTTTAACATTACGCCTTGCAGTATTGTAACATTATGCAGCATTGTAACATTATGTCTTGCAGCATTGTAACATTACACCTTGCAGCATTGTAATTCATTTTAACATCTTTATTGTTCAAACTTTTTAATAATAACCATAATTTGTTTTTTGATTTAATACAAAGTTTTAATTCTTTAGTCATCCAACCTTTTCTTTTTATTTCTTTTGGATTTTTAATGTGGCATATTTTCTCTACATGCTATATTGTAATATTTAATTAAAAAAATCATAAGCTTCATTGATATTCATATTTGCAAATATAAATTCGCAATCTAAATTATTGAAATAATTTTTTATTTTGTCATAATTTCCAGCTTTAAATAGGAAACACTTCAATCCAACATTTAAGTTATAACTTTCTTTCATTAAAAAGTTCCATTTAATTAAGTGATGGCCTTTGATTTTATTGCCTAATAGTGGTAGTTGATGGCATTTTTAAAACAATTTTTTATTGCCAACAATTATTAGATCTAAAACATTTGTCCGTTCTTCATTAAATTTTTGAAAGTTGGTTCATTTATTATCTGGTGCAAAAAGTTTTCCTCCAAACAACTAATAAAATTTTCTGCCTTTTTGTTTGTGTTTGATACTATGTCATTAGACCACAATATAATAAACTGTAATTGAAATCTCTTGCTATAATTAAATTTGAGAACTACTTTTGTTGAACTAATAATGTGGCTATATTTACTGATTTAATAATAATTCATGTAATAATTTTGTTACAAACAACTTTAATATTTATCCATATTTGCTCAGATGTATTGTCTCCTTCATTAATGCTTATCTCATTCAATGTTATAGCATCTTTAATATAAATACCCACACCACCTCCATGGGTTTTGCAATCTTTTCTATATATTTGATAATTTTTAATATAAACATCAGAGTTTGAATTATACCATGATTCTGTAAAATAAAGAACATCAGGATTATAACTTTCACACAGATATCTAACTTCATTAATTTTGTTGTTCAAAAATGTCGCATTAGTATACCAACATGGTAACATTGCATCAGGATAACCTTCATTAACTGATGTCGACAATATTTTATTTGAATTTTCTGAATGTTCACAATACTTCAGTACCCTTTAAACTAAGACAGCTATTATAATTACAAATTGTTTTGCAATAAAAGTTTGTTTCTAATTTGTTTTTCTCATAACTCAGTTTCAAGATTAAACTCAAGAGGTTTTACTCCTTTTTTTTTTTTATTGAAATTTTTGTTTTAGAAAACAAACCCAAGTTAATTCATTAAAGATAATAAATACCTTGATTTGCTACACATTAAAACTTAAATTACCACAAAAAGAAAACCTGTTAATTGTAATGTAATAAATGTAATTTCTGTCATTTAATTTCTATACATGTTGGCATATTTATATTGTGCTCTTTTTCATGTTTTTTTTTTTAAAAAAAATGTTTGATGGAAGACATTTTGTTTTTATACGTTCAAATTACTTATGTCTAGAAAGCAAAGAAAGCATACAACTGGCCTAAAAAGCACAAAAAGTTTTGTATGATCAAATTATTTGTATTAAATAATGATAATAATATCACTTGCTTCAGCAACAAATAACTCTCATTATAAATGAATGCTGTGATTTTTAAGAATAGTGATTGTCACATTTATATAAAACAGAGTTTTCTTCTGAGTCTTCTCTAAAAGGAAGTCCTTTTAAATACATTAAAGGAAGTACCATTAAAAAAAATTGGTTTTCAACACACTTTTACATTTTTACACTTTATATACTGGGGGTTGTTTGCAGTATTTTTTCAATAATAGGCTTTTACTTATCTGTTTAAATGTAATTTAAACAGATAAGTAAAAGTTGTATTCTAAACAAATTTCTGGTTTCTATAGTTTTGACTTTTTGAAGTTGACCAAATACATTGTGTAAGTGGAAATAACCAAACACATTTTAGAAATTGCTAAAGGTGTTTTTCAATAGTGTTTTTTTTTTAATTTTTTTAAGAAATGCTCTAAATGATCAAAATATGCATTTTTCATTTCTTTTGTTTATTATTACAAAATGACAAAAACAAGTTTTGATAAAATAAAAAAAGGTTGTAAATATTGTTGTAAATATTGAAGACATTTGAAAACATTTATGTGATAAATGAATTTTAAATAGGCAGTGTTTTTTAAATGGGCAGATTTGCTCAAAAAGTTTTGAGCTAATCTGTCAATTTAAATCCACCATTTTTAAAGAACTGGTTCAATTATTGACAATAAAGTATTGCTTAATCACTTTTTTTAAGGTTAAAATTTTCTTTCATATGTTTTCTTTTATGTTTAGATGAGTAAAAAAAAACATTAAGAAATAAAAGATTCAGTTAATACAAAAAATTCAGTATTTCTTGTATTAAGGTATAAAAAAAAAAATTTTAACGTCTTCGCTGCCAACAAGGCTGCAAGCAACCACTATTAGAGTTGGAAAAGAAAAGATGAAGTTTATAGAGCAAGATAACGATTGAAAGACGACTTAAAAGATTGCAAATAATATGAATCAGGAAAGAAGAAGGAAAAAAAACTAGACGAATAATAGTTTTTTGAGCAGTTAGGAACAGTCACAGAAATGGATTTGACATTTATAGAGATAAAGAATAGAATCCGGAGTAAGAAAATGGCAAGCACGATAAAGAGATGCAACCTTAGCAGATGCTAATTTTGCAACAGATTTGGTATATGGTTTCCAAGAAAGATCGGAAGTAAGAGAGAATCTTAGAGGATGAAGGGTAGATGACTCGTCAAGTACATCACCATTCATAAATATAGAAAGATCTAAATTATTGCAGTAATGATTGACTGAAAAAGTTGGTTTTTATCTGAATTAAAGTTCACCAGCCACTGTGAGCCCAATGCTGCAACAGAAGTGAGATCTTTTTCAGGCTCAAATGCCCCCTCCAAGCAATCAGAGAGTGTTGTTTCCTATCAAGACAAGAATAAATATCATCAGCAAACAATGCCACCTTAGATATGAATCTGGAAGATTGTTAATGTAAATTAAAAAGAGTATAGGGTCAAGGAAAGAAACCTTAAGAAACCCCTGAAGTTACAGGATATGAAGAAAAAGTGCTGTCCATTGAGGACAACTTTTAAACTACAATTGGAAAGGAAGGATTCAGTAATCTTAAAGATGTTACAGTAAGAAGAAATCTTGTTAAGAAGACCAACATGCATAACTTTATCAAAAGCTTTAGAAATATCAAGAGCAATAGCTTTAACCTCTTCACCTTTATCTAATGCACAATAAAACCTTCGGTTATTACTGTTAGCAAATCAGCTGTAGAACGAGATGATCGAAATCCATATTGATTATCAGAAAGAAATTTTTAGATTCAAGATGAGAGATTAGGTGTTTGTTAATTAAAAATTCAAAAACCTTGCTTATGATAGGAAGATGACTAATATATGGTAGTTAGACAAGTCAGATTGTTTTTCAGAATTTTTGAAAATAGGGGTAACAGATACTGCTTTTCAGCATGCCGGAAAGCAAGACTCTGATAAGCACTTTTTAAATAGTTTTGAGAGTATAGACGACAGCTCCGGAGAACACTTCTGCAAGACTATAACAGGTATGACCACAGGTCCAGACCACAGGCTGTAGAAGAGCAGCAAATCACTTTAGATAAATAAATCATTTAGAACCTGGAGTAATATAAATGTCAAGCAATGGATCAACCTATTTTTTTGCTATATCAGGTATAATTCAATTATTGGAATCAAGAGATGATATTGATGAAAGGTTCTTAGCAAACAGTTCGGCTTTGTCTTTAGGTGAGGTGACAAAATTTGAACTGTACAAGAGAGGTGGAATAACAGGTTTGCCCTTATTATTGATACTGTTAAAGATTCTCCAAAAATCACAAGAGTCTAATTTTTGAGATGAAATACATGATTTCATGACCTTAGATTAGCGGGCTTTGGCGTTAGAGATTTATAATGGTTTCTAGCAATAGTAAACAGACGTCTGTTTCCTGAAGAATTGTTATGCTAATAGATATAGAAGTAATGGTTTCAATTGGAAATTGCTGTAGCGCAATGTGAGGTAAACCATGGAGAAGAGTGAGACTGGACTTGGAATCATTGAGAGGTAATAAAAGATTTCATGCCAGCCTGAATCCAAGAAGTTATGTAAGAAGCACATTTGTCAGCAGGAAGACAAAAGATTTTTACCTAATGGCCATCACGAAGAAAATCACAGAAAGAGCCATGGTCAACTTTAAGGTAGTTGTAAGAGGTACGATGATAGGGGAATTCTAATGATGAAAAGGAATGAGATAATAGTTTTAAAGAGATATGAAACTGTGATCAGAAGCTCCTAAGGGTGAATGTGGAGAAACTGTGCACTGACTAGGATCAGAAACAAGACAAGTCAAGTAGAGAAGGTAAATGATTCGGGTTGTCTGGAAAGCAAGTTGGAAAGTTGACTATTTGAGTTAGAGATTAAGAAAGACAAAAGTTGTGGGCCTTAACACCTGCAGAGTCACTGACACTAGAGCCAAGCCATTCAGTGTGATGAGCATTAAAGTCACCAACCACAACAATATTGGTTGATGGATAAAGAGAGAAGGCTTGGTCAATTTGATCAGAAATAACATTAAAAAGAGTGCAGTCTTGAGATGAAGGAGAATGATATAGGGCAAAGAGAAAGGCGATAGAGTGAAGTAGTGCTAAAAGAAAGCACATAAAAGATTTGTTGGCGGATTCAAACCTTGTTTCCCAACAAATGGGTGAATTCTTATGAATGTAAGAGCCCTGGCCAAGCATGTGGCTATTGGGTTCTTTACGAATTAAAGGATGATAACCATCAATACTAAGATCACAAGATGAGACAAATGAAATTAGTCCCACAAAGAGCAAGTAGGTCTGGTGAACTTTGCAAGAGATAAGGCTCAACAGAGAAAATTAAAGAAAATGTTTGGGTTTTAGGTGGAGTAGTGGTAGAAAGAAACCAATAGGGTTGTTTACCTCCCTAGTTTAAATGGTAAATTTTGTTAGTATGCTCTAATTTGTTATAATTTAAGGTCAATTTAAAAAATAGCATGTTGATTTCATAAAGTAAAAATTTAAATTTATTTATCATAAATTAAATCATTGTTGTATTATAAATATTTTGATTTTTTTTTTTTATAAATTAAATGTTTTTTATAATACTTTTTAATAAAATAAATATATTAATAGACAATTATAATCTTTAAAGGAATCCTTAACCTCCATGACAAGTTGTGTTCATATTAAAGAAAATGTTTAAAATAAACATTTGGGCTAAATTTTTTTGATTGAAACTAAATAATGTATGCATACAAACAAAATTAAAATTATCGTTTTAGTTGAAGCTAGCCTTCTCCATTTTTTTTTGGTTCTCAGGGTCTGTATCATGTTAGCCGTAATCTGATACTTTATTATTAAGACTTGATAATTTATTCCATGCCTGTTTAATTCATAACAGTTTTGGTATATGACATCACCGTAATATCTTTTTAAGATAGCGTTTTTTTGTTGTTTTTTTAAAGATATAAGTATTTTTTACTCTACTACAATCAGAAAATCAAATATTTGTATAATTAATTGTTAAATCACAAAAAATAATTGTGATTTATTAAAAATTTGTACAAATATATATATATATATATATATATATATATATATATATATATATATATATATATATATATATATATATATATTTATAATTTTTTTTTACTTGCTTTATTATTACTTTGTTTTAAAAGCAAACCAAAATCATGACACAATTATACATTTTTTGTGATAATCAGAGTTCGCAGGCAGAGAAAAAATAAAAGCAGTATGATGTGGTTCTCGTTTTATATTTAGTTCATATGGTTTAATAGAGTTATTTAATAGGTTTAATAGTATTATTATTGAATTTCAAATAATTGTCAAATTATTCAAAAAAATGTGCAGTTGCTACAAAAAGATTTTTGTTCGTCTGGAAGAGAACAATTTAATGTGATTCTTTGTTTTTATATTCATATTATAACTATTTTTTGTATATTTTAGTACAAATATTTGTTTTAACTTTAATTTTGATTTGAACGGTTATTAGTAAAATAAGTCGTTTAATATTTATTTTCTAATTAGTTCAGTTTATATGTTTTATTCAAGTCACTCAATTTTTATTCAATTTATACTTTAAATTAACTTATACGCTTTAGTAAAATTATTCTTTTAGCATCTAGTTTATATTTAGTTTACTGTAAATATTTGTTATATATTAAATTTTTACTTTTATAAATTGTATAAATTTAATTCTTGATTTCATCATAAACTTTTTTTGGGTATTTAGTAAAAAGTTATACAATTAACATGATTTGGTGATTGTGGCAAAAAGAAAAAAAATCATACGACATCTTGAAAGAAAAAATTTATATTATGACATCATATACCGAAACTGTTATGAATTAAACACGGATGGTATAAATTGTCAAGTCTGCTGATTGCGGCTAACATTATACAGACTCCCAGAACCAAAAAAAATGGAGACAGCGAGCTTCAACTAAAACATGAATTTTAAATTTAATGGTGTGCATTTATTATATAGTTTTAAACAAAAAAATAAAGCCCAAATGTTTTTTTTAAACATTTTTATTTCAGCAGTTTGGGATCCCTTTAATCAATGAATTTCATTGTTTTTTAACATTTTATATAGTTACGCTTAGTTATGTCAAAAAAATATGATTTAAAGTTTTGAAATAAATTTTGTTATAAAATGTAAGGGATGCCCTATTTTTGAAATGAAGTCATAATGGTTACTTAATATTGTATGTGACTATATGTATATATGTGTATGTTTATGTTTGTATACATACATTATATTTATGTTTGCATATATATATATATATATATATATATATATATATATATATATATATATATATATATATATATATATATATATATATATAGCATCCTAGTCGCAACTTTCTGGGACATGTTTTTTTTGCCATATTTGTATATTTCTGGGACCCGTTCTGTTTTTATCATATTTGTTTATTTTTTTATACTATTATTTTATTTCTATTTTTATTTTTACGTATTTAAATTTTAATATTTTATTATAAAAATATATTTTTTATATTAATTTTTGTTATTTTTATTTATTCATTTTGTATTATATTTTATTTTTAACTTCATATTTAAAAAAAAACAATTAATTACAATAATATGACCAAATTTAAACCTTGCCGTAACCCTGACCTTGATGCCTGGCCCAACCAAACACTCAGTTGATGTAGCAGCATTCATTATATAGTTTTAAACAAAAAAATAAAGCCAAAATGTTTTTTTTAAACATTTTTATTTCGGCAGTTTATGATCCCTTTAATCAATGAATTTCATTGTTTTTTAACATTTTATATAGTTACGCTTAGTTATGTCAAAAAAATATGATTTAAAGTTTTGAAATAAATTTTGTTATAAAATGTAAGGGATGCCCTATTTTTGAAATGAAGTCATAATTGTTACTTAATATTGTATGTGACTATATGTATATATGTGTATGTTTATGTTTGTATACATACATTATATTTATGTTTGCATATATATACATATATATATATATATATATATATATATATATATATATATATATATATATATATATATATATATATATATATATATATATATATATAGCATCCTAGTCGCAACTTTCTGGGACATGTTTTTTTTGCCATATTTGTATATTTCTGGGACCCGTTCTGTTTTTATCATATTTGTTTATTTTTTTATACTATTATTTTATTTCTATTTTTATTTTTACGTATTTAAATTTTAATATTTTATTATAAAAATATATTTTTTATATTAATTTTTGTTATTTTTATTTATTCATTTTGTATTATATTTTATTTTTAACTTCATATTTAAAAAAAAACAATTAATTACAATAATATGACCAAATTTAAACCTTGCCGTAACCCTGACCTTGATGCCTGGCCCAACCAAACACTCAGTTGATGTAGCAGCACTTCCTTGTGAGTCAGGCTATTTGATAGTCAATGTATGTACTTTTTGTTCTCTATAAAATTTCTCTATATTTCTTATGGGTACATTTTTTTGCAAAAAAAATAATGCTTACGGGGACAAAAAATTAACGGGTACACTAAAATGTCCCTGATAATGCTAATGTCCTCGTAAGTGTTCGTTTTTTGTAAAATCTGTCCCTGTAAGTGATAAAATATACAAATATATATATATATATATATATATATATATATATATATATATATATATATATATATATATATATATATATATATATATATATATATATATATATATATATATATATATATATATTGGGGTGGAGTATATATAGTTATTAAAACTTGCTCTGTGATACAATCAATTACTCCGTAAAAAAAAAATTAATTTAGGTAACGTCTTGAGGTTCCACAACCAACTTCAAAATTTAACCATTTATAAGCATTTACTATCCGGTATTTTTTTATTGTAGTTCACTTTTATACGTATTCACGTGCGTTTTTCCTGTCTAGAGTAAACAAACAGCGTTTATTGCAAAACATTTTATTCATATAAGATAATACTTTAATTCATTTATAATAACAATTCATATTTAATGGCTGTAACCAGGAAAAAAGTATCTTGTGTCATTTTTGATGCTCCCTCTGAAATGCCTGACAATCAACTACCTACTTATGCAGATGTTATGAAGTTTTACAATCTGACAAAACAGAAACTTAAATATGAATTGAACAATAAAGATCCACCACATCACAATGTGGCAGAAATAGTGACAACAAAAGTGGAACAAATATGGGACAAAGCTTCTATACCACATGTAAGCCACCGCCGTGTCCAAGAAATGTTGAACAAGTACTACAAGACGTTCATGAATTTGCTGAAGCCATATAAGTCTAGAAAAGACTCCGGACCATACCGAAAAACTCTTTGACATTTGCTCCTGCAAGTGTTCTTTCATATCTCAGTGTCAGTGTGAAAAGTCAAGAAAGATACCCGCAATTGAACGTGATTTTCTAGAAGATCAGCGGGGTCCACGAGGTATGATCATTGCTAAAGTTGATGAGGCCAAATCCATCAAATTGCAAAAACGATATATTCGTTAAAGAGTTGACACAGAGGCAGATGTGCAGCAAATCTGACATTGATGACATCAGTGAGAAACAGTCAGATGTTTGTGAGGAGTTTTCTTCTACGGAAGAGAAAACTGATGCTAGCGATGACGAATCTGATGACGATTGTATGCCGGATCCTAATGAACAATTTAGAAAGTTGAGTGACAAGCAGATGAGAGTTAAGTTACCATCTCTGGCGTTAGCATGTGATCGACATGGTGTATCCGATAGGGCCGCAGCAGGAATCGCCAGTGCTGTTCTTCAAGATGTTGGAATAATTCACGAAAGGGATGTTTCTAAAGTGATTGACAGAATTAAAGTGCGACGAGAGCATTGTAAAAAACGTGGAACATTATGTGCCAATATCAGTAACACAATCACTGGGCTATATTTTGATGGAAGAAAAGACAGTACAATAACCCTTATTAAAGAATGTGATGGGAAATTTCATCGAAAACTAACAACTGAAGAACATATATCCATTATATCTGAACCAGGATCTATCTATTTTGGCCACATTACACCAATTGCAGGGTCAAGCAAAGTTATTGCGGCTGAGTTGATTGCATATTTGAGTAAAAAGAATGTTGACCTGGGTGGTATAAAAGCTGTAGGTTGTGACGGAACCGTTGCTAATACAGGCAATCGAGGAGGTATCATTCGATTACTTGAAGTGGCGTTGAACAAACCGCTGCAATGGTTCGTATGTCAGCTACATGCTAACGAATTACCATTAAGGCATTTGTTCGAACATCTAGATGGACCTACCAATGGTCCAAAAGGATTTTCTGGTCCAATCGGAAAATCATTGGTGGCATATGAGAAGCTTCCCGTTATCAAATACACACCCATAAACTGTGTTCTACCGACAGGTTTAAATTCTGACGATTTAAGTACAGATCAAAAATATCTGTTTGACTTGTGCACCGCTGTCAGTGTTTGCGTTTGTCCTGTAGGCCTTTCACTTCACAATCCTGGTGTTATCAATCATTCAAGATAGTTAACAATGGCTAATCGAATACTACGCCTGTATATAGCCACAAGATGCCCATCGGATGAATTGAAGACAATGGTTACCTTCATCGTAACATTTTATGCACCAGCATGGCTTGAAATAAAAAATACTTCTTCATGTAAAGATGGCGCTCGACATGTCCATAATACAATACTGAAATCACGCTACCTCACAGACAAGCTGAAGAAAGTTGTTGATCCAGTAATTCAACGCAATGCATTTTTTACTCATCCAGAAAACCTGTTGCTTGCAATGCTTACCGACAAAAAATCAGAAATACGCGAGTTGGCTCTGAGACGTATAATGAAATCCAGGAAGCAGAAGCGCACGAATTCAGTTAGATCTTTCTGTGTGCCAGTAATCAATTTTGAAGCTACCAGTTACATAGACATGATCGATTGGCAAAAAACTCCAATCACAGAGCCTCCAATCGTAATGGACATCCGGGAAGAAGATACACCAAGACTGGATTTCGCCCGCTATCCTTGTCACACTCAGTCGGTGGAGAGGCATATTAAGCTAGTTACAGAAGCTTCCCAAGCGGTTTGCGGTCCAGAAAAACGCGACGGATTCATAAGAGCACGTTTAGAATCGAGATCAAAAATGCCGAAACTGGACACTAAAGCACAACATCATTTGTAGCTATAAAAACATGTTTGACTAGAGTTTTCGTGTGTTTTTCTTTTCAAATATTTAGTTCTATTTACTTGTAACTTTCATATAGACTGTTAAAAATGTATACTGCTACACAAATATGTTGTCATATATAAACTTGAAATTTCAAAAAATATTGTTTTTTATTTGAAATATGCCTATAATTCAGGTCAATTGTGGAACCTCAAGATATGCTTTAAATCGTTTGATTGTTTGCCACATTACTAATTGCATATGTCAGCAAATTTTTATAGCTATCCAACCAAGATATTCAACAAAAAATTTTTCCACTCCACCCTAATATATATATATATATATTGCACACTTAGGTGCACAGTATGACATTAGGTGAGACATTAGCATAACTTGCTGATGAAATATGTTGATATAGGGATAGTTGGGAGCTTCATTACATACTTTAACCAAGAGTTGGGGTTTAAACAGACAGTATCCATATAAGGAGATCTATCAAAAAAAAGTTTTCTTAATTCTTTTTCTTTAGTTTTTAAAAAAAGTTTTTTGTTTAAAATATGGGTTAAAAAAATGTGAGCATTCATTTAATCAAGGAATTTTTAATGATATGATAAATTTTAATATTTTGATAAAAAGGTTGCATGTTGCATAAAAAGACATCTTAAAACAATATCTAAAGAAACTTAAAACAACATCCAAAGTATATTAATAAAAAATGAATGTTGCAAGGAATACAATCTCAAATTAAACATCTAACCTTACTTATGTACTTCATTTATGTGTAAATAATTTTATAACTTTTCTTACATGTTATAATTACAGTATAAAAAATTTTTTAAAGTTACTTTCTAGTTTTCACCAATTGAAAATTACTAAACTTGATACAATCAGTTTTTACCAATTAAAACTTGCCAAAACCTCATTTAATCAGTTTTGACCAATTGAGTTATACCAAACTTCATTTAATCAGTTTGACCAATTGAGCATGTTCAATTGGTCAATACATATGCATTTTTTTAAAGAAGAAAAAACTTCAAATATTTGTTTATAGTTTAAGAAAATAATTTATTTTGTATTTAAAGCCAAAAACCCTGCATATTTTGTATCATTTAATATTTATCTAATGATATTATTAAATTGTAGTAAAATGCAAAAAATTTATTAGAGCTGCTGTGTCATATAAAAACATAGCATTATTACAAAAAGTTCATAAAAAGATAGAAAACATTTGTACAAACACTTCAAAAGCTTTTTAAATTTCGCTTGATTAAATGTTTTTTAAATTAATTAAATATGATTAAATTAACAAAATAAGATAAATTAAATACAAATAAAATACAGAAAAGTTTCTAAACATATCGTTTTAAATATGCTATATCAGCATTTAAATCTAAATTTGAGCGTATTAAATTTAAATCTTTAGCGTATTTTTATTTATAGATATTAATAACTTTAAAGACATAAAGATTTTTGTTATAATCATAGTTCCATTTACAACTTTAATGTTCAGTTTGTGACAAAATTTGAATATATGTTGTTAGTTAATTACTTGTAAGATTTATTAAATCATTTTCTAACAACTTATAAGTAGTGGTTTTATCGTTTTTGAAAATCTTGTTTATTATTAGCATACAATTCTTTAGGGTTTTGCTTATGTTCCGCAGCAAGAGTTGGTTTCAATTATTATTGGAATATACCGAACACAGCTCTCACTTGCTCTTGCAGTATGTTATTTTAAAAGACTTTAATTAACTTTTTGTTTTTTAATTTGCTTTTTTTTTAGGTTTTTAGTTAAAGTTATATAATCTATTTATAAATTATTTAAGTAAATCAATTTTTTCTTTTTTAAGTTTTCCTCAACTAGAAGGTTATTAAAGTTTAGGATATTTTTTTCTCCTATGTTCAAATTGTAATACTTTTTTTGCACATTATAATCTATTGATAAATGTAGTAATAATAAAAAAGTTGCAATTTTCATCTCCATAAAAATGTTTCTATTAAATTGGTACTTTTCCTAATTTATTTGCTATTGATCTAAAAATCTTGGGAATTTCTTTCTTAACTGTTGGTTTGTCACAATAGGAATATTTTAAACTGTGATCCTGTTTTAAAATTAACTAAACTAAAAGTACTAGTCCAAATAAGAAAACAGTATTCCATACAATGAAGAATAAGAGATTCATAGAAGTAGAGAATTGAACAGGAGTAAGAAAATGGCAAGCATAATAGAGAAGCAACCTAAGCAGATATTAACTTAGCATTGGATTGTATACATAATCTCCTTAAGAGGTCAATCAACAAACATCAACAATATTGCAATAACTATTAGCAGTAAACTATTAACTAATAGTTTTGTTTAGGTAAAGTTGTACAACAAGTTTTGTTTGGGTAAAGTTGTCCAACAAGAGCAACTTAAACGCTGCAGTTAGAATGGAATGATTGTATAATTTTAAAAAATTCCTTAGATGCACCATATGAAGTGAACTTACAGAGAAGACCAGCATAATAGAATTTATTAAAAGACTTTGATTTATATATGCCCCCACCTTGCCTCACCGCTGCTTTTTAATGACCATTAGAAACTTTCTATTATAAAACAAGGTTCTGGAAGGTAGAACAAGGGAATGGAAATTTGTATTCATTGTTGGAGAGTTATAATATTCAGGATGATTAGAGATTTGTTAATTCAAAAATTTTGCTGATATTAGAAGAAAACTTTGTTAACAGTAAAAAGACATATTGAGTGATAATTAGAGGGGTCTGAGTGATCTCCATAGTTTTTAAACATTTGATTCACAGACTCAGCAGATAAGAAAATAAAATAGAAATAAACTTGTTAAATTGTTTAAAAAGTAATGAAGTGTTTTGAAGAAAACTTTTGTCTGTAACAGGAATAAACGACAATTTCTTTGTGATTTCTAGGTTTACATCTGGTTATTAGAAGTATATAATATTCATCATTATTTATTTTTCTGTTTTTTTTTTTGTTTTTTTTTATATATTATGATTAGACAAACTTATATATAATACTGTATGATGTTGTTTTTTTTTTCTAACTTATTTATCCAAAAATATAATTTTTTGGACTTATGGTTCCAAAAAAATTTATTTACTAAATATGTATCTAAAATTTAAGAGCTTAACTTCAGCATTTGATTTATTATAAATAATTATTTATTTTAATTATTTATTTTTGCTACAATTGATATCTTATTTTGGTAAATAGTAAATAGTAAAATTTAAACTATCTGACCTAACTGATTGCAATAAAATAATTATCTTTAACTTATACTGTTCTTTTTCAAAAAGGTCTTAGTTTAGACATATTGCACATATATTTAAAATATCAATATGAGAAAAAATAAAGATCAAGTTAAAAAGTTTCAAACTTTTTAACTTGATGAAAACTATTCAACCAGAAACTTTTTACAGCTTTACTGAAAGCTTTTCTGTTTAAAATATAGGTTTGTCTTGCAACTTCTACAATTAAAATAAATTCATGGTCCACAAATTCTTTTATCAGTTGAATCAATGAGCTATTCTTTTCCAATGATAAATATTTTATGTCTCTATCAACACAGCAGAAACAAATTTATATTGTATTATTTTTTAAAATTTGACTGATTCTGACTGACAGATCGAAATATAATTGGAGGGGTCAGAATGTTTACTGGGGTTTTTGAAAATCAGAAGAACAGATGCCTTTTACCAGCAGGCAGGAAAACAAGGCTCAGTCAAGCACTTATTTAAAAGTTCAGAAAAAAAAGAGTTCTGGAATATAATTTTGTAATAAGACTGACAGGAATGTTGTCTGGACCACAATACATATAAGAGTTTTTTTAAGATATGACAATATTTAGCAACAGAAGCTGGAGTGATTTGAATGTTTAACAATGGGTTAACCTGTTAAATTGGAATGAAAAGGAAGAGAATGACCATAAAATTCAAGAGTCTAATTAGAAGAAAGGTTCTTTAAAAATAGTTCAGCTTTATCCTTGGGAAAGGCAATAAGATCAGTCCCATGAATGAGAGATGGAATGTTAGACCTTCCTTTGGTGACGCTGTTGAAGATTTTCCAAAAGTCTCTAGAGCCTAATTTCTGACAGCACCTTTTTATATTGAGTTCTTGTAATAATAAACAGCTGCTTGTTTTCAAGAGAGTTGTTTTTTTGCAAAAGATAAAAAAACTGATTATGATTAGATATAGCTGCAAAAGAGCTGCAAAAACCATGGCGTAGAATGAGGTTTGACTTAAAACCAATGAGAAGGAATAAAAGCTTCCATTCCTGCCTGAATCCAGGAGGTTATTTAGGAGGGGCATTTTTCAGCTGAGAGAAAAGATGTCAACCCAAGGACTGTCACAAAGAAAATCATGAAAAGAATCCTAGTCAGCTTTAGGGTAGTTGTAAGTAGTGAGATGATAAGGAAAGTTTGAAAAAGGAAGTACAAGATGAAAGATTTAAAGAGATCATTGCATGGTCAGAACCACCTAAGGGAGATAAAGGAGAAACTAAAAACAAGCTAGGATCAGAGACCAGACATAAATCAATTAGTGAAGGTAAATGATAGGGTTGTCAGGAGAACTTTAGTGCCATTTAGGGTGATGAGCATTAAAGTCACCAATAACAACAATATTGGCAGAGCGATATGGAGAGAGAGGGCATGGTCAATTAGATCAGAAATTACATCTAAAAGAGTGCAGTTTAGGGAAGAAGGAGAACGGTAGAGAACAAAGAGAAAAGTGGTAGAGTGCAGAGGTGCTAAGTGGAAGCACATAAAAGAATGGTCAAAGGATTTGAACCTGGTTTTACGACAAATAGGTAAATTGATGCATATGTATACTCCCAAGCCAAGCATGTGACTATTGGAGTCTTTGCAAATTAAAGGATAGTACCCATCAATACTAAAATCAGAAGAAGGAATAGAAGAATTTAAATTGGTCTCACATAAGAGCAAGCAAGTCTGTTGAATTTTGTAAAAGGCAAGATTCAACTGTTGGAAGGTTGCTTTGCAGACCACGAATATTAGTAAAAGATATATTAAAACAGTTAGGTGGTTGGTTTTTTATGTTTAATATTTTGGGTTACTTTTGGTATGATTTAAGTTTAAAGAAAACTTGAAGTTAAAGCATCGCCTCCTAAGCATGAGCTATGCAATTGTCTCAGTCCTGTTAATTAACTCTAATTTGTAACAATTGGGCTCTTTATGTAGCCTCAACAATGCACACCGAAATCATTAACAGAGACACCATTCATGCGCAACATGGCACTGTTAATACTCTATTTTGCAGCTGTTAATTGAATAAGCCTCTGAGGGCTACCACAGAGTTTGGGAAACCTTACTACCAGCCAGCCTCAGAACTATTAAATTCAATTTTAGATCTGTACCCTCATTATGAGATAACAGGAAGAGTTGCATAGTAGGGTGGAGCGATTTTCATAGCAAAAAAAAAAGTTTGAAAATCAATATTCCTGAGACACAAATCGATGTCTATTAGTTATAAGATGAAAGTAAAAAAATATTTTTTGATTTTAATGAGATCTTGAGGTTCCTCTTTGGATTCTAAATTCTTGACAGATCCTAATATTTTTGAATTTTTTTTTTTTTCTAAACCATATCAACCTTGGACTCAAAAAAAGCAGAAAAAAATGCTTGTTTTATCAACAATAAATTTATTTAAAAAATTTTCAAGTGAATAAAATGTTTGTAAAAATTTACCTTGAAACCCCCGTTTTGATGACCAGATTTTTTTATAAAAAAAAATGACTATTCATTTTTCTTTAGTTTTAAAATAAAACAAATAATATTTTCAAATTCAGCATATTATTCTGCTTCTTTTGAGTACCAGGTTGATATAGTTTAGAAGAAAAAAAATTTCAACAATATTAGGATCCGTCATAAATTTAGAATCCAAAGAGGAACCTTAAAAACTAATCTAAATTTAAAAAAAAAAAAAGTAAGGTTTTTTTTTTATAAAAAGACATCGATTCGCAGCAAATTTCGAACATTTTTCAAATTGCTCCACCCTATTGCATAGCCACTATTAAGGAGGCACAACTAAAAACCTATGAGATGAGTCAAGAAGATTTAGCATTCATCATCCTCGGCAGGAAACAATGTAACATAATTTTACATCTATGTCAGCTGAATAGATTAAGAAGAGGTTAGAGGCTACTTAGCAGAATTATTCTGCTTACCCCTAAAGTATTTGCCTAGGAGGCCTCCTACAAGACAGTAGCGGGATGCAGTTAACATCTCCCCAAGATGAATATTTTTATCGAGACACAATCTCTAGCCTTTACTCAACCAAGAGCTTCAAAACAGGGGATTTTTAAGTTGGAGTTTATTTCTTCTAGCCTTTGCCTAAAAAAGCTCACTCTACAAGGCAGCAGGGCATGAGGCAGGTAGTACTGGGTTATGTAATACCAGGGTGTTATGTAATAGCAGGGTGATCGTGATGATCCTAAACCTGAACGGACCTGGAGTAATTAAAAAGAGCTACTCCCTGCAAACAGTACTTCAAAACATTGGGAATGATATTTTGGAAACGGACCAAGAAAAATATTACATTTAACATAAAACTAGAGATAAGGGAGAGCATATGTTTTATTGTTGGAGTGTCTAGTCAGTTAATGAGCTCACACTGCATCAAAACAGGTTTAAACATTTTAACAGATTGTTTAAACATTTAAACAGAATGCATAAAGTAGCTTACGAGTGAGTAAACACTGTGCCAGAGGTTCAGACAACACAAACATACATATATAAAGTAACTTATGAGTGAACCAACACTGCGCCAGAGGTTCAGAACGAACACAAATATATATAAACAAACAGAACACTAATATACAGATAGCAACTTATGGGTGAGTGAACACCGTGCGAGAAGTTTACACAGAACACAAACATACATAGAAAGTAGATAACAAGTGAATTTAAACAGTAAGGTACTTCCAACTATATAATAGACACAGAAAAAATATATATATGTATAGGCATGACCGATTATAGGCATGACCGACTTTAAACAGTACTGATAACAGAAAGCAAACTCCTTAATTTAATTGAATTTAATAAAATTTAACTGAAAATTCCAAAAAAAAATTTCAATGCTATCAATTATTAATGCTTTGTGATGATTTTTCAAGTATAATGCCATCAATTATTAGTGCTTTATGATGAGTTTGTAAATTTGTAATGTACCAGGTTGTTCAATAAGCTTTTTCCTTAAATAAGAGATGGCACTATTAGTTTGTTGCTTTGTTTTTCTAAAATTGTTACTACTTTTTATGGACACGTGTGGCGTTTCATGTAAATCTGTCAACTTATTTGTATATTTAATGGTGTTCAAAGTTGATGTATCACAGTATTTTTTTACAGTGGAAGAAATTTAATATAGAGTAGTAATAACATTCTTATTTTCAGAAGGTTTAACCATGGAAGCACCAAAACAAATTCATGATTAATAATCACCTTTCATTAGAACTGTAGAAAGATGGGTTGCTAAATTGAAACGTTTTGTACAAGTCTTGAAGATGATCCATGTGAATGACATTTAAAAAGTACATCAACACCAAAAATCATAGCAAAAATACAGTATATCATTTTGAAAAATACAGTATATCAATTAACTGTACATCAATTAACTGAGAGAGATTTAGTATAAGCTCTAGGCATCTCATTAGGTAGTGTGAACAATATTTTAGCTGAAGTTTTGGGGTTCAATTAGCTTTGTGTACACTTGGTGCCGAATTCACTAATGATGGAACAAAAACACATTCAAATCCGACTTTCTCAGCAACATTTGGAGCCTTTTAGAAAGGGTAAAAAAGGATTTTGTGCGTTGTTTCATCACTATAGATAAGATTTGGGTCTTCCATCATGATCCTGAATCAAGACAAGAGGCTAAACAGCGGTGTGAATTCAGTACTTTGACTCCAAAGAGAGCTAGGGTCCAGAAATTGGCCAAGATGGTGTTAGCATCAGTTCTTTGCGATGGAAAAGGACTTTTGTAGATTACCTTCTAGCTGGTTAAATAATAAACTCAGAATATTGTTGTAGCCTTTTAGACCAGCACACAGCTGGATGTAAAAATTTGTAAAAAAAGACCTGGTTTAAAGAAGAAAAAATTTTTTTTTCTTCTTTAAACCAGGTCTTTTTTCTTCAAGATAATACACTGTCTTATACAGCTCAAAAAACCATTGCTTTAAATCAATGAATTAAAGTACAAATTGTTGCAACATCCACCATATTTGCCAGATTTGGCTCCACCTGACTTCTGGCTGTTCTCAAAAAATTCTTGTGTGGTAGACAATTTTTATCAATGAAGAGGTAATAGCAGCTGTGCAAGCCTGTTTTGACAGTTTTCTGGATTCTCACTTCAGAGATGGAGTCCATAAATTAGAAGATCACTGGAACAAGTGTATTGGAGTTCAGGGAGATTATATTGAATAATAAACTGTATGTCAAACAATAAAACTGTTTTTCTTATCGAACTACAAAACTTTTTGAACAACCTGGTATATTGTGTATAAATATATATTGTATGTAAGTTTCTAATGTATGTATTTTATTCAAAATAATTTCAATGTTTTAAAAATTAAATTTAGGAAATAATTAAATTTTTTTTTTTCTTTTAGATCACATCTAGAAAACTTCCTTATTTAGAAGAAGATACACGTTTGTTACCTATCCTTAAGAATTTGAGGTTAAAATTTATAGCAAAAAATTACCAATATTGCCTTAACTGAGTTAATTCAATCACTGTAATAAAATTTAGGATCTTTAACCATTAGAAGTTTTTGAGATTCTCAGGAACATTATCAAAGTCATCACAATTATTTTACACTTTTAATATTTTTCTTTAAGTTTTCTGCTTTTATATTTTTAAAGTAATGTTTTTCATTTAAAGTATTAAATGCTTTTACAGTTCAACACAAATATTTTGCTATATTCACTAAAGTTACAAATTTTATTTAAATAATTTTATTTCAAAAATACAGTTTGTTGTTGTCATCATTATCTAAATTATCATCATCGTCATCATCATCATCGTTATTGCCATTATCATCGTTATTGCCATTATCATTGTCATTATTATTATCATTATTTTCATCATCTTCATCATCATCATCTTTGTCATTATCATCATCATCTTTGTCATTATCATCATCATCTTTGTCATTATCATCTTCATCATTATCATCTTCATCATCGTCATCATCATTATTACAATCACCATAATTTGTTTGTATGTTTATCTTTTTGTGTTTATGTTTTAGTAATACTTATGTTGGGGAAAGTTTCGATGCTAAAAAAACTTCAGATGGTGAAAAGTTGGAGTTAGCCTCAATTGATGAGGTAAGTAATATCCATTTGTTTTTAAATTTTTGTTATTAGTAAGTATATTGGGTAAGGTGTGGTCCATAGTTTTTATATCAGTTTTTATACTATTATTATTACTAGTATTTGGTTGTGACTTATGGTATTACATGTGTGCGTGTGTGTGTGTGTGGGGCTATATATGTGCGTGTGTGTATGTGTGTGTGTGTATATATATATATATATATATATATATATATATATATATATATATATATATATATATATATATATATATATATATATATATATATATATATATTTAAACATCTTCGCTTCCAACAAGGCTGCAAGCAACCACTAATTAGTGTTGAAAGTTATGGGAAGAGAAAAGATAAAGATTATAGAGCAAGGTAATGATTGATGGATGACTTAAAAGATTGCAAATTATATAAATCAGGAAAGCAAGATTAAGGAAGCGAATTCGAATGAACTGATATTCGAGGAAAAAAACTAGAGGAATAAGAGTTTTTGGAGCACTAAGGGACAGTCACAGAAAAAGGATGAGACTTGAATGACGAGTAACACAAGAATGAATTTTAGTAGATGGTATAACAGGCACTAGTTCTTTAGAGCAGTGCCCATTATATTTAGAAAAGAGAGTAGAAAAGAGAAAGAGAAGCAACATTACGACAATGTGATAATGGTTGAAAGTTGGCTGCAGGAGCAAGTCCAACTACGTTTACAATTCGTTTTTGCACCTTGTCTAAAAAAGAAAAGGCATCATTAAAACATCCGCCCCGGATATGGCAACAGTATTCCATACAAGGCCGGATTTGAGATTTATAGAGATAGAAAATAGAATTTAGAGTAAGAAAGTGTTGAGCTTGATAAAGAGACTTTAGCAGATGCTAATTTTGCAACGGATTTGATATATGATTTCCAAGAAAGATAAAGAAGTAAGAGTTTATCTTAAAAGATGAAGGGTAGATGATTCATTGAGTACATTACCGTTCATAAAAAAAGTTATTTGAATGATCTTCAACTGGCTTGGCTGGAATAGATAAATTATCTATAAAACGTTTTTATGTCACTAGATTTATAGTAAGCAAATTACCTATTCTTGGGAATATCTAATCAATATTTTAAAAAACCCAAGTTTTATTTTAATAATATTGATTTCGGTGCACTAAAGTAACTGATTATTTAAAAATCTTACATTTTAAAAGATAATTATAAATGTGTTTTTAAATATTTGTTTTAAATATAATTAAATAGAACCATCATTGAAACCATAAGAATACTGTAATAACCTACCTCTTACATTCACTAATTTTTACTTATAAAAAAATTTAACATTAAAGTCTGCAATTTTCTAGCAACTTTAATTTTTATGTGCCTAAAAACATAATACTGTTTATTACAGCTATGAATACATACAATATCAAAGCTTAAAAACATGTAACACTTTCTTCCTATATCATAGTACATGTAGTACATATGTTACAACATGCAGTATATTGGTTAGTATATGTAGTACATGTCAGAATATGTGGTACATGTTCTGACATATGTACTACATATACATGACATATTCTGACATATGTACATATATATATATATATATATATATATATATATATATATATATATATATATATATATATATATATATATATATATATATATATATATATATATATATATATTTTAATTTTTTGATTTAGAGTTCAAAGATTTCTTTTCCTTTGTGCATGAGAAACCTTCATGAAGGACTACGAAAAGAGCATCATCTAAAGCATAATGGAAGATTACAGTTAGGTTTGTTTGTTAAGGTGAGTTTTAAGTTTATATTTAAAAAAATAAATTTTCTTTATTTTAGTAATAAAATTCAGTTACAAGTAATAGATTTTTTTTTTGAAATTATTAAATTTTTTTCAACTGATTAAGATAATGATAATTCTTTATGTAGTTTGTTTTTTATATTATTTAATTTATTTCTTATTATAATATTTCTTATACTTCTTAATTCTTATTATACTTTTTAATTGTGATTTGAATAATAAATGGTAAAGTTTATTAATTTCAAGTTTTCAGTGAAATTTAAGAATAAATACTTTAATTGTAAGTCAGACAAATGACAAACTAATTGATAGAGGTTCAAGTTCTGCTGTTAAAGCAAGTCCAGCAAACAACATTATTAGATAAACCATGTTTATTGTATTTATATGTCTGAAATGAGGTGTTTAATAAGATGGTTAACAAATTCAGGACTAATACTAAGAGGAGTGGGGAACACAGAGTTGAAGAGTGTGGAATGCAGAGTGGAGGAAATAAACATTAAGAAAAAATTGTAAAGCTCTTTGCTTAGGCATCAAACAATTACAAACTATACTGGGTTGTTCGCCGAAAAACAAAACTTGCTAAAATTTCACATCTTTATCTACCGTAATAGAATTGTTATTGCGGAAGTTTCACATGCGAAAATGCACATTCTGTAACGCACTATACGAAAATATCAATAAATAAAATTCCGTAATAAAGCATTGCAAAAGAAAACTTGTGAAACAAATCATTTCGTAAGAATACTTACAAAATAGTTCCTTACAGAAGGAGCATTCCGGAATGTGCAGTTACAAAAAAGACGCAAAAGATTTTATGTTACGATATATTTAAGATATAAACTGTTAACAGTTTAAATAATAAATTATAAAATTATAAAAAAAATGTTGTTAAATGATTCTTGAAATGTTTATACAAATATACATATATATATATATATATATATATATATATATATATATATATATATATATATATATATATATATATATATATTATATATATATATATATATACACACACACATACATATATATACAGTAAATTCCCATTAAGTTGGACAGATAAATAGTACCACTTAGGGAATGTCAGATTTAAGCATAGCTCTTGGTATTTATAGAACGTTCAAGGAAAATTGAAAAACTTTCCAACTTAGTAAAAGGGGCTGTCCATAATTGATGTCTGTGATTTTTCTCAATTTTTAAACCCCTCTCCCCTCTTTGTCAACTTTTCGCAAAAACTTTCGCAAAAAAAAAAAATATCCCCCCCCCCCCCTTCTTAAAGTAACATTAAAGATATGTGTAAGCACCATTAATTTTTTCTGGTAAAAAGATAACAGAATTCTACTGTATATACTCATTGTTTTTTTTTATAAACATAACGCTTATAGGCTAAGATTTGGAAAAAAAATAAGCATATGTAAGCATATTCCTGAGCCTTGATAAACCATTTAAAAAATTTTATTTTTATTTAATTAAAAACTTTAAATAGATATATTTCTAAATTTAAACCAACAAAAACCAAAGTTTATAACAACGTTAATTCAGCTACATTAAAACCAAAACAAAAATACAGAGCATAAGTCAACTTTTTATTTTTTTTATACCCATTAACCTTTAGTAACGTGACACTTTTAGAAATTATTGAAATAGGTATATTTTATTAGAGATATGCTTAAGCCTAAGCATATTTTTGAACCTCTTTTTACTATTTGCTTAAGCATATTCGAACCTGTTTTCAAAAATTTCATATGCTTTAAAAAAACAAAAAAAAACATGTATATTCCTACCCATTATTCTTATATTTGCTATACGTAATGAGTTCAAAAAACATCATTATATATATTTATTATGGCATGTTTCGTAAGTTTATTTCCGTTAAGAACTCTTTCGTATGTTGTGATGCAAAATACTTTCGTTTCGAAAGAAATTTTATTTTTTATCAATATTTCTAAAAATAAAACCATAAAAATTTAATGTCATTTTACTCAAAAAAAAAATTCATTATAAACATTTTGGGATTTAAAGATGTTAATTTCTACAATTAAAATCTGTCTGGCAAACAAATTTTCTCTATAGACTTCAAAACGTCGTTTGGCAAAAATGTTTGTTTGGCAAGTGCGACTTCCGAAACCGCTAATTTTGTATGTTGCAAAATAGTTTTATTTTATATGTCAACTTGCGAAATGCTAAATTTTGGAAGTAGCATCGCAAAATGAATATCGGCGATATTAAATGTTTTGTAACATTCGGTACGAAAAAATATAATTTCTCGTTCTCAATCTCCTTACGAAAGAATGTTGTTTTTCTGGAATTGCACGAAATCCTCCGGTTAACAACCCTAAACTATACCAATATTTAAACATTGCTTATGTGTATGTATATGTACTTAATATTGTATATGAAATACATATAATGTTTGATGTAAATATATGAAATTTAATGTAAACATATAATGTAAATATATGAAATACAATATTTTACTAATCTGATAATACACAAGGAAAGATAATAAGATCCTATAAAAATAAAAGACCAGAAAAAGACATCAGAAGTCTTATTGTTATTGTATAAATATGTAAATTTGAATTTAGGTTTTTAAGTTCGTGAATTACTATGAGTTAAATATTACTTTAAAATATTTTTGAGAATTTGATTTTTTATTTTTTTGAGTTTATGACTTTTTGGTAATGACTAGTTGTTTTTTCTATTATCACATTAATAAGATTACACTAGTTTTCATCTATTGCATGGGTTTTTTACCTCTCCTAAAAAGAAGTTAGTTATATGCAAAGAACCTCTTTATTTTGTTTCTTAAATCTAATGACCAGACAACATTCCTGACACATTACTGCAAAATAATTCTTCAGATGTCTCTTTGATTTGCTCAAAATATTTAACAAGTGTTTTCCTATCCGCTGAAAAATGGCATTTGTAATTCCTATTTTGATAACTCTTGAAGTTGCGATGACTGTCATTCTAGTCTTTTTTTTTTTTTTTTTTTTTTCTTTTATTAGCTAGACTTTTAATTCTTAAATAAACAGAGATCTATTTTTTACTTACAATAGTTTTTTACAAAATAATTTTCTAATAAGAATTATAACAATTTTTTAATCCATTTTTTCATTACAGTTAACTTTTTTTCAATAGTAACTTTCATTTTTTTTATTGCCATTTTTACAAAAGCAACAGACAACTTTCTTGAAAGATATTAGTTTTTTATACAAATACCTGCTAGGTTTCTTAATATGCATTTTGCAAGGCATGCATTTTAGGAATTTATTTTGGTTTTATCTTCATAATAGATCTCAATTTGTTTCTAATGATATTTATATTCATTTATTGTACAACATATATTGTACAATATAAATTGGTACAAAATATATTTTTACTATTTTTCAAAAATTTTTTGCCTATCTCATTTTGTCTTTTTTTTCATTTAATTCAATTGTATTTCAATTACGTTTTTTTCAATTATAAATATCTATCAACATATATGCTTGTTTATATGCTTATGGCGACAAAAACACGTCATATTAAAAATCTTTTCAGTTTACATTATTTACATTATTACATAAATAAAAATAGTTACTCAGATAAATTAAATGAATGTAAATAGGTTCCCAAAAAATGCAAAATTAAAATATGTGAAAATAAAGAAAAAGATATTATTTTAAAACTTTTGAAAATTTACAAATAAATATAAATAACTACAAAATAAATTGTTTTTTCAAAGTTATATTTAGAAGTTTAACTACATGGTAAATTCAAATCATTAAATTTCGCAAACTTCTGCAGTATTGACAGCAAAATTTTGCTTATTGATGAAGTCTTATTCGTTCGTCTTGATTTGCTTCCTTTTTCAGGATTGATGCCGAAAAATGCACTTGAACGTTCAATAATATATGTATAAGCAATTGATGTTTGAAAACATTCTCATCAATAAATAAAAAATACCATTAAAATCAAATGCAATATAAATTTTAGAAAAATTAAATAAATTTAATTCAATATAACATAAACATAATATATCGTTAACAAAATTCTAATATTGATGAAGCTTCTTTTAGATATGGTATATTGAAAATATATAAACTGGAAAACAAAGAACAAAATAACTTGACAAAATTGGTCATCAACCACAACAATGCAATCAATTACCAGCATGAATCGATTTGCTGTAAATAGCAAATTTCCTAAAAAAAGAATGCAAGTTGACCTTACGAAAATCCACTTAAGTAAATGTAAAGAAAAATGATAGAGTTCATACTTTTTTAGCAAAATATGTTTTAAGTTTTTGATTTTCAAAAACTTAAAACATATAAGAACTTGTAATTCAACATACCATAAACTTTTCATCATCTAATGCTTTTATCAAGAGTTCACCAGCATTCACTCCACACATTAAAACATCAAAGTGATGTAGCAAACCATCAAACTAAATATAAAAAATCAATTTAAATACAAAGATATACTAAAACTAAATAAAATAAACTTCTACACAAATCAAATTGAATACTATAAAAATGAAAGATCTATTTATTTATCATTATATAGATTAATATATACTGGTTAATAATATAAGTTATTTTATTTTTAAATAAAAAGAACTTACTTTACTGTAAATAAATTGGAGAATTTTATCAATAAATCATTTGACAAGATCTTTCCATTTATTTTAGTTCCTTGTAAATAGTAATGGAGTTCTTTAGGGCTGTTTGAAACACTGAGAACTGGTTCTCGGTTTAAGTAAGATAGTCATAATGGTTAACTAATTGTAACGTTAAACTGTCATGACCCCTACCAATTACTGTGGGACCATATTCATCTATAAATAATTTGGAATATTTGGTATCCATTGAAGATGCAATTACATCTAAATATTTTTTAATGGTGTAAGCAAACAGGAAGAACATCATTCATAATAATGCTTATAGTTGCACAACGATGTGCTGTTGAAGATCTTTCTCCAGCTGCAAATATACCCTGTGCCTCTTTAAACATTTTGGCCCAAGGTACAACAAATCTCAAATGCCAATCAGCAGCACTTATATGTTTAATCTTCATTGCTAGACAGAATTGAAACTATATTTAAAATTGAGCAATTAAATATTTAAAGAACACTTTAAATTAAACATTTTATTACTTACTATGTTTTATTAACAACTTTTTTTAATAATTTACTCAAATTAGTTGAGTTATTTTTCACTTCAACTGTGGGCATCATTTGCATGCTGGATTGTGTATAGATATTATCTATATCACTAGCTGTGATATAGATAATATTTATATCACAGCTAGCTTAAGAACCTAGCTAGCTAGGTTCTTAAGCTATATGATATAGTATATATACTGTATCATATAGCTGAATATAGTTATGATAGCTTAAATATATCTAAGATATAGCTGAACAGCTATATCTTAGAAATATCTTTAATATAGCCTGAAGCTTCAGACTATATCTTCGAAGATATCAAACACGCATTTTATATATTCAATCTTATATCCTTATATTATAAATAAAGTGCAACAAGAAATTTCATTGAAAAAAATTATATAATTTTATTAATTACAGGATCAATTATTAAAACATATACAAATATTTCAAATAGAAATTAAGAACTAAACATTAAAAAATATATATGGCACATAAAATCTCTCCAAAATTTCACAGTAATATACCGTGAAGTAGTTAAACAGCGCCGTAAATTAGTGTTCACGGCCAAGGTATGGTAATATTAACGGTATTGTACCGTAAAACGCATTAATGGTGCAATACCATGTAATCACGGTATAGTACCGTGAATTTCACAGTAAAGTTTTACAGTGTACACCAAAAAAGAAAATGAACAAAAAAGATGAAAAGTCATTTAAGTCTTTTATCAGCATTTAATAATAACAAATAACAGTTATCAATAATGAGCAATAACAATATCAAATTAACAAACATTGCAATAACAATATCAAATTAATAAACATTTCAATAACAATATCAAATTAATAAACATTTCAATAACAATATCAAATTGACACCAAAAGAATTTAGTGATATATTTTTATTAAACAACATCAACACAACTATCAACAACATTAGGGTTCGGTGTCAAAATAAACAGAATAAATAACTATATCGACTTTCATATTAGCGAAAAAATTAGAAGAAAAGACTAAACATTTTTATTTTTTAACATTTTGTATTTACTATACTACTTGTATCTTATATTAAAAACATTTCTATTCACCAGCAATGGTAAAAGACATAGTCATAGACATAAAATAGAATTTACAGAATATAATATAAAAGAAATACAATTTTTAGAGGAAAAATAGTTAAAAAATCTAATTTTTTTTTTATGAAAACAACTTGAATTTATTTACATATTTAAAAGTACACAATTTATATATCGATTTCAATCTAAGATTACTAAAATAAGTTTCAACATTAGTTGAAGTTTAATAAATATCTACTTAAAAATAATTTGTGAGTATCTCTAGTGTAATAAACTGTTTAAAATAAAATAAAATATATAATCATCAAAATAAATAAAATATATAGCAAGTGATTTAAAAAAATTTTTAATTTATTATATTTTATTATATTTTTTATATTTACCTAAAATTAATTTTTTTGTTATTGGATTTTTCATTTATTTTTCTTTAAACATATTTTTATAAAATATGATTTTAGGCAGCTGGGTTAACCTTAGATGAAGCTTTGCAATACTGGAGGACTGAATTCACAAAGAACATGGATGTTGAAAAATTTGAGAAACAGTATGCATATAATATTCGTCATAGTTATGGTAAAGAAGGCAAACGAGCCAATTATACCCCTTACAGTTGTCTGAAAATTATAACATCCAACCCTCCTGGTGCAGGAGATTATCATGGTTGTCCTTTTAAATACAGTGATGCAGACATACTTCAAAGAAGACTTCAAACATACAAGATTCCAAACGATGCAGTAAATGAGGTATTGTAATTTTTAAATTTCATATGTTTTTAAAAAGTGTTTATTATTATATTAATAATTAATACTTCTACATTGTTATCAGATTGTTATTAAAGCATTTAAAAAAAAGTAAAAAATTTTAAAACTGGTGTAGCAGGTAAATATTACCTAACAGTAATTCTCACTGTATAGGTAACCTGAAGGTAACTAACACTGTACAGTGCACCCTGCCTTGGTGCTATTCACTATACATTATTTCATATATTTTAGAAGACCGCCAACCTCCCTCAATCTTAGAAGACTACCAACCTCTCTCAATTATAGTACCAAATTCATTAGGGAAAAGTGGGGTGCCATATTTTCTGGAGCATCATAAAACATCGTTGTGAGGCATCTTAAGAGTTATAAAAACAAATTGATTGATTGAAAGAAAATTTAAATAGAACTAGAATTTAACTAATAAACATTAACTAAAGCTATTTGATAAGTCATTAGATATCAATAGGCCTGTAAAAGGTAAAAATTTGTGTTTTTTCAAAAACAATGATTATTATAGTATTTTATTATTTTTTAAAGTTACTAAGTTTTAAAGTATTCAATGTCTCTTATTGCTTCAGATTATTAAACAAATTGATGAAAAACAGTTATTTGCTATCTATATATGTATAAATGTGTGAGAAATAAACAAACAGCAACTTAATACATCATTTGTACCCTTCGAAACTGTATAATAGTACTTTGTTGTACTGTAAACAATAATTATATTAACATTTCATTAAATATTTATAACTATTTCAAATATTATGTAGATATATTACTAGGAGATCCAATTTTGGTACAAATTTATTTACACTCTAGAAGGACCTATAAGAAATTGAATTACCTGCTTCCTAAAAAACTTGATTTGGACCATTGATTGTGTTTAATGGGTAATAATTGTTAATAAAACACTTTTTTTATATTACCTTTAAAAGAAAGATGCATTACAAAAACCCAATGTGTACTCCATTGTGCTCTACTGATTCTTATTTGTTAAAATTTTGTTGACATTAAACAAAAACTGATGTTTTAGAAAATAGTAAAAAGAGGCCAATGAATAACAACAAACTATACATACATTGCACAGTGAGCATTGTATACTAGCAATTTTTTGTTTTTGTTTTGCTGGCAGTTCTCTAAGTGAATTGATAACAGGGTCATATGTTATTAAGAACATATTCAGCAAACCCATATTTGTTGAAATACTTGACTTTTTACTGGATGTTCTCGAAAACAATTTTTATTTTGTGCTTTTTAAGATTCTTCCAAGAGTTGGCCAATTAGAAAAACACACAACTTTATAACTTCTGTACTATGCATTAAAATATTGTGCACTATTACCACGAATATAAATCTAAATATAAAGTCCTAGTTTCAGAACAAATTTTTTCAAATTTGATACAATTAATGTCACAAAATAGTGTTCTTAATAAAAAATATTTTAATTGATTTAATATCTAATCCTCTAATCTCTCCTCCCTTTTCTTTAATGTCTCTGCTGTTTCTTTAATCTATCTGCTGTTCTTTAATCTCTCCGCTCTTCTTTAATGTCTCCGCTCTGCTTAAAATAATTATTTGCTTATTGTGGTTTTCCCCCACTCTATTTTGGTGTATGACAAAAAAATAATTATGTTGATATTTATGTTATTTCTATTTTGTTTCATCTTCATTATTTAGTAAGCAGAAGTGAATAGAATATTAGAAATTATAATATTATAGAAATAAGTTTTAAATTATAATATTATAGAAATTAGTTTTAAATTAGGCATTTAAATATACTTATTATATAATATACTTAATTTGCAAATTTAAATAGATATGCTGATTTAATGAACTTTCTTATTACTTACACAGATTTCCACTGATATTGCTTCCAATAGGGTGGACAGTTTCAATTAAAACAGACTAACTTTAACCAAAGCTATATTATTTACAAGAAAGTTGTTTTTATATAAAAAGATTTATTAAAAATACATAAGAAATGAATTTAACATAAATTGTTGTTCTTGTTCAATGTCATTGAAAATTTTTTTTAAACATAATTCTTTTTATTCTGATTTACTTCCAACAAGGCTTTAGCTGATAGAGAAGATAAGAGATGATATATGATGATATGAGATGAGATGATAACTCCTTTGAGCAGTGATAGTATTTATAGAAAAGAGAAGAGGTGCAACTTTACAACAATGGAAAAGAGGCTCAAGCTTAGCAGATAGAGCATGTCCTACTACATTTACAATGCATTTTTGGACCTTGTCTAGAAGAGAAAGAGCATGATTAGAAAAACCAGCCCAAATATGGCCACAGTATTCCATATAGGGACAGATAAGAGATTTGTAGAGGTAGAGGATGGAATCAGGAAAGAGAAAAGGCCAAGCGCTATAAAGAGAAGCAACCTTAATAGATACTAATATAGCAATCAATTGTATATATGGTTTCCATGAAAAGTCAGTAGTAAACAATAATCCATGAAGATGTAAAGAAGAGGACTCAGTGAGTATTTGCCATTTTTTAATATAGCAATGTCAACAGTACTACGGTAGTTGTTTGCAGTAAATAACTGAATTTTGTTGGAGTTAAAATTTACAAGCCACTGTGTACCCCAATATGTTACAGAAGTATGATCAGATTCAAGATTGGCTGTCTGTTCTAAGCGATCAAAAAGAGAAGACTTTTTGTCAAGACAGGAATATAAAGTTTAGTCATCAGCAAAAAGAGCTACTTTAGATGTAAGGTTGTCAGGAAAATCATTAATGTAGATAAAAAACAAAACAGGACCAAGGATAGGACCTTGAGGTACCCTAGAAGTGACTGGAAATAAAGAAGAGTGTTGGGCTTCAAGGATGACTTTAATAAAGCAGTTAGAAAGAAATGATTTGATAATCTCAAAAACTTTCCCAGATACACCGTATGAAATAAGCTTATGGAGAGGACCACCATGACAAACTTTGTCAAAAGCCATAGATATGTCAAGAGTAATAGCCCTAGCCTCTCTGCCTCCATCTAATGCACAATAAAATCTTTCAGTCACATCAGTTAGCAAGTCAGCCGTAAAGTGAGAGAATCCATTATGCTAACCAAAAAAAAAAGAAAGATTTAGTTTTACTAACTAAAACTTCTATAGTTTTTACAGGTTCGAATTTATTATCAGACACCTCATCACATGTTTTTAGGAGTAATTACAATATTTTTTTGAAAGGTTTTATGTTTGAACTGTGATATTTGGTGTTTCACCATTACTTTGTTTTAGCTGTTAAAGTCCTTTATTAATACATATTTTAATAACTTGATATGGACTTTTCCAAACAAATTTTTCTTCATATCTTTTTTTATCAGCCATCCTAAAATTTTTTTACATTCTAAAAACTAGAACTTGATCAAATAGTCTAACTCGCTTTCAGACCAAATCGTTTACCTTCTCTACTTGATTTATGTCTTGTTTCTGATCCTAGTTAGTACTTAGTTTCTCCACATTCACCTTTAGGTGGTTCTGATCATGGTTTGATCTCTCTAAAACTATTATCTCATTCCTCTCCATCATCAGAATCCCCCTATCATCGTACCTCTTAAACTACCTTAAAGGGATCCCCAACTGCCGAGGCAAGTTGTGTTCATATAAAATAAAATTTAAAAAAAAAATATTTGGGCTAAATTTTTTTGATTAAAACTATATAATGAATGCACACCATTAAATTTAAAATTCAAATTTTAGTCGAAGCTCACCATCTCCATTTTTTTATGGTTCTCGGAGTCTGTATAATTTAGCCGCAATCTGCAGATTTGATAATTTATTCAATGCGTGTTTAATTCATAACAGTTTTGGTATATGACGTCAGCGTATAAATTTTTTCCTTCAAGATGTCGTATTATTGTTTTGCCAAAATCACCAAATCATGTTAATTGCATAACTTTTTACTAAATCCCAAAAAAAAGTTTATGATGCAATTAAAAATTAAATTTATAATATTTATAAAAATAAAAATTTAATAGATAACAAATAAATACAGTAAACGTAGTGGTTTAAACTAAATACTAAAAGAATAATTTTACAAAAGCGTATAAAATAATTTAAAGTATAAACTGAAAAAAAAACGAATAAAATATATGAACTTGAATAAAATATATGAACCAAACTAAGTAGAAAATAAATATTAAACAACTTATTTTACTAATAACCGTTCAAATCAAACTAAATTAAAGTTAAAACAAGTATTTGTACTAAAATATACAAGAAAGTGT
This sequence comes from Hydra vulgaris, assembly GCF_022113875.1. Lineage (NCBI taxonomy): Eukaryota > Metazoa > Cnidaria > Hydrozoa > Anthoathecata > Hydridae > Hydra > Hydra vulgaris. Next base: position 3,017,174 of record NC_061157.1, on the reverse strand, counting down.
ATAAAATATAAATATAAAACAAAGAATCGCATTGAATTGTTTGCTATCAGCCGAACAAAAATCTTTTTGTAGCAACCGCACAATTTTTGAATAACATTTGAATAGCATAACATTGACAATTAATTAAAATACGATAATAATAAAGTTTTTAACACGCATCATTAAACAATAATAAATGCAAAGTGCTTAAAACTATTGTTTTTGAAAGTAGTAGCTAAAACATTAAGTCCAAAACAAACCTCATTTAATCAATAAAAATAATATTTTTTCTTCAAAATACTTTGGTAATTACTTAACTAAATACTTAACACTTCTACAAGTTAAGTTTTACAGTGTTAACGATTTATTTTATAACTAAATTTAAAGTTTTTTTCTAAAGGATCCTTTAAGATTTATTAACTTTGTGATAACTTTTTTATAATTACGCATTATAGCTCTTGTTTTTTCTTGATTATGATTAAACCTTTAGAACAAACAAATTCTATGTGTCTAGAATGGTAATTTATGTACAAAACAAGATAAATTGTAAAGCATTCTTGAAAGCCCCTACCAGTGGCTTGCGGTAGTGAAAGAAATGTAAATTAAATATAAAATGAACAACTGTATTGAACCATATGAAAACGAAAAACCACATCATGCTGCCTTTATTTTTTCTCTGCCTGCGAAATAATCACAAAATATGTATGTGTCATTATTATGGCTGGCTTCTACAACAAAGTAAAAATTAAAAATTTATAAATATAAATATATAAATATATTTGTATAATTTTTTACTGTCACAAATATTTTTTTGATTTAGTAAAAAATTATACAAATATTTGATTTTCTGATAGTAGTAGAAAAAATACTTATATCTTTGAAAAAAACAACAAAAAAAAAACGTTATCTTAAAAAGATATTGCGATGACATCGTATACTGAAACTGTTATGAATTAAACACGAATTGAATAAATTAAGTCTGCAGATTGCGGCTAACATTATACAGACTCCGAGAACCAAAAAAAAAAATGAGACGGCAAGCTTCAACTAAAACGTGAATTTTAAATTTAATGGTGTGCATTTATTATATAGTTTTAATCAAAAAAATTTAGCCCAAATGCTTTTTTTTTTTAATTTTCTTTTATATGAACACAACTTGTCTCCGCAGTTGGGGATCCCTTTAAAGCTGACTGGGGCTCTTTCTGTGATTTTCTTTGTGATGGCTCTTGAGTAGAAATCTTTTGTCTTCCTGCTGACAAATGTGCTTCTTATATAACTTCTTGGATTCAGGCTGGCATGGAACCTTTTATTCCTTCTCAATATTTCCAAGTCAATTCTCAATCTTTTCCATGGTTTTCCTCACATTGTGTTGCTGCAATATCCAATCGAAACCATTACTTTCATATCTACCAGCAAAACAATTCTCCAGAAAGCAGACATCTGTTTACTATTGCTAGAAACAATTGTAAAACGGTTTTGTCTATCCCCAAAGCCAGCTATTTTCAGGTCACAAATACTCATATTTTATCTCAAAAATTAGGTTCTCTTGACTTCTGGAGAATCTTTAACAATATCTATAATAAGGGCAAATCTGTTCCACCTCTCTGGTATGGTTCTGATTTCATCACCTCACCTCAAGTCAAAGCTGAATTGTTTGCTAAAAATTTGATCAATATTGTCTCTTGATTCCACTAGTTACATTCTACCTGATATTACCGACAAACAGGTTGATTCATTGCTTGACATATGTATTACTCCAGCTTTTGTATCTAAAGTGATTTCGTGCTTAAAGGTTGTCCATAAATCACGCAATTTTCAGCCGTTTTTGACCACTCCCTTACCCCCTTACTCCCTTACATCCCTCGTCACAAAATTGTAACACTTTAGTAACAAGTTTTGTATGAGTTGTCACAAAGCCACTGTCATTCTCCCCCCCCCTCCCTGCCCGCCTTCCTTAGAGTGCAACATTTTATGGAGTACCCCTTAGACTCTTCTACAGCTTGTGGTCCAGACAGCATACCTGTTATTGTCTTGCAGAGGTGTTCTCCCGAGCTGTCATCTATACTTTCAAAACTATTTATTAAGTGCTTATCAGAGTCTTGTTTTCCAGCATGCTGGAAAGCGGCATCTGTTATCCCTGTTTTCAATAGTTATGGAGAGCCATCTGACTCGTTTAACTACCATCCCATTAGTCTGCTTCCTATCATAAGCAAGATTTTTGAATTTTAATTAATAAACACTTAATCTCTCATCTTGAATCTAATAATTTACTTTCTGATCATCAATATGGATTTCGATCTTTTTATTTTACAGTCGATTTGCTAACAGTTTGCTAACTGAAGGTTTTATTGTACAGATAAAACAGAGGTGGTGAGGTTAAGGCTATTGTTCTTGACATTTCTAAACTTTTTGATAAAGTTTGGTATGCTGGTCTTCTCTATAAGCTTTCTTCTTACTGTGTATCGTGTAGCATCATTAAGATTATTGAATCCTTCCTTTCCAATCTTAGTATAAAAATTGTCCTCGATGGAAAGCACTCTTCTTCAAATCCTATAACTTATATAATAGACGCGACTCTGAGGAGATGTTTATTACTTATCACTACACTAATTATGTTTACACATTAGCATTAATGTTTTTTTTCCATTATTAGCCCTTTCATTGTTGTTAGCATATTTTTAATTTGTTGAATGGTTTTTTGTTTTACAAATTGTTGACTGGTTATGTATTTCTTGTATATTTTAGTTCATATTGGTATTTTTAAAACAATTTTTTTATTTTTTATTTATATATATATATATATATATATATTTTATTATTGTTTGTTTTTATTTTTTTTTATTTTTTTTATTGTTATTATGGTTGAGTACTGTTTTGGTTGTATAGCTTGTCTTATTTATTTTTAAATATTCCTCTATTAATCTTTATTTTTGTCTTGACAACTGTCAAAATATGCTTTGTCTAATAAATAATTCTCCTTTATTCTAATGTACTTCATTTCTTCCCTCAGGTGTTCACTGCTTGTGTGTGACCATTCGGAGAATTTTATATGCCAAAGTTTTTAAATAATATGGATTTCGATCTTCTTGTTCTACAGTCGATTTGCTAACAGTTTGCTAACTGAAGGTTTTATTGTACAGATAAAACAGAGGTGGTTAAGGCTATTGTTCTTGACATTTCTAAACTTTTTGATAAAGTTTGGTGTGCTGGTCTTCTCTATAAGCTTTCTTTTTACTGTGTATTGTGTAGCATCATTAAGATTATTGAATCCTTCCTTTCCAATCTTAGTATAAAAATTGTCCTCGATGGACAGCACTCTTCTTCAAATCCTATAACTTCAGGGGTTCTTTATGGTTCTATCCTTTGCCCTATAGACTTTTTAATTTACATTAACCATCTTCCAGATATTTTCACATCTAAGGTGGAATTGTTTGCTGATGATACTATGATTTATTTTTGTTTTGATAAGAAGCCATCACTCTCTGATTGCTTGGAGGGAGCATTTGAGCTTAAAAAGGATCTCACTTTCTTTCCTGATTCATATAATTTGCAATCTTTTAATTTTTCTGTCACTCGTTAACTTGCTCCATAAACTTCATCTTTTCTCTTCCAGTAACTTCCAACTCTAGTAGTTGTTGCTTTTAAAAGTATTGTAAGTTCAAAAAATTACTTAATTCCATGGTTAAATTATTAATTAAAAAAGAATTGAAAACATCTCAAATAAAATAGATTTAAAAAAAATACTTTATTATGAAAACATTTTGGCAATTGGATTGATTTTGAAATCAGGTTCCTTAATAAAAAACCAACTTAAATATCTCATTTAAAGAGCAAAATTGTTAATAACACTTTTAAAAAATAATAATAATAATTTAAGATTTAAGTAATGGAATTATAGTAATATGTTATCTTGGCTTTTAATATTAAAAGCAGTTAGGTAGATTTATGAAACTACCTATAATCATTTTTAATGATAGACACTAATAGAAAGGTAAACCAAGTTGTCTATCAATACAAAGCATTACAACAAAGTACATTACGACAACTCAACTTAATTTCTCCGTGCAGTGGCCTTGCTTGTCAAGGTTCGTGTTTCAGAGTTAAAGAGTTGCGAGAGGGTTGTACCACGATTTACAACAACAACAACAAAAAATGAGTAGCCTCCTCGACTGTAGTGGCCCCTTCGGGCCTTGGGGAGGTGAATAGTTTAAAAAAAAAAAAAAATTACATAGATAGCAAATAGCTTAACATATTTGTATAATCACATTGCATCACACTAAATATTAACATACATGTGTTTTCTATATAATTATGAAAAACTAGACAACATAATCTAGATATACAACAGTCACGCCTCTGTAGTGCTATCCACCTGCTGTCACAATGACAGTACACCACTAGGGTGGCAAGGGTGACAGTCGGCTAAGTACACCACTTAGCATGCAAGAGTGACAATCTTCCTCTACACCATTTTACTTTTATTTTAAAAATGAATTTTAGTTATAAAAAATAGCCAGCTAGTAATAGTCTAGCTCTACACACACTGCAAGTCACTTGCTTGGCTAGTTTAACAGCCTAGCTCTACATGCGTTGCAAGTCCCAACACTTGCTTGGCTAGTTTCACGATCTAGCTTTACACGATTGGCTATTGATTATAACACTAATAACTATTTAAAATCAGTTATAGCGTAAAGTAACAAAAAGCTGTTGTGTTATTTTTTTTGAAATTTTTTTTATAAAAATGTTTAATAGTAAAACAATCATTTATAAATTAAGTATATTTGTAAGTAAAGCATTTTTGTATAGCATTTATTAAATTATTCAAAAGTAATGTTATTTTTTTAATTTGATTTTTAGAATTTTGTACAGAATTTTTGGAACAATATTTGTTCACTTTTATAAATCATCCAATTTTTTTTTATAAATAGGTTAGGTGGCTTATGCAATATGGAAAAAAAATAGCGTTAAAGTAAATGAAAAGTTAATATTAACTAAATATTAATTACTAAAATCATAACATACATACAAATTGTGATAGCCAACCTTAAATTTTGATAACTATTGTGATAGTCAACTATGAATTTTGATAACTATTGTGATAGCCAACTATGAATTTTGATAACTATTGTGATAGCCAACTATGAATTTTGATAACTATTGTGATAGCCAACTATGAATTTTGATAACTATTGTGATAGCCAACTAGGAATTTTTCGAAATGAAAAATCTAAAGAATATAAATTAAGAACAATAAAAAATATAACATTGTTTGTGTAATATTTTTCAACTACCATACCTTAAATGGAATGTTTATCAATATTGAAAAACAAACTGTTAAATGCTCTAGTTCTTGAACATGCAACATATAGATAAAACACATTAGAGAGAGACACAGTTTTTTTAGATATACACCAACTTTATCAAATGTTTGACCTTGGTTTTTATTAATTCTCTTTGAATAAGCCAATCTGACTTAAAACTGATGATGTTTCAGAACTAAAGATAAATTAGAAGATAAATTAGCAAAACTACAACACGCCCTGGTCCAACATTATGATTGTTTCCAAGGTTATTTCTGCTTGCTTCTCAGTTTGTTTTGGTTATTTCTGATGAAAGCAAGACGCTGCCCTTCAATTTTGACACATGCATTAACAGCATATTGCTGAAATAGTTTTTTGCCATAAAGTATTGAACAGAAATTTTTTCTTACTGAAAGTTTGTAATTGTAAAACTGAGATAATGTTACATAATTTCTAACCAGTGTTGCATGTTCAGGGTTTTGCACCAATTGATTATGCCAACCATGACTTCTATCAAGCAAAAATGGATAAACTATAGGATCTAAGTTAGCTGACATACTCGATATAATTTTTAGAGGATGACCTCTTAGGTAAATGACAAGTTCCCTGAAAACAGGTGGAGCACCATCTTCACTAACTAATACGGTTGCAACTTCATTATGTGAAGGCAGATTATAACGACGTTTATTCTGCCCTTTAAGTAAAGATATTTTTACAACTGAGACTGAGTGACCTTTTATAGCTACTTGATGAACTTTTTTATCTTCTACTTTAGCCATGTTTTTAAATGCAAGAGCATATGGGTTCACTTAAATTACTATAGTTTGCTATTAAAAGATTAAATCACATAAGCAAAGATCATTGTCACATTTTTGCTTTCTAAAATTGTGGGTCATAGGTATACAGTTGACAATATGTTGGGGGAATATCTTGCCTAATATTACCTAAACAATAAAAAACTTGACCACATATTCTAAAACATGGCGGCTTATGATTCCTAGGTTAAACCACATTAGCTATAAATGAAGCAAAAGAAAGATACTCACTATAATTTCTAATATATTTAAAAAAATTCATATTGGAATTATGATCTGTTTAACTCCCTGTATATAGGCAATAATTCCAAGAATATATATATATATATATATATATATATATATATATATATATATATATATATATATATATATATATATATATATATATATATATATTATATATATTTATATATATATATATATATATATATATATATATATATATATATATATATATATATATATATATATATATATATATATATATACATATATATATATATATATATAAATATATATATACATATATACATATATATATATATATATATATATATATATATATATATATATATATATATATATATATATATATATATATATATATATATATATATATATATATAATAGTATCAATAATAAGGGCAAGTCTGTAATTCCATCTCTTTTGTACGGTTCAGACTTTGTCACCTCACCTAAAGACAAAGCTGAATTGTTTGCCAAGAACTTTTCATCAATATCATTTCTTGATTCCACTAGTTGCGTTCTTCCTGATATAGCCGTCAAACAGGTTGATCCATTCCTCGACATTCGTATCACTCCAGCTTTTGTATCTAAAGTGATTTCCTGCTTAGACTCTTCTACAGCTTGCGGCCCGGACAACATACCTGTTATAGTCTTGCAGAAGTGTTCTCCGGAGCTGTCGTCTATCCTTTCAAAACTATTTAACAAGTGCTTATCAGAGTCTTGTTTTCAAGCCTGCTGGAAAGCAGCATCTGCTATCCCTATTTTTAAAAATTCTGGAGAGCGTTCTGATTCGTCTAACTATCATCCCATTAGTCTTCTTTCTATCATAAGCAAGGTTTTTGAATCTTTAATTAACAAACAATTAATCTCTCATCTCGAATCTCATAACCTACTTTCTGATCATCAATATGGATTTCGATCTTCTCGTTCTATGGCTGATTTGCTAACAGTAATAACCGATAGGTTTTATCGCGCATTAGATAAAGGTGGAGAGGTTAAGGCCATCGCTCTTGACATTTCTAAAGCGTTTGATAAAGTTTGGCATGCTGGTCTTCTCCATAAGCTTTTTTTCTTATGGTGTATCTGGAAACATCTTTAAGATTATCGAATCCTTCCTTTCCAATCGTAGTTTAAAAGTTGTCCTTGATGGACAGCACTCTTCTTCTTATTCTGTAACCTCAGGGGTTCCTCAAGGTTTAATCCTTGGCCCTATACTCTTTTTAATTTACATTAACGATCTTCCAGATATTCTCACATCTAAGGTGGCATTGTTCGCTGATGATACTACCATTTATTCTTGTCACGATAAGAAGCCAACTCTCTCTGATTGCTTGCAGGGGGCATCTGAGCTTGAAAAGGATCTCACTTCTGCTACAGCATGGGGCTGACAGTGGCTGGTGAACTTTAATTCAGATAAAACTCAATTTTTTTCAGCCAATCGTTATCGCAATAATTTAGACCTTCCTATATTTATGAACGGTAATGTACTCGATGAGTCATCTACCCTTCATCTTCTAGGATTAACTCTTACTTCTGATCTTTCTTGGAAACCTTATATCGAATCCGTTGCAAATTTAGCATCTGCTAAAGTTGCTTCTCTTTATCGAGCTCAACACTTTCTTACTCTGGGTTCTATTCTCTATCTCTACAAATCTCAATCACTGTTGCCATATCTGGGGTGGATCTTCTAATGATGCCCTTTCTCTTTTAGACAAGGTGCAAAATTGCATTCTAAACATAGTTGGACCTGCTCTTGCAGCCAATCTTCAACCTCTGTCACATCGTCGTAATGTTGCTTCTCTTTCTCTTTTCTACAAATACTATAATGAGCATTGCTCTAAAGAGCTAGCGTCTCTTGTGCCATCTACTGAAATTCATTCTCGTGTTACTTGTCATTCAATTAAGTCTCATCCTTTTTCTGTTACTGTTCCTAAGTCCTCCAAAAACTCTTATATGTCTAGTTTTTTTCCCTTAAACATCAGTTGTTTGGAATTCGCTTCCTTCATCTTGCTTTCCTGATTCATATAATTTGCAATCTTTTAAGTCGTCTGTCAATCGTTATCTTGCTCTACAATCTTCATCTTTTCTCTTACAGTAACTTCCACCACTAATTAGTGGTTGCTTGCAGCCTTGTTGGAAGATGTTAAAAAAATCTATATATATATATATATATATATATATATATATATATATATATATATATATATATATATATATATATATATATATATATATATATATATATATATAATCTTGTAAAGCTTGCAGAAGTGGTAAATGGGGAGGCAAAACTAACTTTCCATTATGCCAACAGAAAATGTGTTTCATCAAGAAACTTTTTAGCACCACAATGCTGAAAGATCTGGTTGAATTCTCCTTAAAAATTATAATCTAGAATACTATTACTTCTTACTAAACAATGCATTCCTCCTTGAATAAATAAATGTTATTTTTAAAAAAATTAATTTATGATAGACTAAATAAAATTAAACATCTACTATTCTCATGTTATAAAACAACAACATATTTTTAGCATAATCTTAGGTGCTTAATGAACGGAAGGGGACGTTTATTAATTTTGGGATTTCTTTTTTACCTACAATTTAACTCATTACTAAACAATAAATTATTAAATTATAGTTAAATCAATTTTATAAATTATGTCTCTAAACATAAATCAAAAGATTCCATAAGAAATCAGTGGAAACCTGTGTTTTTGACGCATTTGTCTTATTTTTCAATTTTGAGTAAGTTATTAGTTAGAAAAAGGGGTTAAGTCATAAAAAACAAAGGTTTCTTTCATAACCTTAGGTTTATTTTACCATATTCTTTAATAAACCCACAGAATCTCTTAAAGTATATCAAAAGATTTTAAAAGCTTTCAAAAGATATTTCAAGGTTATTTCAAAATTATTATATTTTAAATTAAGATTTATTGAAAACCATATGTTTTTATAAGTTTATTTACAAGTTAGCGTGTCAAAAATAAATAAATATAAACTGATAATAAAATGAACATAGATTTTGATAACAAATTTAACTTAGATTTTGATAACAAATATAAAACAATATTTAATAACATTAGTTATTTTTAATTTAACAAAGAATGCAGGCTACAATCCACAATATTGTTAAAAAAAATAAAGCAATCTTATATTTTAGCTGTTATATGTCAGCCAGGATATTTTAACAGTATATTTTAGAACAAATTTAACAATTTATTGTGTGTGTATATATATATATATATATATATATATATATATATATATATATATATATATATATATATATATATATATATATATATATATATATCTTTAAAAAGAAGAACACTTTAAAAAGAAGCATAACACTTTAAAAAGAAGAACACTTTAAACAAATACGGCTAAGAATAATCTTTTTATTTTTCGACTTCTAGTTCAATATTTTTATTTTTTCTTATTTCTAATTATTTTGTCTAAAAGAAAATATACGTATAAATAATAAATAATTATAATAAAAAATTAACAAATAATAATCTTATCTATATTTTCATGCCATTTCCAAAAAAACAACAATGTAACAAAAAACTGAAAAATCTATAAACCTGAAAAACTAAAAAAATAAACTTTGTATCTATCAAAACATATATGTATACAAATATAAACATAGTCAAATATAAAACATAATTTAAAGAAAACAATTTAGTTAAAAAAGTAGTGCGGGAGATTAATTACAATTGTTACTAAGCGCATTAAACAGTAGCTAAGCGCATTAAACAGTTTATTTTTAAAAAATTAGTTATAAGTTATAATTAAATTTAAAAATAGAATTAACATCTAGATACAAAAAGTTTAATTAAGTTTAAAAATTTATAATAAAATAAAATATTACTTTTAAGATATGTACCTGATACCTGTTACCTGATTTATTCACATTTAAATCGTTAAATTTGATGTCTAGAAAAAAATCCCTCTGAGAAAAATCCCCCACAAAAAATAAAAATTAAAAAAATATATATTACTTTGAAATCAATACATTACCTGCCCAAACCAAAACTCTCAGACAATGTAGCGGCACCCCTTGCATGTTCTACCTATTTGTCAGTTGATGTATGTACACTCATTGCATGTTTACCTATTTGTCAGTCGATTTATGAAAAAATAAAGGATTAAGGTTTTGTTTGTATTATAATATATGTGTATAAAATATTTATATTATAAAATACTATTATATTGAGATAGGGTAGAGCAGGGCTAGTTGAGGCAAGGGCAAGTTGGGCAGTTAAAGTATCTTAAAAGCTATGCATCACATGATAAAACATCTAATGGATGAAAGTTATGGAATTAAAATGTTAACACAATGCGCAACAAAAGATTGTTGAGTAAGATACACAAGCACTTTTTCTATTTTGGATCAAAAAAGTGAAAAAAAATTTTTTGCAATTTTTCTCTTGTATGCTTATAAACTTTTTTATCTGCCATCACTTAAGTGTTAATAATTTATCAATTTATCGAACTTTTGATTAAAATTAATTGTTTTTTCTAAAGTCTTTTAAAAAATTTAACTAATGTTTCACCTTGTCTAGTAGGGGTATGTTGAGTAGCTTTAAAAAACTTAAAAAAACTGAACTATCGAACACAAAGAAACAACTTTGATGAGAAATAATAGAGTGGTACATTATTTATGTATACTTTTAAAATAAGTTATTTTTAAATCGGGCTTTAAAGTTCAAAATATTTGTATAAAGATACATTTCTATATTTTATTACACTTTCTTACTATTTAATTTTTCTCTTTTTTTTACTTACATCATTAAAATGCATAAAATAAAAAGTTTATAAACTATACACACGCTTACTCTTAGTGAAAGTTTTATTGATGATTCACCCAAGTTTCGTACCACACATATTCATTTATTTGTTGATTTTTAAATTTACCACACACTATTGCTCAACTTACCCCACCACAGTTCACAAATATAGGTTTTAGGTATAAAATGATATGACCCCGGAAGTTTCAATGGATTTAAGTCACTAATATCATACATTATGAGGATCTGACTTTATTTGTGTCGCCCTTTTTAAGAAAATTCATTTTGAAAATTTGGGAAAATTTTATAATATTTTTTAAAGATTTTTAATGGTTTAACTTCTTTAATTAGTAATTTAAATCAACAATATGGTTGATAATACAATGTTTATTATTATTTTTTGTTAAATATAACAAGATTAAAAAATTTTAGTTAAAAAATCAATGAAAATATATCCTTTAATAATATATTAAAACTTTGACATGGTTCTTTGATTACAGGTTAATACTACAAAACACCTCTGCAATTCTCTTGCTTCTTGTCAGATGTTTTTTGTTTATTTGGAAACATTGAATCTCTTGATGACAGGTTTTATTTTAGCATAAGCTGATTCAGAAGCCTGCATATCTTCCAAGAAAATAATCTGGAGATAAATTCTTCTAAGTGTGCTGTAATAGCATGTACTTTTCAAGTGACAGTTAAATCTTTTTGTGACAGTTGTGACAAAGTGACAGTTAAATCTTTTTGAAGATACTATAGCATCAATCAATTTTTTTAAAATAATCCTGTTTATTGTAATGATCAGAAAAGTATAAATTATAGTATAACATAAATTATAGTGAAATACCCATGTACTGGCGCAGACAATATTATTAAAAGCAAAAAGGTACATTTTATATTCTACCTCCTTACAGTATTCTTGGGTAACCATGTAAGATTGCGTGAATGTCTTCTTTGTAATTGGGATCCAAACTTGTTCCGAATGTTCCTTGAACTACCACGCGGAACTTTCGCAGGGGTTTTAATAGAGGTAGTAGCTCTACTGGCAAAATATCCGCCATGATATCCTTTTCTTAAACATCCCAAGCTTGAAACCCACATCTCAAACTTGGGCCACAATTTGGTTAAGAATGATGACATGATTTATAAGGCCCATCAGTATGTGAAGTTCTGTCAAAGGTATAACATCTAACACCAACTTGGATTTGTCTTCTTCCTTGATCGAGCATGGCTTCACAACATTCTATGTAAAAATAATATTTATTAAAGTCTGATAAAATGCAGAATTTTTTACGGCAAAATGTTATCTTTAATGTATATTATTAACATTACCTTGAAGTCCTGCATCCTTTTATGTGGCAATCCAGCCTCGCAGTTTAGTATAAAGCAATCATCTAAAGATCTCAAAGTTCTGAGATCTCCATCAGCAATATTTGATGTACCTTCACACCAGGCACAGGAATGTTTTCCTCCAAGTGCCTAGAATAATTTATATAAGGTTCATGATTTACATTTTATCAAGTATTACATGCATATACTTGCATGTACTACTTTTTACATTACTTGAACACATATATGTGTTCAAGTAATGTTATACTTAAACACATATAATGTTATACTTGAACACATATATGTGTTCAAGTAAGTTATCTGCATATGCAAGAACCACAGAACCATTGATCCCAGAGTATGTTCCTCTGTCCCCCATGTCGTCCTCTCTCTCTCTTTTTCAGGCTCGAATATGTTACAGATTACTTTCAATGAACCTCTACCTAAATTGAACATGATATTGAGGGAATATTTTACTAAATACTATATTAAAAGAATGCTAAACTTTGGTTACCTGAATTAATTCCAACTCTGACGAAGGTACAGTAGTAATTTTGCCTTCCGAAATCCATGACAAAGCTGAGAAACTCTGTAAGGTCTTTAATGTAAGCAAGGTCTCTTGAAACTACCTTTGTAATCCTATTGTTTATCTTCTCTTCAGCTTGAATTGTCTTGACAGCTTAAAAATCTGAAAGGATCTTGCTCCTCTTGTCTAGTTTTGCCTCCATGAATGATTCAAATTTAATACCGCATTTTCGAAGCCCCTGCAACATCTGCTTATTCATATACTGAGTCCTAGTTTGTTTATTAGATCTCTTCAAATTTTACTTTTTTTGTTCAATTTGTTTGCCAAGGATCACAGGAATTAATGCTCCTCCTGTAATAAAATTTAATAACTGCTCTTACATATTTGAAAAAGAGCTGATACTGAATATATGAAAATAGTTATTTCACATGTTATTTATAGTATATTAGATAAGAAACCTAACCTGTTGAAATACTGACCTCTTCTCCAAGGTTTGTCTGTGAAGATGTTTTTGAACAGAAGTAACTTGCTGTTGTACCTTTGATGATCTGCTACTTAGGTGGCTTGAAACATTTACTTTCTCCTGCCCAGGAGAACATTGTGGGGTAAACTTTTACCAAGGTTACAAAAGCAGTTAGGGCATAAAATAAGAGGTTTTTCTGACTTAGACTTTTCAATTCTAGCTTTAGTTTTCTCTAGCACCCTATGATCCATGGATTTTGCCATAGAACAGACTGTACACTGTATGACACAGTCTCTTCCAGTCCGCTTGCTTCCAGTTTTCAGTAACATTTATTGGAATAGGATTATGGGAAGCCAGCTTGTACATGTATGATTTGCATGACGAACAAATTCCTTATAATAAAATTAAAGTTATAAATTCAAAAAAAAACATCTGTTTTTAACAAAGAACATTGTTGTGAGGGAGCTGTAAGACATGTTTTCTTTAAAAAGAATATTTCGTTTAATACATTTTAAATTGTCAAAAAAACTGTCAAAACACAATATTAAATTGATTACAATACTTAAACTATTTTATTTAAAGTTTTAATGTAAGTTTTACCTGTTGGATGCTCAAACACATGTCTTGAATAGTTGGGATTAATATGTTTTTTGATCAATTTCTCCAGTGTCAGGTTTATCGGTATACAATTTAAATCTTTCAGGTAGCAACAAGCACAAACCATTCTCTGATTGTCCTCGTTACTTCTCTTATACTTATTTTTTTTAAAGAGTAGGCGTGGCATAACCTTTGGTTCTTTAAACTAGTTTTGTAGATTTTATTGTTTTATTTTTGCAGATTATCTGTTTAAGATATATAAGTATATATTATCTATATGTACATATTTAAGTTCCGAAAGTGAGCATAAGAAGACAGTAAAAACAAGAATAAGTGTTTATAAGAAATACTATTTTATTGTAATCCATTAAAATATAGATATATAGATATATGTAAATAATAAAAATAAGAATACATAAAAAATACTACGACTGCAATAGCAGAATCATTATGTTAACATATATATACATATATATATATATATATATATATATATATATATATATATATATATATATATATATATTATATATATATATATATATATATATATATATATATATATATATATATATATATATATATATATGAATTCGTAGCTATATTGCATAACTAGTCATATATCGAAAAGACTAGCTACGCAATATAACTACAAATTCATATATATATATATATATATATATATATATATATATATATATATATATATATATATATATATATATATATATATATATATATATATATATGAATATGGGTTTTCAACTAAAATGTCGTAGTCTTGTTATACAAAAAATAATAATAAACATTGTATCATCAACCATATTGTTGATTTAAATACTAATTAAAGAAGTTAAACCATTAAAAATCTTAAAAAAATATGAAATTTTTGCAAATTTTCAAACCGAATTTTCTCAAAAAGGGTCACACATTGGATTTTTTTAAAGTCAGATCCTCATAATGTATGGTATTAGAGACCTAAATCCATTGAAACTTCCGGGGTCATATCATTTTATGCCTAAAACCTATATTTGTGTACTGTACCACTGGAGCAGTTTGAGCAGCTTCACAAACTTTAAGCAATATCTTCTCAAAAAAATCAAAAACTACACTTTTTTCTTAACAAATTTTTAGCAGGTTAATTTATCTTTCAAATATTGAAAAAATTATGTAAAATCCACGTTCATGATATCTGTTACCTTTAGTAAAAATTGCTTAACTAGTACCGCTCTACCGTATCGTTTATTTTAAGCGCTGTAAAAATTTTTTTCCTGCTTCTCAATAAACTGCCCAAGAAAACAAGTTTTAATCGTTATAAGTAGGGGTGAGCAAAACCTACTTATAACGGATATCCGGTCTGGTTTCATGAATCCGAATTTTGATTATAACGAACCGGATCCGATATCCGGTTTTGCTCACCCCTATTTAAAACTCCCAAGTTGGAAATTTTAACTGGGGTTGAGTTCATTTAGTCTATTCCGGATATCCGGATATCCGTTCCGGTTTGTTAAAATCCGATTTTTAAAACCAGACAAAATATTCGGTTTTGCTCACTCCACGTTATAACTAACGTTACATAACGTTATAACTAAGCTCATTAAATTAGACATATAGCTAACTACACGTTAGCAGGTTTTATTTGAGCCAATTACATTCTTTATAAAAATTGTAACTAAGCGCATTAAACAGTTACTAAGCGCATTAAACATTGAGCGTTAACTGGAGTATTAATATTTAAATAATTTGGTTCTTAAATTGTTTTTAAGTTTTTCTTGAACCATGATATTTTTCTCTCCACTTTATACATAAATAATATATAAAAAATTTATATAATATAATGAGATATTATAAAAGATGTGTCCTTTTCCTTATAAGATTTGAGTTGAGCACCAACTTCTTTCAAAATTAAAAATATTTTTAAATTCACTAGGCAATAAAATGTGTAAAATATATTTATATGTATTAATTATAAACAAGTTAGTTAATTAAAATGGTAATTTACTAAATTATTTTTAAATGTCTATATAGTGTAGTATATATTTTGAATTTGAATTAAAAAAATTAGTAGTATTAAACTATGATAAATGCTAAATTTATAATGTTTGATATTAAAATTTTTATGTGGTTAGTAAGCAAAGTGCTATACCTTTCGGCATTTATTACTTTGTTTTATTACATTTGTCGCAAAAAAATAATACGTTAATGTTCAGTACCAAAGTATAGTTCTCGGCACCTAGGCAGGAGTCATTCTTTAAGTGATCTGCAATATCAGGTAAGAGTTATTGTACAGTGATCCGTTCCGGTTGAATACTTTGTACCTCTTACACCGGTTCAGATTTTTTGAAAATTTTTAATTTTAATCTCGTTATTTTAGATCATTGATCTTGTGAAACATCAGCATTATCAAATTGCTTGCGCAAAATATTTTGAAGTCACTCACAAGGTTTAGTTATTTTTGTATAAATATATATATATATATATATATATATATATATATATATATATATATATATATATATATATATATATATATATATATATATATATATATATATTTATTTATTTATATATATAGTTACATACATACATATATACATACATGCATACATACATACATACATAGGGGAGAACCTTAATGAGTGGGACAGTTTTCGTAAAATGCATTTTTTGAGGTTGATAAATTTGTTTAAAAATCACTTTGAAAATAGTTTGATAACTGTTAACTCTCGTACTATGATAAACAAAAACAAAAAAATTGATTCCGCATATGGGTATTGGTAAAAAGAGAGTTTAATAAGACCATGGCATTTGTCCCATTCATTAAGAACTACTTATTGAATGGGACAAATAAAATTATTGAATGGGACAAATCTAAAAAATTAATAAAAGAAGAGAGGTCCTAAGTAACTTTCAAGCCAGTCAAGCAGTAAGGGTAGTTTCTACCATTAGGGAACCCGAAAAAGCTATAAATATGGCCGAATGTCTGCATATATTGACAAACCTAAAATAGTTTTATTAAAAAATATATGTATATTAAAGTTAAATTAAAAACACGAATAATTGTTTTTAGTAAAACAAAAAATTTTATTAAAAATAAAATTATGTGTGACCATAACTAAGTTGCCGAAATATATTTTTCTACTTTTTTCATATCAGGCTGTTTGGACAAGTCCCATTCAATAATCAATACTTTGTCCCATTCAATAGGCTTCCCACTATATCCACAAATGACAGGACAGGTTAAAAACAGTAATACCTAAACAAAAATACTTTACAAATTTAAAAAGTAGAGACATTTGGGTGTTGAAAATTAGAGTTTCATTTTCCTTAACTTTAGTAATCGCTGCAAAATCAGACACAGAAAATTGTTTTTAAAAATTACTTATTGTTCTTCAAAACACAATAACATCCAATGCCATTACGTTTAGACCATAATAGAAATAAAGATTTGGTCTGTTGAATGGTTGTGTCAAACACTTATTACCACAGGAGTTTGGATAGCCAACCGTAGATGCTTCTATGCAAGTTTGATTTTGTCCCATTCAATAATTGTCCCATTCATTAAGGTTCTCCCCTACATACATACATTTACAAATGTGTTCTGAGTGCGTGGTCAGTCTCAGAACATTTGAAGCTGGTAATCGTTATTTAAAGTAATCGATTATTAATAATAGTAACTAAGCATAATGATGATAATTTTTTATAGTCAGGAGAGGGAACGGCAACCATTAATCATCCAAATCAGTATTTTGTTGAAAGTAAAAGATTTCTTAATGGTGGAATAAAAACAAGGTTTCGTTTTGTTGAATACTTTTTTGTTTTTATTTTTATAACTGATAACTGTTTTTGTTTTTATAACTTATTATTTCTTTCTTTACATTTGTTATTTATTATTATTTCTTTATAGCACACAACTCAAACCCAAGATAGAATCGAAAGATTCGGTGGTCAGTTCTAAATCATTGAGTGTTTCAAATTTTGAAAATAAAAGTAAAGATGATGAATATGGTTTAGATGATGATATGGACATATTATAATCATTATAATGATTTGAACATGTTTTGTAATATTTGAACTTTCAACAAGAATTTAGGAACTTTGAACTTTTCAAAACGTTGATGAGGATTTTATTTGAAAAAGTACAAAAATAGACAAAGTTATTACAAATAGCAAATACCAGTTTACTTGCTTTATTTAAATAGTCTTATTTAAATAAAATAGTTCACTTAATTAAATTTTAGCAATATGGTGGATGTCATTTTTTTAAGACGGTGTAAATAGATAAAAAGAAAATAATTACACATTCTGTATTTTATCTAATTTGATATATATATATATATATATATATATATATATATATATATATATATATATATATATATATATATATATATATATATATATATATATATATATATTACTCCAAACAATTCTGCAAGGAACAACTAATTATAGTGGGATGTAACAAATTACAAATAGGAGTATTATAAATCAAGAAAATGGTTGAATGACTTAAAAAACTGTGAACTTTAAATGTTCCAGTAAAACATGAAGACGGGAGAGATTTCCAAAGCACCGATGTTCCAGGAAAAAAACTAGATGAAAAAGAATTTTTAGAGCATGAGCGAACACTTACATAAATATGATGCTACTTAGCTGAATGAAGAGTTTCACGAGGTTGTTTTTTTTTGTTTGTTTTGGTTATTTTAAGTGTTCCCAGAAGTCCTTACGTCTTATCACAGAGCACCGCGGGAGAGCATTTAACTAGAAGTTCACACCTCCTTCCGTACCAATGTCGCTTTTTGGGCTGGAGCTGGCGTCGAACCTCGGAACTATGGGTTAAAAAAATTAAAACGAGCTAAATTATTGCTGCATTTTTCCTGGTGAAGTTCCTGTCATTTCTATAATAAGGATCATTATCGAATTAGTTCTCGTTTCTTCCATTAAGTACTCGTAAAAAGTTTTATTTTTTTTTAGCTAAAGTTTATGACCATGCATTTCTTCAACTCCATGATCCAAGATTTGCTTTCAAGAACAATTTGAACAATGTCTGATGAGAGTTGAAGTTGAGCAGCAAGTGTATTGATGCTGATGATTATAGTGTTATCAGCATAGATACAGATTTTTTATTTTTTTAAGTAATAGTAACATTATTATTCCCTGATATAAATGACGAATAATACTTTACCACGACTGATCCTTGCAGAACGCCACAGATGGAATGTGACTATTGTTTAAATTGTTATGAACGCCACAGATGGAGTGTGACTAATGTTTAAATTGATCAAATTGCTTGGTGTAGACTGCGTCAGTCCTCAGGTCCTACACTCTTGTTTTACTTCCATAATTTTTCCACTTACTCTAATCTTTCAAAATTATTATTTTAATAGATAGTATAATTGTTTTAATTGATAGTATAAAGTTTCCTAATAATATTACTAAGAATGAGCTGAAAATTAAGTTTAAGAACGCTAGAACATTTTTAGTATATTTTTTTAAACATACAAAATATTTTGCTGAAACTAACTAAATAAGTTTATTTATACATATGACGACATAACATAATGTTAAGTTCCAATGTACTCAGATTCCTAAATCTCGTATTTTATCTCAGAAGTAATCAACCAATTCTAGGAAAATAGAAATAGAAAAAAAGCTATAAAAAAAGTTTTAGTATTGTTTATTTCTCACACGCGACTGCGTCTCCTGCAAACACATGATTAAATTTGTAAGCTTGATTCTAGCTTTTCAGGCTAGATCTGGTCCAATTCTATTTTTTTTTTTTGTAGAAATACTATAAAACAATTAGTTGTACCATTTTTACAGTCTTTTTATATTTTTGTCACATTTTCAATTAATTTAATTTTGCAGTTGTTCTTAGGGGTCTTCCATAAAGTACGTACGATGGTATGGGGAGGGGTGTTACTCAAAAACGTTCAAATGCGCATAACAAGAAGGGAAAACGGGGGAGGGGGTAATACAGATACGTACGCGGTTTTTCTTAAAACCTCTTTTTTTCTATCAATAGCGTTGTATTTCACGAGTTTAAAAGATCAATATTACGTAATGTAACACAGAAATGTCGAATTAACTAAAAAAGAAGTTTTAAGATAGCCAAACGTTTTTATGCGTTTGGGAAGTTGGTTTTGGAGTTAATAATGCGTATGTAGGCAGAGGGGCAAGGGTGGGGGCATTTACAGAATTAAAGTAAGTACAAAGGGGAGGTAGGTTCCTATATTAGAGGTTTTACTAAGTACGTACTTATGGATGTCATCTTATATTCTACTTTAGCAAATTTTGCTGTTGCACATTGTGCAGCTCATTTAATAACCAATCAGAGTCATTACAACCTTTCTATATTCATTTAACATTGTCAAGTTTAGTTTATTTTTTATTTTTATATAACTATGATTTTTCTAAATTTCTTTTCATTTAAGATTGTTGCTCTAGAAACAATCTAACTTGATTGTTGTTTTTCCAAAATAATAACTTAATAGTAACTAATTGAGCAGCCGTGGCGCAGTGATAGCGCACTTGCTTCAGAAACGTAAGATCCGAGGTTCAAACCCCACCTCTGGGCAAGTTTTGCGACATCGGTTGGGAAGGAGGCGTGAACTTCCTAATTAATGCTCTTCCGCGGTGCTCTGTGATAAGACCGTAAGGACTTCTTTGGGCACCTTAATCAACTTAACTTAACAAAAAAATACCAATTTTAAACAGAAGTTTTAACATAACTTTGTCATGCACTCTCATACCTTCAAAATCAAGCAGCTGTTTAACAATCAAAATCAAGCTCACCTATTTTTAAATTGGGTGATGACATAAATACTACAAATTACAGATCAATATTGGTTCTTCCATGCTTTTCTAAGTTACTAGAACGTATAATGTATATATAGCCTTAATAGCTAACGGTAAACAACATGTTGTTCAACTAGCAATTTGGTTTTTTTTAAAAATCACCAATTACACAAAATTGAAAAAAAAGTTATTCAAAACAAAAACATGCTTGCAGAATTGTATTTGGAGCAACAAAAAATGTGCCATGCGAGCCACTTCTAAATAAGCTTAGATCATAAATGTGTTTAAAAGCTTAGAACTTAAATGTGTTCAATATTTATATATATTAAATCTTACAATTCATGTATAAAACAAAGCACGAACTCCAACTATATTTAATCAATATTTTAGTGAATTAAGCCACAAATACCCCACCAGATTCTCCAAATTCAATTTTGTAACTCCAAATATATAATCTAAAGTTATGTTTTTATTCTATTCAGTAGCGGGGACCTTTTTTATGGAAAAGTTTTAAACAGATTGTTCATAATACAGAATAAATATTTCCGCATTTCAAAGCTAATTTTAAATAAAATTTAGTAAATACGGATTTTAATACTCTAAATATTGCCCGTCTTTTTTAGAAGTTATCAAACTAAATTTATAACGATACATTAACTTTATCAACTTTAACATGTTAACTACTAAAAAATTAAAAATAAGAAGAAAATCAACTTTTGCATTAATAAGAATATCAGTGTCTATATCACATTTTTTTGAAAAATATTTATTTTAAATATTATATTTATTGAAAATATTTTATTTACTTTAAATATGCAGTATCTATTTGTAAATTATTATACATTTATTTTGTTTTTGAAACTTTTATATATTTTATGTTGTTGTGAATGGAATTTTATTCATTTTATTAAGAAAACGACAATACGAGGTAATATGTATATATGTATATGTATGTGCGCAATATGTTAGTATGTTTGTGTATGTATATACACGTATGTGTATGTATATTCAAGTATATAGTTATACATTTTATTTCTTTCTTAACTAACTTTTAATTTTTTTGTACCTTTTCGTTTCTTAATTTCTTATAACTTATATATATTTTAATATATTACGGATTTGTTAAATCCGTTTGTAATCGGGCTCGGTGATAAGGTTTATTACATTTGTACATTGTATTGTATTGTTTGTTATATTTGTACATTGTATATATTCTTAACGACGAAATGAATAAAAATACAACAACAACAACTACTACTACTACTACTACTACTACTACTACTACTACTACTACTACTACTACTACTACTACTACTACTAAAGCAGCTGTGTTTAACAAGTTTCTTATTTTGCAAATTAGGGTTGAGAGAGTTGCAAATTTCAATTCTTTGAAACTGAATTTTAAAAGTTCACTCAATTCCATTAGTTTTTATTTTAAGGTATTTTGGAACTGACGAATTTACATAAAACAAGTTAATAAAATAGAATGTGTAAATAATGATGAAATAATAAAAAATTAATTTATATCATTCACTATTTTATCAGAGGACTAAGAATGTTGCCATTAATCATTATAGAATCATTGTAGTGATTATTAATGATCACTATGCAAGTTATCACAAAAGAGAAATAAGATTCCAGATCGATTGTCTGTTCAGAACAATTAAAACGCGATAATTTTTTGTCATGACAGAAGTGTACAGTTGTGATATCAAATAGAATTATTATAGATGAGGAGCAACAAAAGTTGTAGATCAAAAAATACTTGAAATGAAGAGTGTTGTCCATGAAAAAAATCTTTAATTCTTATTAAAAAGAATTCCCTTCGTTCTATAATAGTTCTATAATACATTTGATGCATAAATTTTGTTTCATAATACTTGTCACATTTGCAAAGATTAAACTTTTAAAGCTATAGCTTTGCTTGTGTTATACTAATTTTCAAAAGTAATTGCTTGTTGAAAGGGGCATGCTCAAGACTTTCTAACAAGCTTGGGCACTTGAAAATAGGTGATCAAGTCACCAAAAAAACGGTACAACTTTATAACAAAATAAAAGACTACTAAAAATTTAATAAAAAATTACAAGTCATAAATAAGTTCTTTAATAGTTTTATAACTTTTATTTCAGTTATCCAATTAAAAAAAAAAAAAATTGTATGTTCCGCGGCTTTTGTGTAATTTATGGGTAATCAAATTTCTCTTTGAAGTTTTTCTTCATAAATATGAGTAATCTTATAATATGTTGTTTTCGTTTAACATTATGGTATTTTCCATATATGTTTGTAGTGTTAAGAATACACTATCAAGTGTGTCTCGATCCAACTGTTGGAAAGCTGTTTCTACTGCGCTAATTAAATCATCAATTTTTGGTGACCAGCTGATGTTGCAACGCTTGCATTGAATATATCAAAGACTTGATATATTTGAGAGGTCATACTCAGTACTCTTTCTGAGCTAAAAATATTTATACTGTAGAACAAAATGTGACTAGTGGAATGTGGAACAAAAAGTACATTGTAGTGAATTGCACTTTATTTCTTTAATTTTTTAATGAAAATTTTTTTTCTTAAACTTGTACTTTTAGAAAATAATAAGACAGTACTTTTTAAAAAAAAATTACTAGAACAGCATAAATTTTCAATAATCAGACCAAAAGTATTCAAATGTGACAACATTGTGGAACTGAGTATGAAATAATGAATAGGGGAGAGCGGGGCACGTTGTCATACAATCGGTCAATTTTCATATTAAAACTATTTTATATGGTAGTTTATCATTATAGTTATTTAAAAAACAACTTTGGAAAGCTTCAGACCATTTGAGTATAACATGCCACCATTTCTAAAAAAGGCTTTATGGTATGACAACTTGCCCCACCGTCGGGGCAAGTTGTCATGATAAGAGGGGCAAGTTGTCATAATTATATTTTATCACAAGTGTAGGTCTAAAAGGTAAAAAAAAATATTTTCAAATAGAAAACAAGTATTATATTAATCATTAATAAATTATTAAAAATAACATATAAATTATATTATAACTTATACTCTAAAACACTTTGAAAATGACCATTAATCATCATCAGAGTCACAGTTATGGCAAATGTAGCTGGACCCTCCTGCTGAGCACACACAGCATTTGATCCATTTTTCAGCATCTTTGCTATTATCCCAAGTATCCATGCAAATAATACAGTAGGTTTCATCTTCTGATGATGATGATGAGTCTTGTGTATGCTTTTTTGTTGCTTTGCCTTTTTCCTTTCCCTTAGCAGAACTTTTGCATTTTTTTGGCAGTGGCTGTGTTGATCTCATAGAATTTTTGAAAGGGGAATCAGTCAATATAGACGAAGTTCTCTTTTTGCGTGTGTTTTTGGAAGGTTTTCTTTCTAGTGCTTTTGGTAATGGCCTTACTTTATCTGGAGATGCAAGCTCAAAGCATTCAGAAATTAATTTGGCTTGAGATGTTGAATGCTCCTGTGATGACAAAGTCAAACTTGAAGTTGAAGCACAAGTGGATTGTTCTGGTGAGACTGTAACCTCTGAAGCTTGAGGCATTGTTAATTGAGGATTGGTTTTGACTAGCATAGGCCTTTCTGTTACTGAACTTGGAGCAAAGTCCAAATCTGTAAATATTTGAGGGTTAAATGGGTGGATGCCACAGGAAGAAAATCCGCTCAGTATGTTATTTGGTGTCATGCTCAATGGAAAGGCAACCTTAACTATCTCTGGAATATTGTAAATTGTCATACCCTTTTCAGAGTTACTGACCATCCAACTATTGATGGCTGTATTTACAGCCTTTTTAAAAGGAAAAAGGTGGAATACTGTTACCAATAGCAGAAGCAACACATGCCAAGGTAACTAAAGCACCTCTTTCTGCTGAGGTTATTGCCCCAACTTGCTTTTGGCCCTTTCTTGAGATCACTTAATCAGGCTTTTGAACTGTAGTTACTACTGTTTCGTCCATGTTCCAAATATCTGCTGGTGTGAATTGGTGACGTTGAAGACACACCTGAAGATTATTGAAAAACATTTCAACATTGTGTTTGTTGAAACTTATGGCACGTGCAATGCTTGTGGCCTCTGGAGCTCTTAAAGACAATGTTGGATTTTTTTGTAGGAAAGACGTAAACCAATCTCTCCTAGCATAATGATTTTCCATCCATGATTTTGGCTTTGCCAATTTATTAGAATCTGCTAAATGATATGCTAGTTTCCTAACATCTTTTGGTGTAAAGCCATAGTAAATATCTGAAGCTCTTTGCAAGTAGCTACAGAGTTCAAGATGAAGCACCTGTGTCAACACTTGCTTGAAATAATAAAAAATATATATCAGTATAAATACTTATTTTACAATAACAAATATTATAATCCTTAAACATATTAACAATCTACAAACCTAGGTTGTACGTAGCCAGTGTGAAATGAAGGTATTGTCGATTTTTCTTGAAGATCTTCTGTAGAGGCTTTTGACAAATAGCGTTGTAGGCTTCTATAGTTGATGTTGAAATCTAGAGACACCTGGGCTATGCTTCTGCCACGTAACTTTACAGCTTTCACTGATTCAAGGATTGTGCATTTAGAAGTGGTATCTCTACTGGTTTTCCTTATTATAATTGCGAGCCATGATTTAAAATCTGATAAAGCAAAAAAAAAAAAAAAATTGTTAGGATAAAAGTCCAAGTAAGCAAAACTTTATAACTGTCTAATGTCTATAACTATCACTATCATTTATTAATGTTTACTAAGGCTTATTATTAATCTTGAATATTATGCCCAATTCATTTTATTGATGTTTAATACTTATAATAAGCATTGTATGTATTATTAACATTCATTTAAGACTTTTACAACTATATGAAAGATGGAGGCAATTTTTTTTATATGACAACTTGCCCTCTTTAAAATAGGACAACTTGCCCCACAGGGGGTAGAGGAAGGTTTGACCTAAATAACTTTTTATCCTTGCCGTGAAACTGAAAAATGACTAGCACACCAATAAAGGAATTTCCAAAACTATAAACATTTTAATGTATTAAACACAAATATTGCATATTGTTACTGTATTGAACATTTGAACAAAAAAGTTAAAAAGTTACTTACCAACGAAATTTTTACTTTTTTTGGATTTGTAGAAAAACTATTCGCGCGAATTTCATGAAATCAATTGAGCAGTCATCTTTCAGCACCATTTATAAAATATTAAAAAATCGCAGCATCAATCCAGCTATAACACTCCGAAATAGCGACTATGACAACTAACCCTTATGACTTTTAGCCCCGCTCTTCCCTACATTGAAATATGCCATACGAAGCGAGTTTATGGAAAAGACCAGTTTGCCAGGCTTTAAAAAAAGTCAAAAATGTCAAATATATATATATATATATATATATATATATATATATATATATATATATATATATATATATATGTATATATATATATGTATATATATATATATATATATATATATATATATATATATATATATATATATATATATATATATATATATATATATATATATATATATATATATATACTGATTAATGTTAAAGCGTTAAAAAGCCGGAAAAAATGACAAAATAGTTGAAATAGTGACTTATATGTACCTGATGGATTTTAAAAATTAAAATTTTATACATATTTTATGAATAAATTTTTTCTTTAATCCTGTTTTTCTCAGAATAGTAATTTATGCATGCTGGCCAATATATAAGGAACGTTTAATTTTTTTCTGCAAAATTTTTAAGAAGTGTTTATCATGTCATACTCTATGCAATGAATGGATTTTTTTTTTCCATAAAGAAAAGAAAAATTGACACTAAACTTTAGTCGTGGTCTTTGATCTTTAGCTGTTGTTGTGGTATCAAAAAGTTATGAAAAAACCTGTTCCACTTATATCACAGCCCTGCCTAATGACAATATGCTTTAATTTTTAATGGTAAAAATTTGCACTTTTTTAATGTTTTGACCGACATAAAGTTATTTTTTGGTCATTTTAGGGGTATTAAGTAACCGCAAAAAACACCCAAAATAAGCAGAAATTAAGATTTGCGCTGTCCAAGTTTTAGCAAAAACTAATAAAAAAGACTCACGAAAAAAAAACTAATAAAAAAGACTCATTCTAAATGTGTTTCCAAAGTTTCACGCCGTGCGTGAAACTTTGGAAACACTATTAGAATAGATCTATTTGTGTTTTAAATAGAACAAATATTTTTTTTTAATGGACTCGGTCTGAAGACTTGTGATCTAAAGTTGACAGTAGAAAAAAGTGCATTTTTTGAAAAATTAAATTAGTCACACTGTTTTTTACCTAAGTGTCACAAAATTCTGTTTCATTTAAAACACAGCTCTTATTAAAAGGAAAATTTGTTGTTTGAAAATTTTAGATAAAATGCTCGTGGTTCTCTTGGAATTTTGGCCAGCATATTGAAAAACCTCAAACTGAGAAAACGCATAAAAATTGAAACAAAATGATAATAAATCTACAAATATATGTAACATTATATATTAGACTATATTTAAAACTAAAAACCTCCTGCTTCATATGTTTTACTTTCTTTTTTTAGAGGTTTTGCCATTTTTCTTCAGTCTCTTAGTCCTCAACTTTTGACGATGCAATTTGTTATGGAATTTAATTTATAAACCGACCGTTTAATACGTGTTTTATTCATGTTGTTACAACCATTAACTGTGTAACAATTTGGAGCTATGTTCATAAATTAAGATTGAAGACTTCATTCAGGTGTTAAAATTGGCTACAGTGTTGTCGACTTTCCACTGTCCATTGAAATTGCTGAAACCACCGTTTAATGAAGACAACCCCCTACGCTGCCACTTGTATCACATGATACACCAATATCCAGAATCTCATAATCGTCTTGATACTGTATTCTTAAATCAGATAAAGCATCAGCCATTGTTTTTAGTACAACTTCCTCTGTAATTTTAGAAAATTTAAAAATAAGTTTGTTATATTTTTTTTGCCATGTTCATAAGGGTTGCAAACCTTTCAATTCCGGAATATCTCAATCCAAAAGTCCTCATTGTGTAAACTGTTCAAGTGTTTATATCATAGTTTCCTTTTTTATTAATTAATTTAGAAGTATAAAATTTATTTTGATATTTACACTTTGAACAAACAATAGAAAGCCCACAAGCAAGCCGTTGCTTTTTGCTTTTATTTTCAATTCATGTATAAGTTGTTTGGAGACAAGTTTGACAGCCCAAAACGTTAATAACATCCGACAAAATCTAACTACATACAAAACCTAAATACATACAAAAAACAAAAAAAAAATCAAACAATAAATAATTATATATCTTGTCACGTCTTTGTTTTTAATGTTGGCGTATTTTTGAACTGATGACTCCTTCAACCTTGCGAAAAGATAAGTTTAACGTATAGAAGATGTCAGTTTGACTATTTATATTTATTTATCGGTATTTACACTTGAAGAAGGAAAATTTACATTATTTACACTCGCACTGCTACATAATACTTTTCCATTATTAATTCTCTTTCTTTTGCCTGCTCGTTTAGGTCTTACTTTATTCTATTTGCCTTAACCATGTTTGAAATCTTAAAAATATAAAATTTTTGGCAAGGAAATGCGACAGAAATTGAGCTACAAATCAACAAAAACGAATTTAGCCTTCATATACCAAAAGTAATGAATTATTAAGTCAAACAAGAAGCCAAAAATGCTTTCAACTTGTAAAACTAATATGTTGTATTGCTTTGAAAGAGACTTTTTTAGGGGTACAATTTTTTTTTTTTTATTTTTTTTTGCACCTAACCAAAAAAAAAAAAAAAAAGTTTTGATATTTAGAAAACTTTTTATGAAAAACACAACGATTTCTGAAATCTCCCTTTTGTTGTCTAAAACAAATTAAATTTTTTTTTTAATTTTTAAAAATTTCTATACCCCTTAACATGTTTTATATGTGACATTGAAAATACACACTTACGGTATATTTATGGAAAACAGACCACAGAAGTATATTTTTGATTCGGAAGGTCAATTAACTATATACTAACTAAATTAAATAAATGCATATAAACTGTATAATGTATAAAATAAAAAATAAAAACAAAAACTATAAGTCTCTATTAATGCCACTAACAATGAGTTGATTAAGGCGAGTTCATTCGAAACATAGTCTGCAATCGCACGGTGAGATTTCTTTCAAACCGCTTAGTCATTAGTCAAAGAAAAAAATTTATTTTATAAATATTGCTATAATAATACTATAATATAATATTTGTATATAATACTATAAAGTTATACATATATAAACATATATGTATAAAATTATAACATACATAATATATGTATGTATAACAAAATACTTTTTACGTAGATTAGCTTGTTACTTAAAAATATACTGTTTAGCTAACAGATTTTATATATATATATATATATATATATATATATATATATATATATATATATATATATATATATATATATATATATATATATATATATATATATATATATATTATCAAATACACGGAAAGATGCATAGTTTTTTTGCAAATGTAATGCAATAGAGGATGGTATGAAAAAAAGAACGCGAGTTCATCGTACTTTTTTAAGTAAGCATTGTTTTAGACAATTCTTTCTTACGCTTCATGTAAACTTTAACAATCACCAAAACAACCCCTTTCAAGAATCTTCTCTTATACAAGTCTTATGTTAGAAATACATTACGCAACTTGATAACAGTTTAAACTTGTTTTACTAAATACTAAAAAATCCAAAAACATTTGAAGATTCAAAAGAATCTAGAAAATGAAGGATAAGATTCATGTCTTTTACCCAATATCGATTTTTAACGCGGTGTATACGCACGTGTAATTTATGAAAATAAATGCTAAGGAGATTTGCATCTTTCTAAGAAACATCTTGTTTGGTTAAGGCATCATTTTTACTTGAGATTTTACAATAGTCTTGTAGCCTACTGATAAAATTTGTTATGTAAGCTGTATGTTGCACATAACTATTCCAAAAATTATTTAAATATATTTGTTTTTATGGTACCTGTATACTAATCAGAACATGCTTGCTGAACACCAAAATCCAAAACTCCACTAACATTCATCTTTCCTCCAAGTAACATTCTATTCAGAATTAATGACTGTGAGGCCACTAAATTTGTTAAACTATCAATTTTAGTGTTAAGCAAAGTGACTTCTCTTAAAACTTTTGTGCTAAATTCTTTTATATCAGCTCTCATTGAACGCATAAATGTTTGTTTTCGTTCATAGGATGGAATTTTGCTATGTGTTTTTGAAATACCAGTTGGATCTTCAACAAAATCGGTGGCTTCGCTTATAAATGGATCTTGGGTACTATCTGTGTGAATATCAAGATTAGACCATTTCTCTTCAACCACCTGTACAGTAATTGCTTCTTGTTTTAGTTGCTTTTCATCAACTTTATTATGAAGTTTAGAAACAATAGTTGTAAGATTTTTTTTCACTTTTGATTTATCAAAATTCAAGTGCTCGTTTTCATTAATTGTACTTAAATACTGTGCTTGCTTGTTCATATTGTGCTCTAATAAATGACTAATAAGATTTTCAGTCGTTGCATATATCGCACCACATTCTTGACAGGTTAAATTGGATGAAGTATCATTATGAAAATCTTCATTACAATCATTATGCAATCCATTATGAAAATCGCTTGGTAATCCATCACGGTTATGTAACCCATTATGAAACGAAGATTTTTCAGAATCATGAACTTCTACAACTTTTTTTTCATGAACTTTCATATGTCTTCTCATCAACCATTTTGTCATAAAAGACTTTGAGCAAACCACACATGTATGCAGACTTTTTCCAGTATGAAGATTTTCATGTCGAGTTAATTGTGTTCTCCAACCAAACTTTCTGCTACAATATTTGCATCTAAAAACATAATTACTTATTAAATTTTCTTAACTAATGTTTCCAATAGTTTAATTTATTCTTTTTTTTTTATAAACCCTTTTTCAGTATTTATCTACTGTAAAATATGCTTTCCTGAAAACAAGATTCCTATGAAAACTGCTAAAAATTCTAGATAATTAATTTAAGTAATTATAAATAAAAATCTAGATAAAATTAATAATATTCTTAGGTGTTTTTCAAAAATTTTTCCCATCCACCTCAAGCTTAATAAGCTCCCCTCTTCAACCTATTTGTTAATTTTTACTTGTTTTTAACAAAAAAAAAAAAAAAACAATATCTAAAAACTTTCAGTTTCTGTTTATTTCTCACCATAGTAAAAAACTTATTTAAGCAAATTAAATAATGAAATTATGATGAAAAATTATGATGAAAAAGCTGTCAAAAAATGTAAGGTGGGTGGGAATGTTTTATTTATGTTGATTAAAACATAAACAAAACAATTTAATTCTAGTATGGCTTGCAATTAAGCCATACAAGAATTAAATTGTTTTATTTATGTTGAGTAAAACATTCCCACCCACCTTCTATATTAAGACCACCCACATTAATTAGATCTGGACTAAAATTCCCCCCCCCCCCTTGTATTAAGCATGCAAGAGTAATTAACTAAATGTTAAGAAAAACAAGATTATATGTTAATATGTGAAAAAAGAAAAATGTTAACAAAATGGTAAAATACACACACAAAAAAAATGTTAAGGACAAAACTGACATTCAATAATCTAAGCAAATCATACTTCTGTATCTAAACAAACCATATTTCTGCAGACCTTGACAGGAGTAAATGATTGAGAAAGTGGAAAAAAGCTCTTCTAAAAAGAACATGGTGAGCCATTTGAGCTCCTCCTCTAACAGCTTTTTATGAGAGCTTTCAGTTAATATAATATATATATATATATATATATATATATATATATATATATATATATATATATATATATATATATATATATATATATATATATATATATATATATATATATATATATACACACACACACACACACACACACATAGGAGTTATTCTAGACTGTTTTTGATAGGGTCGACAATATTTGGGCGCCGCCCAAATTAAATTTGAGGACCTTTTTTTTTTCACAAAAAATCTTTGTTTTTCTGCTAAAGTTCACCAGAATGAGGGGGTACTGCTGCCCAAATTTTTTTCCTAGAATAGGTCCTGATATATATATATATATTTTATAACCGTGCCTTTAAAAAAGCATTTCAGTTTATTATACAATTATTAGTTTATTTTTAAAATGACATTTTCTTAGTTATTGTAACAAAGAAAATGTCATTTTAAAAATAAACTAATAAATGTAAAATAAACTACAATGCTTTTTTAAAGGCAAGGCTTTTATAAAGTTGTTTATAATAGATAATCCTTTTCTTTTATAAACAACTTTGCGACCATATTATCAATAATGTTATAATGATATCACACGTTATTTTTTATAAAAAGTTGACAAGCTGTAAGCCATTTAGTTAAAATATAATCTTAAGCATTACAAAAAACTCAGTAATTTTTATGCAAAACAAATAAACAATTGTATTTTGCAAGCAAAAAAACTCAATCTGAAACTCAAACTTTGTCTTTTTTATTTGTCTTGTCATTTGCACAAGTTTTTTTAATTTTCCTAATCAACATCTAAAAATAGAGAAAAAAAGAAAGTGGTTTAAATTTATGAAAAATTATACTTTTGCGGGAGCCAAAATTGCTCCCGTAAACCACTTTAGGGGAGTGTGGGTGAGACTGAGAGCTAAAGAATTCTTGTTTCCTGCAAAGGCCTGCTTCTGTATCCAAACAAATCATACTTCTATATCTAAACAAATCATATAAATTAAGAAAAATAGTAAGAAGATACCTATACAACATCAAATGGTGATCAAAACATTAAGTGATGATCACAACATCAAGTGGTGATCACAACATCAAGTGATGATCACAACATCAATTGGTGATCACAACAACAGGTGGTGATCACAACATCAAGTGGTGATCACTACATCAAGTGATGATCCCAACATCAATTGGTGATCACAACATAAAATGATGATCACAACATAAAGTGGTGATCATAACATCAAGTGATGTGTAAAAAATATTACAATCAACAACTTTTAAAGCATAAAACAATGGTATTATGCGAAATAGCTTTTCAATTCAAAACATTTTTTATGGTGTGCCTACTTCAAGGTCAAATACATTGGTTATTGGAAAAAACAATGCGACTTACTAAGTTTGATTATGTTGTAAAATGTCAATTATCCTTATATTCTATATTGGATTCAAATCTGCTAAACTTCTAGACCATAAAGAGAATGGAGTTTTTTTTTTATATATATAAAGGTTGTCACTATACGACAGGAGACATGTTCTGGCTAAAATATTAAATTGAATTCGATTTCAATGGAATATTATTAAACTTAACTTACTTCAAATAGCAATCAAATGTTGGTGGCCCTTAGCCTACGTTGGTGATCTTTGGTCTACTGAGATAGCCTAAATTTTGAATATCCATAGCTCAAAAAGTTGAATAGTTATAAGTAGTTTCTATAATTATATTAAACAACAACATTCTGATTATAATACAACATTAAAAAAGAGTTAAAGCAACTTTTTACAACCAGATTAAAATGTTAGAAAACTTCAGTCACATGTATTATAACTAATGTATCATTATTACCATGTACTTGCTTGATTCATTTCCATCGAATAATGCAAACCCACATTTCATTGTTTATACAATTTTTTTTCCCTATATTATCCATTCTAAATCAGTTTAAGCAAAAACTATATCATAGTTTAAGCAAAAACTTCAATAATATAAAAAATATATATAAAAAAGACGCTTTAAGTAAACATGCCAACACCATTCCAATTGTTTGCAGAGAAAGACTAAACATTTTTATTGTGACACTACGACTGAGAAAATTCAAAGTTTAGAAACTACTTCTAAACTTACCCACAACTCCCCTCACAAGTCCTCCTGACTGGTTTTATATCAGAGTTTTCTTTTTTCAAGGTAAACCGCCATCATAACAAGCCTTAACTGCACTAAAAAAGAATCAGCCAATCAACAAGCTTTAACTGCACTAATACAAAATCAGTATAAAATTATGACCATACCTACCTTGAAGGAATAATCATAAACTTTGTGAGTTTAAACTCTGTATCTCCTCTTATAAAGAGAATCCTCTATGACCACTATTACATAGTTTAAAGCAGTAAAAAATTGATGGTTTTGGAAAAGAAAATTATTAAAGCAGTTAAAAAGTTGAGGGTTTTGGAAAAGAAAATTATGGAAAAGCAAAAGTAAGATAAAATTAAAAAAGAGTAACAATTAAACAAATATTATGAATAAAAAAAACTAAAGAGAAGTTTTTAGCAGGTAAAAACAAACAAAATTAGAACAAGAAGTTTTTAGCAGGTAAAAACAAACAAAATTACCGGAACTAAAGTAGCAGAGATGGAGAACTTAGAAGATAGAATAAAAATAAAACCATCATCGTACTTATTATATAATTTAGAATAGAAAAACCTTATAAACTTTGACAGGTAAAATAGGTACAATAAAAATCATCACAACTATATTATTAGTAATAATAATTTACTTTTAGTATTTACTTAACTTATCAAAAAAAATTTTCTAGATCAAAAAAAGATAAATTTAGTAAACATTTCAACATATGCTAAATTTAATTAGAAATGTTGAAAAATTTAGTTATAAATTACTGTATCGCATTTTAAAAACTGAACACTTGAACATCAGATTGAATAAAAAACTAATAAATAACATTAAAAAAAAAAAGCTAGAGTTTAAGTAACATAGCAACCAGGCAAGGGTAGAAATTGCAATTTTCGGTCTTTGAGACATGAAGACTATTCTCAACTAGATTTATATTCATTGGTGAACTTTTATAGTTTTTCAAAAAACTTCATAGTATAATATTTTAGAGTTCAAAAATTATGACCATATAAAGTTTGACCCCACTCAATTTGAGGGGTTACAAATTTTATATGGCCCTAATTTTAGAACACTGAGAGATTATACTATGAAACTTAAAATTTATTGATGAATATGAATCTAGTTAAGAAAAGTACAAAAAAAATATTTTATCAACTTGTTGCTTTCACAATTAGGGCAGGGGGGAAACAAAAATTTTGGTCCTGGTCTCTATATTCCTAATTTAAAACAAAACATAAAATGAGTTTAAATAAAATTTGAACTAGATATGGATAGACTCCAATATAAATGATATATATTGAACAAAATTTAAAAAATTAAAAACTTTTTGTTTGCATTCTTTTTTTTTTCTTTTTTGCATTTTTATTTTTATTCTGCTAAAACTCATAAAATTATTTTTTAAATATAAACTTATTTTAAATTGAAGTATCCAAAAATATTGGGAATGCTTAATGGTTTCTTGATGACAAGACCATTGGTGTTCTACAAGTTCCCACGCGTTCTTTAAAGTAATTTCTGATACTTCACAGTTTATTTTATTCATTCTTTGTATAACACAACTTTGTGATTTTTTTTTTCAACTTTACTATACTCTGTAAAAGATTATATTATATATTACGAACTTGTAAAAATTAAAGACCAAAAAATTAAAAATATATATACATACATATATATATATATATATATATATATATATATATATATATATATATATATATATATATATATATATATATATATATATATATATATATATATATATATATATATATATATAATTATAATAGATAAATATAAATTGAAAAAGACAAATTGAAAAGTTAAAATTTTATTATTTACTCATAAATATAAATTAATTTTTAATTTAAAAATGTAAATAATTAAAGATAATTAATGTCAAACCATTATGCAATAAAGGTGATGAGTATTGATATTCATAATTATAATAGAAAAATTCTTAAATAACAAGATGAGTATTCAAGATAAACTAAAAGCTACTGTTGCAGACAGAAATACTTTACTTTCTTTATTATGAAGCTACAAGTAATTTACTATATGTGTTTACATATATATTGTTACTATATAATGTTTGCATATAATAACCAACTTGAAAATTATTATAAATATATCATTAAAGTGATGTCATATCATTTAATTGATACTAACAGTTTGTGAAATATCTTAATAGGTTGTAACAAGTAATTTGCATTTAAATTTTAGATTCCATTCTAATATGCATAACAAATAATAAATTAAAATAGTAGATAAAAATAAATAATAAAAAGCAGTTCAAACAAGTAAACAAATGAATAAATAAGACAGCATATAAAAAATCAAAATTAGACAGAGCAAAATATTAAAGCAACAGAACAAATAATTAGTGCGAACAAATAAGCAGTGTGCAAAATGTATAAACATTAATTATATTGTTAACTCAAAATGTATCAAACAC
The DNA here is from genome assembly GCF_022113875.1 of Hydra vulgaris. NCBI lineage: Eukaryota > Metazoa > Cnidaria > Hydrozoa > Anthoathecata > Hydridae > Hydra > Hydra vulgaris. The sequence goes on along the minus strand of NC_061157.1, from coordinate 2,980,933 downwards.
TACTTAACATCGATTTACAAGATTTTTAAACCCTGAAAAATACCTGAATTTTTTTATTCCAGTATGTACATTTAAATGACTTTTGAGAGAACTAGATTGTGTGAAAATTTTGTGACAAATTGGACATTGTTTTGAATTCTCAATAAGATAATGCTGTATGCGATGTGTTATAACTTCTTCTTTTTGGTCTTCCTCATGACCGCATATATCACAACACCAAGACCCATTGGAGTTTTGTAATAACACAGGTTCTCTAATAGTCTTCAATTCCTGATCCTCAAACATTCTAATGATAAACAAAACAATTTTTAGATTCCTTGAGTAACTTCCAGAAATTTAAAAAATATGAATATACATACTTATGACAAAAAGGTATACTTTTATTATATATAATGAAATTATAAAATGCTCTAAATCATCGCTACTAATTATCTTTTATTTAATTTTATTTATGTGATGTTGTGACTTATTAGGAATGACTTTTTTTACATGTAAATGGATGATTAAAATAGGACTCTTCAAAACATTAGCGTAAGCGCCGAAAATTAAGTACTTTCGTTTTAGTAAAATCATTCGAAAAAAGAATTTGCAAAAAGAAAATTTTTTTAAACCAAGTTTTATAAGTTAGGTAACACCAAGTTAGTACTTTAATGCGGACGAAAAAACAAGCAACACTATGAAAATTTGTTTTTACGACGGGTGCTATCTAAATTTCGGCTGTTAAAGTAATAAAAATTGATTTCTGCAGATGCCACAAATCTGATACAATGTGGTAAAATGCTGGTCTAACAATCAAGAAAAGATCTCCTTATGATAACAATTGTGATATGCACCGCTACCACCAAGTTATGTAAAAATACTTTTATGTGTTTTAATGTCTAAAAACGTGATTATACAATAAAGTTTGATACCAATTAACTTTTTTCTTCAAAAGATTACTTATTAGCCCTATTAACGTGCAATTAATACCTAGTTACTATTTCGATGGGATAAAGATAAACTCTTGTTTTTCAACGAGAGAGCCTATATTAAAATTTCATATATAGGGAAAAACGGAGCAAGATGGCAAATCATATAACAAAAAAACTTAAAAACGGGTGAAAACAACACTGTATTAACATATTTTTAAACACTATTGGTTTAAATATTTTTAATGCAACTTTATACACATAATTATGCGTGTAAAATGTAACTTGTAAAATGTACCCCAAGAAGTAACTTTATATAAAGTTACTCTTTGCGCTTAAAAGAAAATACCTCGGCTTTGGTTATTCATAATGTATGGAGTCCTTTGGGTGTAACTTTTTTTCGGAATACTTTTTAAGGAATATTTGCAAACTGGAAGTTCATGCAGGCAATGAATCATTATTAAAACATAAACATGATAAGCATAATTACTTAGAGCACAAACGTCTATATGAAAGAACTAAAAAAATAGCCAGAACTACATACTTCAAAAACAAGCTGTTAGAACTAAAAGGTAACTGGAAAAAAACGTGGGTTGCAATTAAAGAGATTCTTGGAAAACAAAAAATACATAACAAAGTCTTACCAAGCGTGATTACTGTAGACGGCATATAGATCTCTGATGTAAAATCAGTGGCAACAAAATTTAATGAGTTTTTCGTAAATATTGATCAAAACTTAACCAGCAAAATTAAACTCACTCCTGCACATTTCTTGAGCTATCTATCGAAGTCAGATAAAAGCTTAGCATTTAAAAACTCACTAGTAAAGAGCTTGATGATTCAATAAAAAAATTAAATATAAATAAAGCAACATGCTATGATTCTATTTCAGCAAGCATAATCAAAGACTGCTATGAACTAATTAAAGACTTTTTATTAGATATTTTTAACAAATCGCTTAAAACAGGTGTTTTTCCAGATAAAATGAAAGTTGCAATTATTAAACCCATTTTTAAATCAGGAGATAAAAGTCTGGTTACAAATTATCGACGTATATCGGTATTACCTGTTTTTTCAAAAATCCTCGAACGTATCATGTACAATAGGGTATTTGCATTTTTGTATGATAACAATCTTCTTTATTATAACCAATATGGTTTTCGATCAAATTACTCTACTTATGCAACTTGTTGAAGTTATCAGTGGAGCATCTTCTCATAACAAAATCACCTTTAGTATATTCCTAGACTTGTCAAAAGCATTTGACGCCGTTAACCATCAGATTTTATTAGAAAAACTAAAATATTATGGAATAAGCCACGAATACCATAAATGGTTTACCAGATACTTAACTGATCGAAAGCAGTTTGTTTCTATAAATGATTGCTTTCAGACAAATAAACTTAAAATATCATGTGGGGTTCCATATGGCTCCATCTTAGGTCCGCTTCTGTTCTTAATCTATGTCAACGATCTATATAAAGCATCAAACACTATGTCTACTATTATGCTTGCAGACAACACCACTTAATTCTATTCTCACAGTAATATTATCTCTCTATTTCAAGTAGCAAATAATGAGCTAGAACAAATATCAAACTGGCTTATCGCTAACAGCCTATCTTTAAACACTGATAAAACTAAGTTTTCCTTATTCCATTCTAAACGAAAGTTTCAATATATTCCAAAATCCTTACCAATGCTATATATAAATAACATCAAAACTGAGCGCTCATTCATAAATAAAATACTTGGTATTTTAATAGACGAAAACTTATCCTGGAGAGATCATATTAAACATATTAGCAATAAAATCTCAAGAAGTATTGGCATTTTATATAAAAACAGACAAATCTTATACAAATCTACACTAACTTAACTATATTTTGCATTCATAAATAGTTATTTATCTTATGGCAATATTGTTTGGGGTAGTACAAATAAATCTAAACTCGACTGTCACCTTAAACAACAGAATCATGCAGCACTTTTCATACAGCATTATTCATTTTCAAAATCGCTTCACAAATGCTAAACCTCTTCTAAAAAGCTTGAGGGCACTTGATATTTATGAACTAAATATTTTCAAAATTACACAATTTATATTTCAACATCAGTAAAAAAAAACGCCGAAGGTTTTCGAAAATATTTTCCCTAAAACATTAAACCGATACAACATTCGATCTACCGGAAGATTTACGGAAAAATTTTTTAAACCTTTCCGTACATCAAAACTTACGAGCTTTGCCATTTCCTATCGTGGCCCAATGCTATGGAACCATTTTACAAGCCTGAGTAGTAAACTTAAAGAAGCCAATGCCTTTCAAAAATTTAAAAAGAACATAATCAAATTTATTACCAATAAAGATTCTTTTCATGATTTTTTCTAACGATACACTTTTATTTCCAATTTATATTACCAAAGGTTACTGATGATAAGATTTTATCTTCTTCAGGTTCTCCGGTCTCATAACTATTATAAATAATGAAATATATTTGTATTTAATATTTTTAAATATTTTATCGGAAATTACCTTAAACTGTAAATGGTTGCTCAACAAAAATAAATAAAATTAAAAAAATAAAATAAAATAAACAAGCATACGGACAAAGTATTGTTGCTTCGTAACTGATAGAAATGATTGCAATATCTCAGGGCTTTCAAAACGTTCACCATCTTGACCCGTCTTTCCCTAATATCTGCCTAACGTTTCATTCTCTTTTAAAATATTTAGCTAGATCTAAACATAACCTGTGGCAGACAGGCCCACCGGACCACCGTCTACCTAGCCGGTGGGCCTTATGAATGAATTAAAATAAAAATGGGAAAAAAGCTAAACATTTATGCTACTTCCAAATATTCTCTTCTCTTTATTGATAATATTAAATAAAGCAAACTAATGTTACATAAATTTTATATTGACGAACCTCACATGCAAAAAATATGTTAATATTCTAAACAACAAAATTGCTAGAAGTATAGGAGTACTATACAAATCAAGAAGTTTCCTAAATAAACATACTTTAATCCAATTATATTATTCATTTATTCATTTCTTGGGGTAGTGTTAATTAGGGTTTCCAATCAGTTATATCGAAAAATTTCTGGTCAAAACCGACATAAATAAAAACAGTCGGTTTTTGCGGGTTTTTTGTATATGTCTTTTGAATGTTTATTTATTATAGAAAGGCATAAAAAAATCAAATTTGTAAGTACAGTAAACTCCCAGTTATTCCAACTTGCACTTGTTTGAATTTCCTGCTTATTCGAAGCAATTTTCGTTCCCCGTTAATTTTCCTTAACAAACTCATGCAAATATCCATCAGTTATTCGAACCAGCAGTTATTTGAAATTTCGTTTATTTGAAGTAATTTTTTGCTCTCCTACTCAAACACCATGTCAATTATTAGAAGTTTTCTTTTGGCTCAAGATACAATTGCATTGCATTTCGAAGTTAAACTTTATTGAATGTAATCAAAATATATGTATGTATATATGTAAAAAAAAAAAAAAAATAACGTCTTCAAAATATAAAAAATTGAACACATTAAACGTAGTGTAATAAAAATTTTAACGTGGAGTTTAGGCGAAAAAAAGCAGTCCATGCTCGTACCGTGAGGGTTATCGGGTGCGATCGATCACCCTTTTTTTAATAAGCTCTCTTTGTTTCACGCAAATTTCATAGCAAAAATTGAGCAAAAATGTCAAATTATCAATCAAAAATAAAATCTTGCTTTTAAAAATTGGTAAAAAATCAAACTAAAAAGAATATTGCCGAAAAGTTTAGCGTTACTTAAAACACTTTAACTTAATGGGTTAAGCATTGAGAAGACATAATCAAAAAGAGTCATTCAATTTGGAGCTAAGAGAAAAAAGTTAACTATTGGAAAGCATGATTCCGTTGATAAAATTTTTTTGATAAATTATAAAGATTTTATTTTTCAGTTTTAAATTTGTTTTTTAGAAGGTAAAGACTTAAACAGCTTACTTCAAAGTTTTTCTTCATTATTACTTTCTTCTCCAGTTAAAATTTGGATGTAACTAGAAATAGGTACTTTAAAGAAGATTTTCAGTTATTCAAACTTTCGGTTATTCGAAGTAAATTCTAATTCCCGTAGAAGGTTCGAATAACCGTAAGTTTACTGTGATAAAATTTTTATTTTATTATTCAGATTGTATTTTGATGGAAAACTTAACGCGTCTTTTCATTTTCAAAATTATTAATTAGAGAATGGCCTATTCTTTATATTAAAAATTTTTATTCCTTAAAAAAACGTACGGGTATTTTTAGTGTTTATTTTAGGTCAATAAAATATTAGCGTATAGGTATGTAATAAAAAAAAATTCAAGATAATTTTTATATCTAATATATATAATTATTCAATTATTGGAAAATATTTTTCATGAAAATATATTTTGAAAATATATCTTCCAGATAAATCATGTCATCAGTTTGGAAATTTGCTGACTGGCGTAAAATTCTAAATTTAAGAGATGTTGAAGGCATCTGTAATAGATGCAGTTCTGTTGTAATATGCTCCGGTTGATCCACAACTACTTTGCAGAATCATATTTTTCCATCAATAGCCTTTCTACTAGAATTAAACAGCACCTTAAATCCAACACACAAAAAAAGTTAAAACCATGGATAGTTATTTACAAAAAACGAGCCTTAAAGAAATTATAGCCGATCTAGTTACAGACGGGGTTAGTATCGATTAATACTATAACTAACAACAAATTTATTTTCTCATTAATTAAATAAAGAGGAAATCATCTTCCTAAAAGTCCAACAACTGTGATGGATTTAATCCATCAAGGTTTTTCTTAAAAAGGTAGTGATGAAACAAGAAATTATCAAAAAAATTTAAATGAGACATAATTCAGCTTAACGCGCAATGAATACACATCTTTAAGGTAGAGACTTATTGGTGTCAACATGCATGAAAACGAATGTAAGAAAACCTATAAAACTGGCCTCATTAGTAGGGTTTGACGATTTCGGTGACTTGCAAAACAGTTACTTTTAGTTACCGGTAACTGCGGTAACTTGAGAGTAACTTTAGGTAACTTGAGTATAACTTAAGGTAACTTGAGTGTAACTTATGGTAACATTGAGTAATTTTTAATTTAAAAAAGTAGTTAAAAAAAATTTTTATTATTGATAGAATGCGAGAATTTATACATTATCAATTACAATCGCGCAGATTACATTTAAGCCGTTTGCATATAAATATTTAATACATTTTCAGTAACTTAAAAAAAAAAAAGGCAAAAATTTGTCCCTCGCAAGAAATATATATATATATATATATATATATATATATATATATATATATATATATATATATATATATATATATATATATATATATATATATATATATATATATATATATATATATATATATATATATATATATATATATATATATATATACATATACATACAAATATATATATTAGGCGTTTAGTTTAAAGTAATTCTATTACTTCATTATTTTATTTAAACTGTTTTTATATTTTTCCTTTTGACAATTCTTTTAAAAAATTAGCTCAGATTCTTTGAAAAATCTCTTTATACAAACGTATTAACTGTTCGTTATTTTATTTTATCCCGTTTCTTAGAAAAAAATAAAACTTAAAAGATAATTCTGGAATCAAAATCGTGTAAAAAATTAAGTAAAAATATAAAGTTCATCATCTTCACTGGTGTCATGCTTCAAAAAAATTGTGACTCTCCAATAATATTTGGAAAAGTCAAATCACGGTCAAAAACGTTTTCTTCCGTCTAGTTTCCATATTTTGAACCAAAATATGGAAAAATCCTAACCCTGACCAGAACTTCTGGTCCATTTTTGCTTACTTTAATTATGAATAAAAAACATTTATTTAACAATAATATAAAAACTAAACAACAAATGTTTATATCATTATTAAGAAAAAAATATTGTAAAAAACAATGAACAAATAATAAGTAACAATAATGGGTGAAAAAATGTGTTCCAATTTTTTGTTGTTCAATAACTAAATTTTCCTGTTTTTCACACTAAATATTGTTTCAAAGATTAAACTGTTGCATAAAACATAAGATAAAGTTTAACTTTACACGGTTTTTACAATTAAAACTTCAAGAATATATATTTTTGATCTCTTCTAAAAAAGGTGGTCACCAAGTCAAATCATAATAAAATCAAGAACCTTAATAAGGTCATTTCTTCTTCATCATCTTCATCATCTTCAAAGCAATATAGCTTTCATCGCATAAGTAATTTTGTTTATCTTCCTTGTCTAATAAAGACGAATTGATATAAAGAAATGTTAACTTTTCCACATTTTCATTTAATAGTCAGTTTCTCATCTTTCCATGAATGAAATAATATGTGCTCCTAACTCTTTCACTAGAAGCAGAAAATGTCGGAACTGTGAATAACCTGATTGCAATTTTAGATAAATTTGGAAATTTGCTTTTTTTAACAATTGCCCTGTATCGAATATTTGACATTTAAAGAATTTCTTCTTTGGTACTGTCAGACAATAACAAATTGTGTTAAGTATTCATTTAACTCAAACTAATTTCTTCTTCTGAATCATAAAATAATGTAAAATATTTTTTTAATCGTTTCAAAGTGTTTAATTTATCTGAACCAATTATGTCATCACTAGCATATATTGGTGATAAAACAAATCCCATAGATTCTGTATGGATAAAAGCCCACTTTTCATATAATAACTTGACAATAATTCCTGAATCTAAATTATGTTTTTCAAAATGACAGAGGAGTCTTAAAATCATTGTAAATTTTTGCTAAATCATAATTATCACTTTCAAATTTTCCAATTTATTTTTTTTAACATCTTCGCTTCCAACAAGGCTGCAAGCAACCACTTATTAGTGTTGGAAGTTACTTAAAGAGAAAAGATGAAGATTGGAGAGCAACATAACGATTGACAGACGACTTAAAAGATTGCAAATTATATGAATCAGGAAAGCAAGATGAAGGAAGCGAATTCTAAAAAACTGATGTTCGAGGAAAAAAACTAGACGAATAACAGTTTTTTGAACACTTAGAAACAGTAACTGAAAAAGGATGGGACTTAAATGAATGACGAGTAACACGAGAGTGAATTTTAGTAGATAACACAAATGGGTACTGCTCTCTTTAGAGCAGTACCCATTATAGTAATTGTAGAAAAGAGAAAAAGAAGCAACATTACGGCTATGTGATAATGGTTGAAGGTTGGCTGCAAGAGCAAGTCCAACTATGTTTACAATGCATTTTTGCACCTTGTCTAAAAAGAAAAAAGGGCATTTTAGAAGATCCGCACCAGATATGGCAACAGTATTCCATACAAGGCTGGAGTTGAGATTTATAGAAATAAAGAATAGAATCCAGAATAAGAAAGTGTCGAGCTCGATATAGAAATGCAACTTTAGCAGATGCTAATTTTGCAATAGCATTAATATATGGTTTCCAAGAAAGATCAGAAGTATGAGTTAATCCTAGAAGATGAAGGGTAGATGACTCATCAAGCACATTACCGTTCATAAATATAGAAAGATCTAAATTATTGCGATAACAATTGGCTGAAAAAAATTGAGTTTTTCTGAATTAAAGTTCACCAACCACTGTGAGCCCCATGCTGTAGCAGAAGTCAGATCCTTTTCAAGCTCAAATGCCTTCTCCAAGCATTCACAGAGAGTTGGCTTCTTATCATGACAACAATAAATGGTAGTATCATCAACGAACAATGCCACCTTTGATGTGAGAATATCTGGAAGATCGTTATTGTAAATTAAAAAGCTTATAGGACCAAGGATTGAACCTTAAGGAACCCCTAAGATTACAGAATAAAAAGAAGAGTGCTGTTCATCAAGGACAACTTTTATACTACGATTGGAAAGGAAGGATTCAATAATCTTAAAGATGTTACCAGATAAACCGTAAAAAAAAACTTATGTAGAAGACCAGCATTCCAAACTTTATCAAACGCTTTAGAAATGTCAAGAGCAATGGCCTTAACCTCTCCACTTTTATCTAATGCACAATAAAACTTATCGGTTATTGCTGTTAGCAAATCAGCCGTAGATTGAGAAGATCGAAATCCATATTGATGATCAGAAAGCTATTAGATTCAAGATGAGAAATTGAGTGTTTGTTAATTAAAGACTCAAAAACCTTATGGTAGGAAAAAGACTAATGGGACGGTAGTTAGACGAATCGGATCGCTCTCCAGAATTTTGAAAAATAGGGATAACAGATGCTGCTTTCCAGCAGGCTGGAAAACAAGACTCTGATAAGCACTTGTTAAATAGTTTTGAAAGGGTAGACGACAGCTTCGGAGAACACTTCTGCAAGACTATAACAGGTATGTTGTCCGGGCCGCAAGCTGTAGAAGAGTCTAAGCGGGAATTCACTTTAGATACAGAAGCTTGATGATACGAATGTCAAGCAATGGATCAACCTGTTTGACGGCTATATCAGGTAGAACGCAACTAGTGGAATCAAGAGATGATATTGATTAGTTCTTAGCAAACAATTCAGCTTTGTCTTTAAGTGAGATGACAAAGTCTGAACCATACAAAAGAGGTGGAATTACATACTTGCCCTTTTTATTGATACTATTAAAGATTCTCCAGAAGTCACGAGAGCGTAATTTTTGTAATGAATTACGAGATTTCATGACCTGAGAATAGCGGGCTTTGACATTAGTCAAAACCTTTTTACAATGGTTCCTAGCAGTAATAAAAAGACGTCTGTTTTCTTGAGAATTGTTTTGCTGATAGATATGGGAGTAATAGTTTCGATTGGCACTTGCAGTAGTACAATGTGAGGAAAACCATGGGGTAAGACTTGACCTGGAATCGTTGAAAAGGAATAAAGTATACCATGCCAGCCTGAATCCGCAAAGTTATATAAGAAGCACAATTGTCAACAGGAAGACAAAAGAATTCTACCCAAGGGCCATCACGAAGAAAATCACGGAAAGAGTTCCAGTCAGCTTTAAGGCAGTTGCAAGATGCACGACAACAGGGGGACTCTGATTCAAAAAAAGAATGAGATAATAGTTTTAGAGAGATCAAACTGTAATCAAAGGCACCTAAGGGTAATAATTGAGAGACTAAGCACTGACTAAGATCAGAAACAAGATATGAGTTGAGTAGTGAAGGTAAATAATTCGGGTTGTCTGGAAAGCGAGTTAGAAAGTTGACTATTTGAGTTAGGAATTGAGAAAGGCAAAAGTTGTGGACATTAATGTCTGCAGAATCACTGACACCTTGTGTCAGTGACTCTCTAGGCATTAAAAGTTGTGGGCTTTAATGCCTGTAGAGCTAAGCAATTCTGTGTGATGAACACTAAAGTCACCGACAGCAACAATATTGGCTGATGGATAAAGAGAGAGAGCTCGGTCAATATGATCAGAAATAACATCAAGAAGAGTGCAGTCTTAAGATGAAGAAGAGCAATATAAAACAAAGAAAAAGGTGATAAAGTAAAGTGGTGCTAAACGAAAGCACATAAAAGAGTAGTCTGTGGATTCAAATCTAGTTTCCCAACAAATGGGTGAATTCTTACGAATGTAAATGCCCAGGCCAAGCATGTGACTATTGGAGTCTTTACGAATTAAAGGAAGATAACCATCAACACTGATATCACAAGATAAGACAGCTGAACTCAAATTAGTCTCACAAAGAGCAAGTAGGTCTGGTGAACTTTGCAAGAGATAAGGCTCAACAGAAGAAAAGTTACTTTGAAGACCACGAATATTGGTGAATGATAGGTTTAGCGAACTTGGTGATGACAGTAGTTTTTTGTGTTTTATAGTTTTTGTTACTTTTTTCATTTTCAAATTTGTTAAAGAACTTGACTCGAAACATGGATAGTACTCAGTACACTGTTTATTAGCCCAAGCAATTGCCTCATTACTTTTAATAAACCCTAAGCCGTAGCAAAGGGCTCCATTATGACTTTGGCAATGTACACCAAAAGTACAAACAGGAACACCATCCATGTGCAACATGGTACTGTTAATACTTTCATATTTTTCAGCTTTTGATGGAATCAGCCTCTCTGAGAGCTACCACAAAATTTGGGAAACCTGACTACCAGCCGGCCTCAGAACCATAAACTGAGTTTTAGAGCTGTACCCTCATTAGGAGATAATAGAATGAGTTGCCTAGTCATAAAAATAGAGGCACAAGCAAAACCCATGCATCGAGTCAAGAAGATCTAGCATTCAATATCCTAAACTGGAAACAATGTATTAAAAATACATCTGTGTCAGCCTAATAGATGAAGAAGGGGTGCGGGGCTGATCAACAAATAGAACCTGTTTACCCCTTTAGTCTTTGTCTAGGAGGCCTTCTACACGACAGCAGCTGGATGCATTTAACATCTGCCCAAGATGAGTATTTTTATCGAGACACCATCTCTAGCCTTTACTAAACCAAGTGCCCCGAGGCAGAGGGTGTTTTATGTCGGAGGTGGCATCTCTTAGCTTTTGATTAAAAAGGCGTATCCTACAAGGCAGCAGGGCATGAAGCAGATTGTACTGGGTTACATGTTACCGGTAGCAGGATAAATCTGACCTGAGCTATTATATTACTTATATTATATTACTTGAAAACTCAAATATGGTTGACTTTTTTCCGAAACTCACGATCAGAAACAATTTTTATAAATGATTCTTTTTTCTCTAATTCTTTAATATTTGACATAATGTGATCCTTAATTAAAAGTTCAATAATAAATTCATTAATTTCGATAAACAATTATAACGAGTATAACAACGAGTGTCAACAGGAATAACTAAGGTATTTGAATTCTATACTGTTTTTTTAATTCATTAAACCTATATGAAAGCAATTGTATTCTTTTTATAAATAAGACAATTTGTAAAGCAGATGTCATTCATCAGATATACCAGAACAATTAGTTATTTTATGGCTGCGTAATATATCAGATGACCAATAAACTTCAATGCCACAGAGAATGCATTTTCCTCTTTTAGTGAAAATATTCCTGCTTGGTAAATATCTTTCGATACATATTTTAGCTTTTATCTAAATTAATGTTAAAAAACAGTAAAACATAACTTTTGAACTCAGTGAGTATTAAATCAATAACAACGTGATAATGTTGTTTATTTAAACATATAACCAACACTTTAACACTTTTGTAACAAAAGTATAAAAACTTTTAAACAAAGTTGTAAAAAACTTTTAAACAAAGTTGTAAAAAATCCAACAATTTTACAAAAAAGTTTAAGTAAAATATTAATTCTTTTATAGCTAAATAATTTTTATATAACAACAAATTTTGTTGTTGTTTACTTAAAAACTAAATGCATATAAAAATGTTAAATTGCTGAGCATTTTGAGGTGCTATAAACTAAACTTTAATTTAAAGCACCTCGAAATCCTGAGCATTTTTTTGTATACATTCAGTTGTGAAGTAAAAATATAACAATCTTATATCAAAAATACTCTAAACTAAAACGCTTACTGTTGATATAAATCATTTACATTAAATGTTTATAGTAAAACATTTACAATAATTTATTGTTAAAATATTAAATATTGTTTTTAAAATATTAAAAATCTATTTAATTGGATGTTCTTAAATCACATGTTTTTATATTATATATCTTTATTACATTTATTGAATAAATGTAATAAAGATATAAAATATAATAATATGCGATTTAAAAACATCCAAATAAATAGATTTTTAATAATTAAACACAATTGCGTTGATCCGTGTAAAAATGACCGGTAACTAGCATTGAGCTACTGGTAGATTGCTGGTAACTTACCGGTCAGTAACATTACCGGTAAGTAACTTGCTCATTAAGATTTACGGTTCCTGTCCAGTTGAAAATTTAATACAAAATATTAAGAATCATTTGAATTCATTTGGTGTCTGTATGGAAATAAATGTTGTAGGTTTCACTCAAGATGGTGCAGCAATCAACAAGAAGCTCATTCATTTAACGGATATTATTGATCAGTTTTGCTTTAATCATGCAATTCATCTAGGTGTAGATGACACGTTATACAAGAAAAATAAAGACACACGCGTACTAGTTTTCAAGGAAATGGACTTCAGAAGAGGATGAACATATAATTTACGATGATAATTTTAGTTTTGAATCAGTAAATAACAAATCAGTGGCGGATCCAGATCCTTGGAAGTTAATTTGATCAACAACAACAAAAAAAGTTCTCGTTTTTTTTCTTCAGATAAACCACTGTTTTATTTGATTATTTATAATGTTTTTAGAAAAGTTTGCTAATAAATATATTGAATGGATCTGTATATAAATACCTTGAACAAATCAAATGCTTAAAATAAATATTTAGCCTGTAATAAGGGACGAATTTATATCATCGAGGGCCCTAGACAGAAAAAAATTTTGGGGTCCTAAACACTCCTAAATTCAACAATTTTTTGTTTATGATACCCCATTTAAAAATTGAGCCCGCTAAAATTATGGTGCACAGACTGCAGTCTTGTCTACCCGTAGGTAAATCTGGCCCTGTCTGCAATGCGCAACAAAAGACAAAATAATATCTTTAGTATATTCTTTTTTTTAATAAAGACTTTTATAAATTTAACAAACTATAATATAAAATTGAGCTTTAATAATTTTTTCGATATGATGCAATCTCTATGGATATGCATCATAGCTAAGCAATTTAATCGTTTTTGTTCTATATTGGATTATAACCAAGTTTTAAAACTCTTTTAAACGTCTTTTTAAAACCGAGAAACTCCGTTCTCCCAAAATTCAAGTTCTGAAAAAACTTTGATTAATTGAACATTGTATATATGTTGGGCAGCCATTTCATAAAACTCCGCATATTAGTTATGGACGCTTTTAACTCTGTCTTTGTTTATTTGATAAATTTCTAGGTATTGTTATATTTAATTTGAAAGAGTTCAAGGTTTCATCAGAAAATCTGAACTTTAAACCTAGAAGTATGCTATCAAGTAACGATAAATAATCATTGACTCTAAAGTGTTAGAGGATCATTGGTATTGAGGTTTGTGCGATTAGTTTGTTTTCCTGTAATTCGTAGAACCTTGATTTTTGAACCTAAGTTTTCTAGTAACTTTGATGCAGTCATAAATATAACATTAAAGTTTCTTTATTCTGTCGTCTTTTATTTAATGTCTTTAAGGTATGTTTAATAAAAGTTTTGGCATATTCCTTATCCAATAATTTTTTTTGAAGAGCCTCATTTTAAAGAGACTGTATTTAACACAATGGCTAATGAACAAAGTGTTATTACAAATAAAGGCTCAGATATTGCTTTTTTTTAGTAATGCGGTTTTTGTTGAAGAATCCCGTTCATTCCACTGAGATATCAAATCAAGTGTTTCGACTATATTTATTAAACAAGATTTAAAACTTAAAACATAACTATGCCGTTCAATTAATCTCGTATTGCATAAGCTTGTAAGTATTCTCTTATTTATATATTTAAGAACGTAACTTAGCTTCGGCGAAGCTTTAAAAAATGATATTACTTTTTTCATTGTGTCAATTGTATTTCTTACAGCTCGCACAGACAAACATTTGGAAATTGATAAGTTTAAAGAATGGTTGTAACATGGACTTTTTATTGCGTTTAATAGGATCTTCTGTAATTTTGTGACTGCTCTGTTGTTTCACCTAACATAAAGCTGCATCCATCAGTACCTATACCAACACAATCCTTGAAATTGAACTCAAATTTTGTCAATGTGTTTGCAACTGTGTTTGCTAGCAATTCCCTAGTTAATACAGGTTCATAAGTAACATCAGAATAATTTTCATTACGGCAGTTTCAAATCTATAAAATTTTCACTGATTTCACGGGTATTAGCACAAATATATCTTAGTACGACTGTTATTTGATAACTATGACTGGTATCCGTTGTTTCATCAAATATAACGCAATAAAATTTTTCTAAATTCTTGTTTTAATTAAGTTCTGAATTTGTTGAGCGCATAGTTCAATTATTTCATTTTGAATACTTTTACTTATGTAAGTTGCTTTAGAATTACAGTTATTTAAATGATTTTTTAAAATATTGTCCCAGCTCTCACTTGAAAGCGAAGATATTCCCGAATATTGTCATCATTAATTACTCAAGAGTTATGATTTATTTCAAAGATCTGCCCATCATCGCAATGATCTCGCAGAGCAATATTCTGTTGACTAAGAAACATTATAGATTCAATTATAGGCTTTAATCGTTCTTGATTTTATTTAGCCTGTTTAAGTCTTCCTTTGTTAACTAAATTACGTACATCTGTAGACGGACATTCAATCTAATGCTGCCAACATAGCAACTTTAAATATGCATTGCAATCATGTAATTGTAAGTCTCCATCCTTACGAAAAGTTTTGAATAACTTTTAAGAGGTAAAGTAACTAGCTTTAGTAATTGCACTTGACTGTGTATTCCACCAACTTTTATAAAAAGAAATAAAAAAAGGGCAAACATTGTAATTTGATTATTTTAAGCCTCGCCAATAAATGCATAATTAAAATGTTCGGATGATGACACGCACAACGATAAGACCAGCATGGTTCTAAATTTATAGAATTTTCATTCTATTGACAAAATAGCCATCTAAAGGGCTTGACCTCTTTACCTTGTTGGTCATTGTAGCTAATAAAAATAATTTCATTTAAAATAGTTAAAATCATTTGTCATTTATTTATATAAAATAGTAATAAACGCACTTTTGTTTTCTAAGTAAGAAACTAACTGATGAGGAATTCATTCAGTTACTATTTAAAAAAAAGTTCTTCGTATCTTATTTAAATGCAACTTGAAGTGTATAAAAGTGTAAAATAAATTGAAGTTTTACAACTTTAATTGTTGAAAAATAAGTATATTTTAATAGAATTTTAACTATCGAAAAAGGCATCGTGTATATAAATTATACTACAAATTAAAATTAAATTGAAAAAAAAAATTATCATTAAAACCAAATGTATATTTTTTTTTTCGAAAGTTTTTAAAAACAGTTTTAAAAAATTTAAAATAGAAAGATAGTAGGTAGAATAGGGTGAAGTGGGACCCGTAAATTTTTTTTTTAGGATAATTGCAATAACTTTTTTATTTGATGAATATACTGAACCAAAAAAGTTTTTAAGAATAAACCTTTTTTTTAGGTATTAAATCTCCTTAGGTTTCCAGCCAATTATAACTAAGTATATAAATATTTGATTTTAGAGAAACCATGCCATTGGGGTAAAGTGGGACAATTAAAGTGTGAGCAGAAATGGGACA
Organism: Hydra vulgaris; assembly: GCF_022113875.1. Lineage (NCBI taxonomy): Eukaryota > Metazoa > Cnidaria > Hydrozoa > Anthoathecata > Hydridae > Hydra > Hydra vulgaris. Next base: position 2,964,731 of record NC_061157.1, on the reverse strand, counting down.
AATAAATTTAAAGCAACATTTTAACACAAATTATTAAATAAAAACTGATAAAATTACCTAATCGACATAAAAATGTTCAAGGGCTTTCACCAATCGAAATAATCAAATTAAGACGGGAAGAAGCGGGGCATAAATATTTCTTTTTTCTGTCCCATTTCACCCTAATGTAAACACTTTTTTAAGGTACATTTCAAAATTAGGGCTTCTAGCGCATGCAGGGAAACAAAGCAATTTCTGCTAAATAGAGGAGAAGAAATTTAATTGTTTACACTAAATAACAGTATTTAGACACCACTCCTAATTAGAAATTTCAGGCTGTCCCACTTCTCCCGCGTCCCATTTCTCCCCAATCTCCTCTAATTTTATTGTTTTTTATTGCTATTTAGTTATATAATAAAATGAATTAATGATGATGACAAGCTAGATTTTGAGTCATTAGCTTTATTACATGTCGCTTTAGAGCCAGCAAAACTAGCAGTGGAATTTCTTAGCAGAGAACATGCAACGTTATTGACAGAAGTTACTTGAATTCATGCTTGCAAAACTATTTGATATGAATACAGAAATCGCATCTTTATTGCATTCAAATTTAAAAAAGCGCGTCGATGAAAAATACAACGGTAATATTATGCAGTTGTTAAGGTGCCTAAAAGATCCTTCAGTAAAACTTGCATTTAGACTTTTTGGATTTACTTCTAATAATGAGGAACCAGTGGAATATCAGGAGTATCAGTGAAATAATGAGGAACCTAATGAATTGATCTACTGATCAGTTCAAACGGCTTAAGCAAGAGTTTTTTTTTTTGTACCGAAATACGGGCAAAAGAACAGAAAATCTTGAAAAAATTTACAATGCGATACTCTCTATAAACCCCACCTCAACAGAAGTCGAACGCGTTTTTTCGAGCTGCACTAGTTTCTGTACAAAAATCAGATCACGTGATTATCTGATGAATTGTTAAAATCTTGAGTTTTCTCAATCATTCAGGCCCGTCCAGAGGAGGGGGGGGGGGAGGACTTAAGGTTCTCTAGCCCCCGTACGAATTTTATTAGTCGACAAATTGGACACTGGAGTCGGCAAATTCGGATTTATAGTTGGCAGTCGGTAAATGAAATATAAATATAATGCTAAAACATTTTGTTTAAACAATTTTTTTAATAAATAATGCAAGATAAACTTAAATAAGTTTTATTATTAAACAAGAAAAACCGAAAAACAAGGTTAATCGCGGTTTTTTATAAATGCGGTGTTTTGGAAGCCCTACTGTTAATAAAAGTATACTAAAACTTCTTTATCGTCAACAGAAGCATATTGCACGTCTTATAAATTTTAAGGACAGTTTTACTCATGCCAGGCCTTTTTTATTCGAAATGAATAAAAAATTAAGTTTTAAGGGTAGGAGTGAACCGCGACTAACTTATACTTCACGTTAAAAAAGTTTTGACTTCAGCGTAAAAACATATTTACGTTCGGCTTTAATATCTTAGTATATCATTAGAAAACTCGTGTGCAACATTGCATTTATTTTTACCACATGTTGTAATGCCTCGAGCCTATAAAAGAACAACTTCAAAAGTTAAGTTAATATATATTTTATATATATTAACTTAATGTTTTTAATGTTTTTTTTTTGTTATGTATAAATGTAAAACCAACAACTTCCCTACTCCTTTTTATAACTTATACTCACTAATAGAAAAAAGAAAATACAAACTACGAATTAAAAATTTTATTCAACAACTACTACCGCATACTAATTTTGGTAAATCTTGTATTTTTTTTCGAGGAGCCTTTCTATGGAATAAACCTTTCAGAAAAATAGAATTACAACTCGTTTAAGAAAAAACTTAAAAAAAATCATTTTATCTCTCGAAAATATACTTTCGTATTTTTATTTATTTTTTAATATAAACCCCTCTTACCCTCCCCGTAATTATTTATATATTTGAATACTATATACATTTTTTAATGTTACATATTTTAAACCTTGATTTGATAAATATTTTATGACACTAAATTTAACTATTAACGATTTATAAGATATAAGTCTAAAAATACCTGTATATATAGGTATATATTTGTATATGTGTATGGGCGCGTATATGTATGTATGTATGAATGTATGTATGTATGTATGTATGTATGTATGTATGTATGTATGTATGTATGTATGTATGTATGTATGTATGTATGTATGTATGTATGTATGTATGTATGTATGTATGTATGTATGTATGTATGTATGTATGTATGCATCTATAAGTTATGGGTACGTGAAAGTTTAACTGTATATGTGGGTACATATGTCTGCATGTATGTATGTATGTATGTATGTATGTATGTATGTATGTATGTATGTATGTATGTATGTATGTATGTATGTATGTATGTATGTATGTATGTATGTATGTATGTATGTATGTATGTATGTATGTGTGTATGTCTGCATGTATATGTGTATATTTACAACTAAACTGTTTGTATATGTGTGTCTGTATGTGTGTGTATATCTACAACCAACCGGTTTGCAGAAGATTATATAAAACCAACTGGTTTGCAGAAGATTATATAAAACCAACCTGATTGCCCAAAAGAGTATAGTTGCTAAAAGTTGTACACAAGAACAGACAAAAAAGATCTTTCTATTCGCACTAAATGTGTTATATTCATTACATTAAGAATTTTCTTTATGTGATGAATATAATACGTGAATATATGTATATATATATATATATATATATATATATATATATATATATATATATATATATATATATATATATATATATATATTTGTTTGTTTTTTCTCTCAATACTAATAATTTTATTATATAAGAAATTTTCCAAACAACTTTATTATATAAGAAATTTGTAATATTTTACAAGCTGATGATGCTGGTATCCATAACCCAGCGAAAATTTCTTATATAATAATCTCCTAATTTTCATATTATGAATGCGAATATTATGATATAAAAATATTCTCTGAATAATAATAAACATGAAAATTGTGCATGTGAAAATTAAAACAAAGCTGAGTAATGAATGTAAGATAATATAAAATGAAAGTTTTTTGTAAACAGTAGTAATATAAAAATCAGGAGATAAATAATATATTAATAAATATTGCAATAAGACTAACTAAATATTGTAATAAAACCAGATAATTTTAAGCCAAATGAGTGGTTAAAAAGTTAGTTGTGGATAATATAACAAATTTATCTCCTGATTTTCATATTATTACTGTTTACAAGAAACTTTCATTTTATATTATCTTACATTCATTAGGGGAGGATGGGTAGGAGTGAGCTAAGGGTAGGAGTGAACCGTTGATCCTACAGCTAAAACGGGAAATGAAAAAGACTCAAAATTTTCAACAAGTAGTTGCATACAAGTTGTTGTTAACACAATCCAATTTTTTTACCCCTTTTTGGTGTGGGTGTCTGCGTTAACGTTATCATCAACCCTTTTTTGTGCAAAAGTAAATTTTTTATATTTTTTGAAACTTCTTTAATGAGCATTCCGGTTGTTTTGAGACATTAGATAGTGGTTGAAAATTTACTAATAAAACATGTAGTTTTTAGAACAAAGTATTTTACATGCACAAACCACGTACTTATTGAACATTTAATGTTTTAATTCAGTTGCACAGCTTGGGGAGGAATAAGCCATTCCATCACGGGTAGGAGTGAACCGCGACTAACTTATACTTCACGTTAAAAAAGTTTTGACTTCAGCGTAAAAACATTTACGTTCGGCTTTAATATCTTAGTATATCATATATCATTAGAAAACTCGTGTGCAACATTGCATTTATTTTTACCACATGTTGTAATGCCTCGAGCCTATAAAAGAACAACTTCAAAAGCAAAAACCCCCAGTAAAAATATGAAGGATGCATTACATTCGATCCAAAAAGGAAAAAGTATTAGAGGAACTGCAATAACTTCCAAAATACCCTATCCAACTCTCGATATTGGAAAAAAATTTTGCTTGATGAAAATACAAGACTTAGCCCGAATTATTATGTTAAAAGAATATTTACAGACAAGCAGGAATTAGAATTAAAGGAATATATTTTGACTTGTTCAAGAATGTTCTATGGCCTTCTAATTAAAGAATGTCGGTGTATAGCTTTTGAGATGGCAACCATTAATAAAATTAGTATTCCACAGAAGTGGCACAAAGACTCAATGACAGGTATTGATTGGATGAATAATTTTAGAAAGCGACATCCAGATTAGTCTCTTAGAACACCTGAAGGATGTTCTCTCTCAAGGGCAACATCATTTAATGCCCATAATGTAAATATATTTTTTGATAAATTAAAAGAACTTCTTGCTAGATCACCAATATTTGCCAATGAAACTCGGATTTTTAACCTTGATGAAACTGGAACTATTACCGTGCATAACCCACAAAAGGTATGTTAATCTTCAATAATAAGTATATTTTTATTCGTGGCATATTTTTTCTTATATATAACCTCTAAATGTTTAGGTTCTTGCAAAGAAAGGTGTGAAGAGTGTCTGCAAAGTTACAAGTGCTGAAAGAGGAACCCTTGTCACAACATGTATAATAATCAGTGCTTCTGGACAATATCTTCCACCAGTAATTATTTTTCCAAGAGTGCATTTCAAGGAGCATATGTTGTTAGGAGCTCCTTCTGGATCTCTCAGACTTGCATGTAAAACAGGCTGGATGAACGGTGAACTTTTTTTAGATTTTATGAATCACTTTATCAAGTTCTCGTCAAGTACAAAAGAAAATCCATCATTATTAATATATGACAATTTCGAAGCGCACTTATCTATAGCAGTGTTAAATTTAGCAAAGTGACCATTTTGACATTACCGCCTCATTCCACGCATAAGTTACAACCACTTGATGTGGGAGTTATGGGGCCATTTAAAACTGCATATAATGCAGCAATTGATTCCTGGATGCTCCACAATCCTGGAAAAACATTTACAATTTACCAAGTTGCTGCATCTGTAGGGCTTGCTTTTCTGTAAGCCATAACACCATCTAACATCGTAGCTGCTTTTAAAAAGACAGGTATATTTCCTTATGACAGGAACGTGTTTACAGATATTGATTTCATGTGCAGTTCTGTGACAGACAGAACTGCACATGTTAACAATACTTGCATAAAAAATCACGTAAGCATTCCTTCTGATAATTTTTTTTACCCACATGTTTCACCAAATGCAGACCCCACTACCTCTACTACTATAGATACAAACAAACTAGTTACTAATGATACCATGGTTAATCTGTCTACATCATCAGATTTCTTTATCAGCCCTAAACAATTCAGAGGTTTTCCGAAATCTGGAAAAAAAAACTGTAAAAGAAGGGAAAGGAAGAAGGGTTGCTCTATCATTGCCACAGACACTCCTGAGAGAGATTGGGTTGAGAAAAGGCTCTGCAATAAAAAGTTAGTCAAACTTACAAAAGAATTAAAAGCAAATTTACAGAAGATTAACAAAAAATTACTTAAAAAAGACTATTCTGTATTGGAACATTTGACAGCCACAAATGAAAAAGGTTTAATAATCTTAGAAGATGATTTGTGTGCTTGTGATATATATCCTAAAGAAGATGACTTTGTATTGGTTAAATTTGAAACAACAAAAAAAAAATTGTTTTATGTTGGAAAGGTTTTATGTGTAAACTCTATAAAAGAAGAAGTTACAATCAGTTTTCTTCGGAAAAAAGGTGATATTTTTAAGATGCCTAATTCACCAGATATTGTGACTATCACTAGAATGGATGTTAAATTGTTGCTACCTCGGCCAACTTTTTCTGGAACAAATAAAAGGCAGCATTGCCATTACAAATTTGAGGTTGTGTTTGACTATATCAGTATTTGCTAAATATTATTTTTATTGCCAATATACTATATGCTAATATACTACTTTCATTACATGTATGTAATGATATTAAAAGTATATATTTGTATATATTTGTATATATATATATATATATATATATATATATATATATATATATATATATATATATATATATATATATATATATATATATATATATACTTATATATATATATATATACTTATATTTACTTATATATATATATATATATATATATATATATATATATATATATATATATATATATATATATATATATATATATATATATATATATATATATATATATATATATATATATATGTATATATATATATATATATATATATATATATATATATATATATATATATATATATATATATATTATATTTTAATATTTGGAAATTATCATTTGTCATGACAGTTTTTTGTTTTGTTGTCAAAATCAGTTGTTACTGAATAAAAACAAATTATTTTTCTGGTAGTTAATAAATTTTCTTCATTTATTAAATGAGTTTAAAATTGTGTTAAATTTATTGTTATATAAGTTATATTATTACTTAATTATGTTATGCTTAATTATAAAGTATTTGTTTCTTACTTAATTTTCAATAAATTTGTTAAAGAAATTATCTAGTTTTAGTTTTCTGGTAATCAAAGATAATGGCTCACTCCTACCATTTGCTTGGTTCACTCCTACCCATGCATGGGTAGAAGTGAACCAGTAGCAACACCTGGGTTATTGTTCAAGTTATCAAAAATCTAAAGATATTTTGATATTTCTTGGACTACTATTAGAAACCTAATACTTTAGGCTACCTTAGGCTCCTTATCCTATACTTTTTCCACTTTTGGTTTCCTTGATATAATCGATTTAAAAAAAAGTGGCTCACTCCTACCCATCTTCCCCTACTCAGCTTTGTTTTAATTTTCACATGCACAATTTTCATGTTTATTATCGTTCAGAGAATTTTTTTATATCCTTCATTAAATGTTTACATATATGCCGCTTACATTTTTAAGGTTTTTGTGCAACGTTCTTTTTCGCTATCATATATATTATTCAATTATTGTTATGATTTTGGGTTTCGTGGGTTGCTCATTTTCCTACACTTTTGATTGGTTATCATATTTTGAATGAGGTATCTATGACAGCGTTAGAGTTTATTAAGGCTATTGTTGTTTTGTTGATTAAATTTTTTTTTTAATGAAGTATACTGCTTTCTGATTATCTTGGGCTTGTTTAAAACAAATTTATTAATATTTTTATGTTTCTATTAGAATTTTAATTTATTTTGTTTTCATGTTTTCTTTTGGTGGTATGGTAAGTGTTTTATTTAGTTATTTTTATTTTTGTTTGTTCAGTAGATCTACACTTTTTATATCATATCATCAAAAAAATATTGGTGCTTTACAAATTTGGGGTTGGTTGGGTTTTGGCTATTTGTAGTGAGTCCTTTTTTACTGCAGCATGGAATAGGCGTAAGTCGCGGGGTAAAGCATAAGTGGCGATGACGTTTGTCTGACGGCATAAACTAGTTATAAGTGCTAATCCTCATCGAAACGCCAGTAATAATAGACGCGACTCTGAGGAAATGTTTAGGGTAGATTAGGGTAATATGAGCACCTTAAGCAAAAATTGAAATATTTTCAAAAATAAATATGCTGGATCCAAAATTTTTGCAAATAAACAAATTTTAGGGATCCTTATTCATAATCTATTTAGATATTTGGGCACTTGACATTTTTTCTTAAAAACACAAAGGTTTTAAAAAAGTAGCAAAAGTGCTCGTATTACCCTTACCCCTTGGTAATATGAGCACTTTAAATTAGCTCAAAAAAATTGCATTAATTAAGTAAAAAAAGACCAACCTGCTTAATAGAACTAATTGTTGGAATATAAGGATTCGTAATTAACAAAACATATCATTAAAAGATCAAAATTTAAGCTACATTTTGTTGAAACAATACTCTATGTTTTCCGCCAAAAAATAAATAAATAATTAAACCTTGTTTTTTCAATTTTGTTAACTCAAACCTTTGAACAATAAAAATTAAAATTTTTTAGATTTAAGTTACAGAAAAATATTTAGTATTGTTAATATATTAAAATTTTTTACTATGTTTTGTTTTTATTCAAGAAGCAATTAAAAACCACTGCTATTTTAGGACTTTAAACTAAGCAATTTCAATGAAAAGCACTGGGTAATTTGAGCATGCTCATATTACACAAAAATGGTATCTTTAAATAAAGTCAAAAATAAATGTTCCTATGCATTATTTTTCAAACAAAAATGAATTGGATTTTTAGCTAATATATTTTTCTTTATGAAAAAATTAATTTCATTATTTTAGCACCAAAATATCGCGCCACAGAATTATTCACGCGTGATGATTTTTTTTAACAAAGCAAAAAATTTAAAAGCGTTCTAATTAGATGATATCCGCTAATTACTGCGTATAAATTTACGCTAATTGTACTGATTCCTGTTATCACCACATAAAGTCAATTCGAAAAACATAAAGCAACTTTAACTTCACTGCTTACATCTGATAAATCTTTATGTATGCTCATATTACCAAGGTGCTCAGATTATTCTAATCTCCCCAACTCCCCAGGATATAATCTCAGATTACCCTAATCTCCCCAACTCCCCAGGATATAATCTCAGATTACCCTAATCTCCCTAATCCTCCCATTACTTTATCACTACACAAATTATGTTTACACATTAACATTAATGTTTTTTTTTTCCATTATTAGGCCTTATATTGTTGTTAGCATATTTTTTATTTTGTGATTGGTTTTTTGTTTTATAAATTTTAGTCTGGTGATGTACTTCATTTGTTTCCTCAGGCGTTCACTGCTCATGTGTGACCATTTGGCGAATTTTATATGCCAAAATTTTTAAATAACAATTGAACTCCTAATTTGTATAAAAAACGATTCAAAGAAGCGATTCTTTAATTTTATGAATAATGTTAAAAAACTTCAAAACTTTCTTGAATGTAAACTTAATGAAGAAGACTATATTAAATTAGAACAATTACTAAAAAATCAAGGGAAAGTATGTTTATTAAATCAAAAGAACGATTAATAAAAAAGTTAGAATTATTAGAAGATTTAAATTAGAAGATTTCTTTCAAAACTAAATAAAAAACAGCGTTTTTCTAAAAAGGAATACGAAAAAATATATCTTTTTATAAAAAATATAAAAAGATAAAATATATCCAAGTGTTCCTATCCCACCTTGAATGTATGAAGCATTAAAAGCTCTTAAACCAGAAAAATTGTACCCTATGAGAAAATTATTTCTACCATTGGCACACCAAACCACGGAATATCAGAATTCTTAGTTAAGACAATACAACCAGTCTTAAATGAAAATCCGACACAATTAAAAAACTCTTTTGACTTATAAAAAAAGCAGAAAAAATTGGAATGTCGCCAACAATATTCAAGTGTTTAATGATGTTGTAAAAAAAGAAGCCACCGTTTTAGAACAGTTAAATAACAGTATAACATATAAAAACTTAAGAAAACTAAGTATACCTGAAATAAAACAACTCATAGAGCTTTGCTAATACCAATGTTATTTTCATTGGAACAATGAGATTCGCGTAATGGAAAACTCAAGACCAATCGCATTTTCTTTCATGGTTGTTCCGCGGAATCTTTTCTACTATTCCATGAAAATAATGCAATTAAAATGGCTTTGAAAATAAATCCTGCATTTAATCAAAAATCATTTTAAAGATACGTTAACGATAGTCATGCAAGATTTCCTAACATCAAACAAGCAAAACAGTTCCAAGATATTTTAAATCAACAACATCCTGCGATACAATACACAGTTGAAGTTGAAAAGGAGACAAAAACGCTTAACTTTCTTGATATAACCATTACAAATAATACACTAGGAAAATATGAGTACAAAGTATATTGAAAAGAGGCAATCACTAACATTCAAATTAAACCGCATTCAAATCACGATCCGAATATTTTAACAGCTATATTTAAAGGTTTTCTCCACAGAGTTTACTCCATCTGTAATATACATCATTTGCAAAACGAAATAAATTTTTTAACTGACATGTTTATTGAAAATGGGTACGATGAAAAGGTATTGAGGAATATTACACACCAATTTCATCAAAAAAGAAAAAAGTAATAACACAATTCCATCAGAATGCAATAATCTTCCTGTAGTGTCTTTACCATGGGTAAAGACACTACAGGAAGGGTACATGGTACCAGGCCTTTCACCAAAACTTCAAAAAATATTCTGAAAAGCAGGGTACAGAGCAGTATTTAAATCAAACCCAAATTTAAGATCTTTATTAACATCAAAAAAACAAATCAAAACTACCCAGCCTGGAACCTTTATAATAAAATGCAACTGCTCTAAAGTTTACATAGGTGAAACAAAAATGCAGGTAAATACGCAGATGCATCAACATTAGAAGAGCATTAATGAAAACAAACCTAATCAGTCTGCATTAGCATTTTATAAAACCTTCTGCAAAGAAAATAGTATTTTGGAAAAAACATGAACGTTAAAGGTAAAAAATAAAAATTTATTTTTATTTTAGCTGGTACCAAATATTAGTATGTATAACAGCCAAAACAGTAGCAGACTTTTTATCATTAAAAAAAACCTAAAAAATTTTTATTTTTTCAGTATTGTTAAAAATTTGACAAAAAAAATAAATAAATAAATTTTATAAAAATATATATATATTTTCCCATGTAAATGCTATGAGCCAACTTACCCCAAAAGCCTTTTTTTCAATTAATAGTCTATAGATCCTGAAAAAGACAACTTTGAAAAAAAGTCTGACTGGAAATAGTAAACTAATTGTGACTGGAACTTTTACAATAATTTTTATTTCATAAGACTATTTTCTTTATAAAGTAAATAGGAAGCGATGTTCCAAAAATTACGTTTTTGTCCAAAAAACACATAAATTCTAATATCTCCCATGCGCATGCGCGAATCCTAACAGTACTATAGTGAATGATGAAGTGGTCAATTAGGAAGGTTCTTGTCACTTTCTGATGAAAGGCTCCGAAGATAAACAGTTCGCCAACTTACCCCTGCTGCCAACTAGCCCCGGTCTCCACTAACATATTTCATACTGCTTTCTGGCTTTAAAAATTTTTTTCAGAAATCATAGAGTTTTTCTAGTACTTAAATTTTTATCACTGGAATAAATTGATAACATGCTTCAGATAAATGTAACAAAACAGATCCTTTTTTGGGAGATGAATTTTTTAACCAATCATTTCAGTTATTTTGATTTATCATATTTGATATTAAATCATAATTTTTTGTAATATAAACAAAAATTTTCTTTTAGTTTCGCTTGAATGGGTTCTATAATAGAAAATTTGAAGTTTACCTTTAAGTGTTTGTTTGTTGTCCATTTGTTAAATTCGCAAGAATCGCACTTGTTTCTCAAAAAGATAATCATTTGTGATGTTTCATATGTTTCATTTTGGATGTTTCAAAAAAAAAAAATTATTTATTTGAAAAAATAAATTATTATAAAAATAATTTCAAACCAAACAATAAATTATTCCAGATTTTTTTTTTTTTTTTTTTTTAAATCGTTCACTGTTGAATTGATATCTTGTTGAATGATAAAATGTCTCGATTAAACAGGACGTCGCACAATATCTTAAAACGAAGAGTTATTTAGATTCAACGCATTATTTAACTGTCATGAAAACGATGTTCTTTTCACCATTTACAACTCGAATTTTTCATTTTTCAGCATCAAATGCAATTTTTAAACAAAAGCATCAAACACCATTTGACGTGGTCACAAGTAAAGGTTTAGGGCTATTTCTTTTAGTCTCTGTCGAGGGATCGTGATTTTCTTTAAGTTCTTCCGGCCTTTTACGCATCAAATATTTAGGATCAATAACTTCTTCATTAACAACAGGAGTTGACATTTGTTTTTGTCGTAAAGTTTGAACTTGTGGAAATTGAACTTGTGGAACTATAGGACTTATTCCATCAGATTGAAATTGAGGCTTTTTCAAAATAGGTCGATAATGGATCTGTAAATATATACAGTTAAAATAAGTACTTCGTAGAGTCTGAGTTTTAGAGTACATAGCATTAGTACCTAGACAATATAAAAAATAAAGCATATGACTAATTTTTTTTGTTGGATGACAAACTTTTTTTTACAACTTGTATGTCACTAAAAAGTCATTGCCTTTTTATTAATTAAATCTTATTAAGAATTTAAAAAAAAAAAAAAAATTTTTTAATTTTTTTTTTCTACTTTCTCAAAACAACTGTTACTCAACTATTTTAATATTTTAAATCGATGTTCAATCATCATCAAAATGCTGATTGAATATCGGAAAAATAACATTCAATAACTGCAAAAGTAGTAGAATATATATGTGAGAAAGTGGTACACTTTTTTTTATCTCCTGGGTTTGAGTGAAATAACTTAATCATATACATTATCAGCATGTCATTACCAACAATTCATGTACACATGCTCATTAATCATAAAATTGTTCACCAATAATATCATAAAAATGTTCAAAACGAAAAGTAAGGTATATAAAATATTTTGAATTAATTAAATTTTGTAGGAAAAGTAATAATAATAACGAGGTTGTTGTTCTTGTATATATCGATCAAATTTGAAAAAGCAGAAATGTTAGTTGAATGATTATGAGAAATTACACTATGGATATGAAAACCATTTTCGTGTAGAGATGTAATGGACTGATCAGCATGGTCAGCAAGCCATTTACTCTCAATCTTAACTTGGTGTAGCATTTGCTATACCAGAAGTTAAGAGCTAAATTTCTTTTTTAAAGAAACAATTAAGAATATTACATCTTTATATAAAATTACTTTATAATCTACTCCTACCATTTTACTACCTTAATATTGTTGTTCTATATGCAAGAATATTTTATCTATTAGTACTAATAAATCTTTATCAATTTTGTTTTAATAAACATTTTATAAATTTTAATGGTTCAACGCTATCTTTTTTTTAAATAATTGTAAAGGAAACTGTTCTTACAAGAATTTATATGCCTTTGTTGATATATATTGAAGAAGAAGCAAGTAAGATAACACAACCGATGAAATTTTGGTTGATCAAACGGTATTTCAAAATAATGGAGGCGATGAAGCATACGATGATATAGGAAATAATGCAGCATGTATAAACTGCATGTATTTACAGTGAACTTTTCTGTGCATACAGTGAAGAGAAAAATGAAAGGTTTCATCAGGACATTTGTGCAATGGAGAGTCAATACCAATATCAATGGAATGTGAAAATGGTAGCCGATTATTGCTAGACATTGAAACATAATCCTGGTGCTACTAATAAACAAAAATCACTGAAAAGACAATTCACAAAATCATAGATAATTTGATTGATTGACTTTTTTCTATACTATTAAATGTTGAAGTGCAAACCCAATCTTGACATTATTTACATGTCTGTAGTTTTAACATAACAAATATTTAATTTTTCAGTGTAAATAAAATTCAAAAATTAATTAACATTTTTTTTTTCATAAAAAGCTTCCTCTCTCCATAATATTTTTTTCATCTTTTAAGCTTTTTTCTTGTCTTTTATCATAAGAAAAACTAAAAAAAATAAATAACGATAAATGACAAATATGCAACCCTGAAGTGGCTGATGCCAGGATCTCCAGGCAAAACTTCTACTAAATTCTACTACATGTTTTTAAATTCAGGTTCAAGATCATTACAATCACCCTGCTATTGGTATCATGTAACCCAGTACTACAGTCCCATGCCTTATTGCTTTGTAAGGTTTGCTTTTTTAGGCAAAGGCAAGAAGAAATAAACTCAGACTTAAAAATTCCTTGCCTTGGGGCTCTTGGTTAAGTAAAGGCTAGAAATGGTGTCTAGATAAATATACTCATATTGGACAGATATTAACTGCATCCAGCTGCTGTCTTGTAGAAAGCCTCCTAGGCAAAGACTTTAGGGGTGAGCAGAATAATTCTACTAATCAGCCTCGAACTTCTTCTTTGTCTATTAGGCTGGCATATATTCAAATCTGTGTTATATTGTTTTCTTCCTAGGATGATGAATGGTGGATCTTCTTGACTCTACTCATAGATTTTTGCTTGTGCCTCCATGGCTATGTAACTCTTCCTTTTATCTTCAAAAGAGGGCACAGCTTAAAACTCAGTTTAATGGTTCTGAGACCAGCTGGTGGTAAAGTTTCCAAAACTTTGTGGTAGCTCTCAGAGAGGCTGATTCCATCAACAACTGAAAAATATCAGAGTACTAACAGTGCCATATTGTGCAAGGATGATGTCCCTGTTAATGCTTTTGGTGCACATTGTCGAGGCCACATAAGAAGCCCTATGTTACAACTTAGGGTTAGTTAACAGAACTGAGACAACTGCATTTAGGAGGCCATGCTTTATCTACTGCATTTAGGAGGCCATGCTTTATCTATGAACGAATTAAGTTCTCTTTAAAATTGAACAAATCAGGCCTAAAATAACCCAAAATATTAAACATACCATAAATGGTTAAAAACCACCCCTCCACCTATCTGTGTTAATGTATCTTTTAATAATATTCGTGGCCTGCAAAGCAACTTTCCATCAGTTGAATTTTACCTCTCGCAAAATTCACCAGACTTGCTTGCTCTTAGTGAGGCTAATTTAAATAGCACTAATCAAGGTACTTCACTAGGTAATCAACACTCAGATCTGATGAAGGATCTGAGTGTTGATACCTTGATTTGCAAAGACTCCAATAGTCACATGCTTGACTTGGGGGTATATATATGCATCAATTCACCTATTTGTTGTGAAATTAGGTTCAAATCCTTTGACCATTCTTTTATGTGCTTCCCCTAGCATCTCTTCATTCTATCAACTTTCTCTTTGTTCTTTATCATTCTCCTTCTTCCCAAGAATGCACTCTTTTAGATGTAATTTCAAATTGACCATGCCCTCTCTCTTTACCGTTCTGCCAATATTGTTGTTATTGGTGATTTTAATGCTCATCACACTGAATAGCTTGGCTTCAACACCACTGACCCAGCTGGCACTAAAGCCTCTAACTTCTGCATTACTCAATCTCTTACTCAGATAGTTAACTTTGTGACTCCTTTTCCTGACAACCCTAATCATTTGCCTTCACTTCTTGATTTATGTCTTGTCTCTGATCCTAACTTGTGATCAGCTTCTCCCTTTTCTCCCTTAGGTGGTTCTGACCATTCAAAAATCTCTATAAATCTTTCATCTCAAACTTCTTTTTCGGACTCACTTTATCACCACACTGATGTCTGATGACTGATGTCTTTTCTCTCTCAGCTGATAAATGCACCTCCTAAGTAACCTCCTGGATTCAGACAGAAATGGAAGTTTTTATCCCTTTTTGTTGGTTCTAAGTCAAGCCTTATTCTACTCCATGGTATTTACCTTCTTGTGCAGCTGCTATATCTAATTGTAATATTAATTTTTTTCATCTTTTTTAAATTAACAACGTTTGAGAACAAAGGGCTATTTATTATTGCTAGAAATCTATGCAAAAAAAGATCAAATCATTTTGTTCGAACCGCTTCATTAAAGTCATCCTTGAAGGTTAACACTCTTCTTCATTTCCAGTAAATCCTGGGGTACCTCGTGGTTCTGTATTTGGTCTTGTTTTGTTTCTTATCTATATTAATGATCTTCCAAACAACCTTACATCTAAAGTAGCTGATGACTACTTTATACTGACAAAAAGAATGAATAATCAGAATTGAGATCAGGTTTAATCCTTGAATCTGATCTCACTTCTGTAACAGATTGGGGTTTGCAGTGTCTTGTAAACTTTAACTTCAACAAAATCCAGTTATTTACTGCAAACAACTATCTTAGTACTGTTTGCATTCCTATATAAATGAATGGCAACCCCCTCACTGAGCCCCTTTATGTCTTCTTGGATTATCATTTATTGCAGACCTTTCATGGAAACCATATATAAAATCGATTGCTAAGGTTGCTTCTCTTTATCAAGCTTGCCATTTTTTTACTCCTGATTCCACTTTCTACTTCTACAAATCTCTTATTTGTCTCTGTATGGAATACTGTTGCCATATTTGGGCTGGTTCTTTTTATGATGCTCTTTCTTTTCTAGACAAGGTCTGAAAATGCATTGTAAACGTAGTTAGACCTGCTCTATCTGCTAAGCTCGATAGAGCAAAACTCATTCTCACTTAACTTGTCTCATTATTTTACTCACTCTTTTTTATTTTTTTATTCTGATTCACTCTCAACAAGGCTGCTAGCAACCACCATTAAGTTAAAAGTTACTAGAAAATAAAGAAAAGAGTTACATAGCAAGGAAAAGAAAAAATGGAAAATCTGTTCCTGCATGCTCTAAAAACTTTTATTCACCCAATTTTTTTCCACCTTTTGGAACTCTTTTCCATCTTCATGTTTTTCTGACTCATACAAAATTCAACTTTTCAAGTCTTCTGTCAGCTGTTTTTTTGCTCTATAAGTCTATTCTTTTTTTCTAGTAACTCCCAACTTAATAGAACTTGCTTGCAGCCTTGGAGGGAGTGAATCAATATATATATATATATATATATATATATATATATATATATATATATATATATATATATATATATATATATATATATATATATATATATATAAATCATCTGAGTGTGATAAATTTTTTTTTTATTTTTTTGCTTCTTTTCAATTCTTTTGTGAAATGTTAAATAGTAACATCAAAATTTAATACTCTTTTTTTAATAAGTTGTCAGACATGAAAAAAAAAGTAGTAAGGTTCAACCAGATTAACCAGAAGCAGCCTCGAAGTGACTTGTTAATAATCACAAAATATAACAAGGATAAGAAGTCCTAAAAACCTGAGAAACCAAAAAAAAAAAAAAAAATAATCTATTGTTATGTTACAGAAACAATACCAACTTAACATAGTAGAGAAAAGAAAAAAATTTCTTTTGTCAGAAAAAAAATATATAAAAAATTTGGTAGCAAAGTAGATACAAATTTTAATTTTTAAATTTTGAAAAGTGGGAAAGGTTAGGTAGCAGTTTCTGGTTGCCAATGGAGCTGAGGTAGCGCTAGTGCTTTCTAAAACTTGGTAGTGACACCCAGCTTTGATTGTTTTAACAAATTGTGATACCTACTCACAAAACTCACACAATCAAAGAATGGATTGAAAAAAAAAAAAATTTAATACTCTGGCTGACACAATCACCATATTTAGATCCAATCAAATCTTTTAAGATTTTAAAAAATAAACTTTTTAAAGTTAAAAAGATAAAGTTTTTAATTATTTTTAAGCAAGTACTAGATATCCTATTCCAAAGCAAGTATTAGATACCCTATTTCAAAGCAAGTATTAGATACCCTATCCCAAAGCAAATACTAGATAATTTTTTTGTTTTTTAATTTTTCTACCAAAATATCAAAAAACATTTTTCATCTAAATACTGGAAGTTGAACAAGAATTAATAAATACAAATTATATAAAAAAGAAAATGTATTAGCTACTGTCTTCTCAAAAAATAATTAAATGTTTACCTGATTGTATGATTGTATATTAGTGTTATAAGGTTGTATATACTGACCAGATTGAAATGTACTTGGACTCTGAATAGTTAAAAAAAAATCAGAAAAACTTAAAACAGAAGAAGTCACCCTATATTTTACTAAAATAAAAGGTAAGAACTAAAACTAAAACTCAAGTCTCCACCTCATGGTCTTTCTTACAAAACTATACAAGAAATGAAATGAAATAATACAAGCACAACTCGGTCTTTTCTATTTAGTTTTGTGATATAGAGTTTATTTTTGGACAAGGTAAAAACTTTTAAACTTTTAAGTTTAATGATAAAGAGTGTTTAATCAAATTTATAAATGATTTTGAATTCTTTAAAACTTATAAATGACACAACTTTTTTTTTTTTTTTAATTATCTTCGCTTCCAACAAGGTTGCAAGCAACCGCTAATTAGTGTTGGAAGTTACTGGAAGAGAAAAGATGAAGATTGTAGAGCAAGATAACGATTGACAGACGACTTAAAAGATTGCAAATTATATGAATCAGGAAAGCAAGATGAAGGAAGCGAATTCAAAAAGAACTGATGTTCGAGGAAAAAAACTAGACGAATAAGAGTTTTTGGAGCACTTAGGAACAGTAACAGAAAAAGGATGAGACTTAATTGAATGACCAGTAACACGAGAATGAATTTTAGTAGATGGCACAAGAGACGCTAGCTCTTTAGAGCAGTGCCCATTATAGTATTTGTAGAAAAGAGAAAGAGAAGCAACATTACAACGATGTGACAGAGGTTGAAGGTTGGCTGCAAGAGCAGGTCCAACTATGTTTACAATGCGTTTTTGCACCTTGTCTAAAAGAGAAAGGGCATCATTAGAAGATCCACCCCAGATATGGCAACAGTATTCCATACAAGGCCGGATTTGAGATTTATAGAGATAGAGAATAGAATCCAGAGTAAGAAAGTGACAAGCTTGATAAAGAGAAGCAACTTTAGCAGATGCTAATTTTGCAACGGATTTGATATAAGGTTTCCAAGAAAGATCAGAAGTAAGAGTATCTTAATGCTAGAAGATGAAGGGTAGGAGACTCATCGAGTACATTACTGTTCATAAATATAGGAAGGTCTAAATTATTGCGATAACGATTGGCTGAAAAAAATTGAGTTTTATCTGAATTAAAGTTCACCAGCCACTGTGAATCCCATGCTGTAGCAGAAGTGAGATCCTTTTCAAGCTCAGATGCCCCCTGCAAGCAATCAGAGGGAGTTGGCTTCTTATCGTGACAAGAATAAATGGTAGCATCATCAGCGAACAATGCCACCTTAGATGTGAGAATATCTGGAAGATCGTTAATGTAAATTAAAAAGAGTATAGGGCCAAGGATTGAACCTTGGGGAACCCCTGAGGTTACAGAATAAGAAGAAGAGTGCTGTCCATCAAGGACAACTTTTATACTACGATTGGAAAGAAAGGATTTTTCTAGATACACCGTAAGAAAGCTTATGGAGGAGACCAGCATGCCAAACTTTATCAAACGCTTTAGAAATGTCAAGAGCAATGGCCTTAACCTCTCCACCTTTATCTAATGCGCTATAAAATCTATCGGTTATTACTGAAGCAAATCAGCCGTAGAAAGAGAAGATCGAAATCCATATTGATGATCAGAAAGTAGGTTATGAAATTCGAGATGAGAGATTAAGTGTTTGTTAATTAAAGATTCAAAAACCTTGCTTATGATAGGAAGAAGACTAATGGGACGGTAGTTAGATGAATCAGATCGCTCTCCAGAATTTTTAAAAATAGGGATAACAGATGCTGCTTTCCAGCAGGCTGGAAAACAAGACTCTGATAAGCACTTGTTAAATAGTTTTGAAAGGATAGACGACAGCTCCGGAGAACACTTCTGCAAGACTATAACAGGTATGTTGTCCAGGCCGCAAGCTGTAGAAGAGTCTAAGCGAGAAATCACTTTAGATACAGAAGCTGGAGTGATACGAATGTCAAGTAATGGATCAACCTGTTTGACGGGTATATCAAGTAGAGCGCAACTAGTGGCATCAAGATTGATGAAAAGTTCTTGGCAAACAATTCAACTTTGTCTTTAGGTGAGGTGACAAAGTCTGAACCGTACAAAAGAGGTGGAATTACAGATTACAATAATTATAATAATCTTACAGATAAATAATAATAATTATAAATATAATAATATAAATAATAATCTTACAGATGCTCTTTCTTGATTGGTCATTCTATTACTTGAAACTAAAGTTGCATTATGGGTAGAAGATAGCTTGTTTATTGTGTGTTCATTCAGTTGACGATTTAACCAATTGATAACTAAAACAATTTTTAGATAATTATTAAACTTATTAAAAAATTTTAAATTTCAATCTTTAATTACTTAAATAATTAAACAGAAAATATTTTTATTTTATAAATAATCATTTTTCATAAAAACAATTTAAACTTAGATTAGGAATAAAGATAAGGAAAAATAAGAAAATAAAATCCTCTCACCATTTTCATTGTTTTTTAGTTCTTCTTGGCTCTCATTAAGTTTTTGATTTGTTTCTTCAAATTTTTTTTTCATCACTTTATTCTAGAAAAAATGTAATTAGATAATATTAACGAAAGAAAGACCTTTGTAGATATTTTGTATACAGACTTGTGTGTCATTTAATGAATATATGTAAAACACCCATGTATAAACAAAATAATATCCATAACACCCATGCATAAACACATACCAAAAAAAAAAAAAAAAAAATCAATTATTATAGGTTTGTTCCACTACCAACTAATTGTTATATGAAACAAATTGTTACAGGAATAACAATACTTAGAATATTATAAATATTCTAAACATTGAACCAAAAGGTGCTCTGACCTGTCTAAAATTAATAAGCTTGAAACTAAAAAGCACCATTCTAACTTTCTCTGCACATTATAAAGAAAAAACTTTTTAACATTGCAGCTTAACTGGGCACTTTATGAACAGAATACTAAGTGCGACTTCATATTATATTGATTTTTTTGTGTGAAATCAACAAAACAGTGTTTTTAATTAAGATTTATAGATTAATTAATTCTCTACCTTACTTCATGAATGATCTCTAATTGGAACGACCTCTGATTAAATTGAAATCTAATTAGAATGGCCACTAGTAGGATATGAAACATTTATTCTGTCAATTGTACATCATCATTTTCAAATTTTTTTGTAATAGCAATAAAAATAAACTTTTCGGTTATTATAGATTATTGAAGGAGCAAAGTATTAAACTTCAGAATCACTGAAGTGTTTTGGAGTGCTTGTAAATGTTTCACTCTTTATTTTATTGGTAGAACACTTCACCTCACTTTTTATGGTAATCTAACCCATCATTTTTCCACCATCACCACAGCCCACCATTCAAAATGTTCTTCATTAAGTTGAAAAATTTACAATTTACTTTTTTTATAAAAGAGTTAAACATTTTTTAAACATTCAATACATTTTATATTTTTTACTTTCATCCAAAATATTAAAAAAATGCTTGATTGTCTTTGCATTATAAGATAAATAACCCTCAAGATGATTTAATATGCTGAACTATATGACCAACATCTTCAGTTGAAAAAGAATGGGATCTGCATTCATGATACTCGCTCATATTTTGAGACTAACATAAAAAATAATTTTTTGATAAAACCTTAAAATAAATTATGATTACCCACTCAACATTAAAATTAATTCTATTATCAGGTTAATTAATTCCATTATCAGATTAATTAATTCCATTATCAAATTACATTAAAAAGATAAACCTGATATAACAAATAAATATATAATGTTTTATAAAATTAATGTAAACACATTTATGTTATATACATTTGCATATTTATGTATGTATGATAAATTTACATACATTTTATGTTATGTTTATTTTTTTAATGGTAACTTAATTCTTAATTTATTTTCAACTACTAAAAATGTAATAGGAAATGGGATTGTTTCTTTTCTTACCTTTAGAAAAAAGAATTATTTAAATTCTTATAAGATTTCCATTCACAACAAATATAGAAATGTTTTGATCAACAAAAAACTTTGTTTATATAATTCTTTTTATGCTTTTATCTAAATTTATTTATTATGAAATAGTTATACAAGGTTGATGTTAATTTAAAAATGTCTATGCAAGGTTGATGTTAATTTAAAAATATTTATACAAGGTCACTGTTTTTAGTAAACATGTAAATGTAGTCGAATGCTATCAATAAGTGTTCTGTAAAATGTAATAAAATATATTTAAAAAAATGTTAAAATATTAAATGGAAATAAATTGAAAACTATTGCAAATGTCTAAACAAAATTTAGATAAATATTAAAAAGAAAAAAATTTTTTTAAAGCATTAAACAAAATATATAAACTATATAAAATTATTTTCAATGTTGAACTAAATGCGGTAGTGGTGTAGTGGTAAAACACTTGCTTCATAAGCAAGAGGTTCCGAGTTCGATCCCCACCACGTCCCTGGTAGTAGCATGCTCAACTTGTTTCTCCGCAGCTTTGTTCGTCAAGGTTCGTGTTTCGGAGTTATAGAGTTGAGAGAGGGCTATAACCACTATTAAGTTGCCTCCTTGTCTGTAGTGGCCTTCTGGGCCTTGAGGAGGTGAATAACAAAACAAAAAAAAAAAAAAAAAAAAAAAAAAAAAAAAAAAAGATAAAATTTTCTTTTCAAAATTGTGACAAATGATGGCAGTAAATAGTCAAATAGTCGCAACACTGTAAACTAAAAACTTTTTCTTCTAAGTTTTTTGCTGCCTTATAGGATACGCTTTTTTAGGCAAAGGCTAGGAGAAGCCCACTCCAATTTAAAAAAGTTGAGTAAAGGTTAGAGATGGCGTTTTGATAAAAATACTCATATTGGGCAGATGTCAAAAGCATCTGGCTGCTGTCTTGTAGAAGGCCTCGAAGGCAAAGACTTAAGGAATAAACAGATTTTATCTGTTGACCAGTATCACACCCCTTCTCCATCTACTAAGCTGATGCAGATGTATTTATAATATATTGTTTCCAGTTTAGGATGTTGAATGCTAGATCTTTTTGACTCAATGAATGCGTTTTGCTTGTGTCTCTGTTTTTATGACTAGGCAACTCATTCTATTATCTCCTAATGAGGGTACAGCTCTAAAACTCAGTTTTACGGTTCTGAGGCCGGCTGGTAGTTAGGTTTCCTGAACTCTGTGGTAGCTCTCAGAGAGGCTGACTCCATTAACAGCTGTAGAATATCAAAGTATTAAAAGTGCCATGTTGTGCATGGATGTTGTCTCTTTTTGTATGTTTGGTGTGCATTGGCGAGGCCACATTTGGAGCCCTTTATTACGGCTTAGGGTTTATTAACAGTAATGAGGCAATTGCTTAGACTATTAAGAAGTGTACTAAGAACTATCTGTGCTTTGAGTTCTATCAATGAGTCAAGTTTAGAATTAAGTTCTAGCTTTGAGTCATGTTTTTTAACAAATTTAAAAATGACTAAAGTACCAAAAGCTGTAAAACACAAAAAACCATTGTCATCACTAAGTTCTTTAAACCTATCATTCACTAGTATTTGTAGTCTTTATAGTAACTTTTCTTCTGTTGAGTCTTATCTCTTGCAAAGATCACCAGAACTACTTGCTCTTTGTAAGACTAATTTGAGTTCAGCTGTCTCATCTTGTGATCTTAGTGTCAATGGTTATCTTCCTTCAATTTGTAAAGACTCCAATAGTCACATGCTTGGCCAGGGCATTTACATTTGTAAAAATTCACCCATTTGTCAGGAAACTAGATTTGAATCCACCGACTATTCTTTTATGTGCTTTCAATTAGCACCACTCCACTCTATCGCTTTTTTTCTTTAAGCTTGAAAAGGATCTCACTTCTGCAACAGCATGGGCCTCACAATAGCTGGTGAACTATAATCCAAATAAAACCCAATTTTTTTCAGCCAATCATTAATGCAATAATTTAGATCTTCCTATATTTATGAATGGTAATGCACTCAATGAGTCGTCTACCTTTCATCTTCTAGGATTAATTCTTACTTCTAATCTTTCTTAAAAACCATATATCAAATCGATTGCAAAATTAGCATCTGCTAAGGTTGCATCTCTTTATCATTTTTTTCTTCCCAGCTTGGTTTTTTAAAATTTTGAAAACTAAATTCAAGACTTTTTCTTTTTCAGGAAAAAAAAAGAAATGGAAATAGTTCAAAAAATATATTTCAAGTCCAAAACAAACAATGCATTTGCCATTACAAATGCACATCCGCTATAAACAAATAATTGTAACGGTTATATAGATAAATATAAATTAATTAAATGATAAAAGTGGATAACTAAATGATAAGTAGATGATAAAATTAAAAATTTTTGTTAAAACTTTTTAAATGTTGTCACCTCTTCTTTTACAGCACAAAGTTGAAGGTCAAAATCTTTAAGTTCTTTTTCTTTTTGTGAAACTATTATATCCTAAAAAAGAAAATGATTATATCCTATATAGAAAAAAACTGCATTCATTTTAGAATTTAATTACAAAAAAAAAAAAGTTTTTTTTTTTATTCATACCTTTTCTTCTATTAGTCTTTCTTGTTTTGTCATTACAACATTGATCATTTTCATCTAAAAAATTTGATTAACTAAGTTAACAAAACAATAAATTTTGTTTCCTTTTTTATAAAAAAAATTACACTGACCGATTAATAATAATTAC
This sequence comes from Hydra vulgaris, assembly GCF_022113875.1. Classification (NCBI taxonomy): domain Eukaryota; kingdom Metazoa; phylum Cnidaria; class Hydrozoa; order Anthoathecata; family Hydridae; genus Hydra; species Hydra vulgaris. Next base: position 2,940,551 of record NC_061157.1, on the reverse strand, counting down.
ATATAAATAATATACTATATAAATAACTATAAAAATATCAATCAAAATAATAGAGCCTACTTTTTTATAAACCCAATTTTAAAAAGCTTACAGAAATAATCCATAAATTTTAAAAACTTTTGAAAATAATTAATATTACAATGCCTCATTTTCTCATTCACTCCCACTCCATTTTTTCTTGCTAAATTAAAAGTAGAAGCAATAAATTAAATTTTTTTTCTTATAATTGTTAAATGAGATATAAGATAGATTGTAATGCAGTTGTACTATAATGAGATATAAGATAGATGGTAATGCAGTTGTACTATAATGAGATATAAGATAGATGGTAATGCAGTTGTACTATAATGAGATATAAGATAGATGGTAATGCAGTTGTACTATAATGAGATATAAGATAGATGGTAATGCAGTTGTACTATAATGAGATATAAGATAGATTGTAATGCAGTTGTACTATAATGAGATATAAGATAGATGGTAATGCAGTTCTACAATGCAACAATATTTTAGTCAATGTCTCATGTGTAAAAGATATGTGTTTTAAATGACAATTTTTTTTTAATCATTTCATTAATGTTGATGAAAATAAAAATTTGTCAACAAATTGTTAAATTCATTGTTATAACTTAAAATGAGGCATTCTATTACTATTCAATCAAGAGACAAATAAATTCACCATCAACTTATATAAGAGACTTTACCATCAACTTATATAAATTTATTTATTCTTTATATTCTATCAAGACTTAAAACATAAGTCTTACACAACTAAAATCTATTTGTATTGAATCTCCATTTCTTTATTAAAAAAGTCATGAAAAAAACTTATAAAAAATTTTTATACATGATAAAAACACTAGTTTTTAAAATTTGCAAAGTTTATAATACTTTGAAAATTTGCAATGTTAATGTTTTTAAAATTTGCAATGTTAATAATGCTTTGAAAATTTGCAATGTTGATGCTTTGAAAATTTGCAATGTTAACAATGCTTTGAAAATTTGCAATGTTAATGTTTTTAAAATTTGCAATGTTAAAGTTTTTAAAATTTACAATGTTAATAATGCTTTGAAAAATTGCAATGTTAATGTTTTTAAAATTTGCAATGTTAATAATGTTTTGAAAATTTGCACGAGAGTAAGCTTTAGTAGATGCTAGAGATGCTAACTCTTTAGAGCAGTGCCCATTATAGTATTGGTAGAAAAGAAAAAGAGAAGCAACATTACGATGATGTGGTAATGCTTGGAGGTCAGCTAAAACAACAGTTCCAACTATGTTTACAATGAGTCTTTACATCTTGTCTAAACAAGAAAGGGGATTATTGGAAGATCCGCCTCAGAATAGGCAACAGTATTCCATACAAGGACAGATTTGAGATTTATAGAGGTAAAGAATAGAATCTGGAGTAAGAAAGTGTTGAGCATGATAAAGAAATGCAAAATTAGCAGATGCTAATTTTGCAATGGAATCAAAAAAATACACAACAACATCTCAAAAATATACAACAACAACATCAAAAAAATTTATTGAAAACATGAATCAAAATAATAAGTAATCTTAATTCAAGTAAAATTAGGTTTTGTATAAAGATGACTTTTAAAAATAATTATTTGGATTTTTTTTTTTTATTACTTTTTATACTTTTTTATCATTTTGCATATAACAACTTTGTACCCATGCACAGTGCGCCAAAATAGCCAATTTTGAGGCAAAATTAATAACTAATTTAATATTAGTACTGTATTTACCAAATTTAGCTAGAATACTAAAGTGAGGTTGATGCTTTTTACGAAAGTGATATTTTTTATATTTAGTTGCTATGGATACCTAATTTTGCATAGCAACAACTTGTTTCTGGTAGTTAGAGATTTTTCATTTGTGCTACATACACTATATTTGACAAGTGTATTAATTTTGTCTTTGCTTCTTATAAAAGTGATTTTTTATATATGGTTTCTATGGTTACTTAATTTTGCAGAGCGAAATTAGGTGGTATATTACCTATGGTTTATTAATTTTGCACAGTAAAACTAATTAACCATAGCAATATATTTAATTAAAATTTATATTAGTTGAATAATTGTTTTACACATAAATTTATTACTTGTTTCCTAACAGCCCTAAATGCAATAAAACTATACATAATTTAGAATAAAACAAAACAAACAGAACTCATAACTTAGTTATATATTAGGACAACATAAAAGATTTAAAACTTAATAAAAAAGAGAAAAAATGATTTTTTTTCTTTTTGCTGTTTTTCTTTAACTAGACACAAATGGATCAGAAGTACACAACAGTTGTTTTATTACAATCTTTTGGATTTTGATTGATTATTTTTCTTGCATGGTCTTGGCGATAACTTTTAAAATTGTTATTACAAGCCTTTTGAGTTTCCTCTTACAAAAGACCAATAATAAAATATCATTTTTTCCAATAAAAAGTATCCATGTATTAATACTTTATACAGAATTTGAGACATTTAGTACCAGGAGTAAAACAAAATATCTGGCAGTTTTAAAACAATAATAAATACATTTTAAAATGTCTAATAATAAACCACTAAAAATTCAACAAAGTATAACATGCAATTTTACAATTAGCATTATATCAATTTCCATATTTTCACTAAACACGTTTTGATTTCAAAAATTTAAAAAAGCTATCATTAGCGTTTCCACTACCACCTGCTCATGGTGATCTACTATCAATCCAAGACGCTTTATCCAAAAACCTTTTCTGAATTAAACTTTTTTGCTTCATTACTGGATTCTAGGCTTCAAAAGATCGTGCTTGCCTAAATTTTATTTTTATTTTATATGCAATATGCAATAAGCATTTAAAACATCTTATCAAAGCTTGCAAGCTTCAAAGCATCTTATCCAAGCATGCAAGCTTGAAAGACTGGAGAATATGAGTAGAATGCTTTTTTTAATAACAATTTCAATTTCATTTATTTCTGAAGGGCTACATACACTATAACATGACTGACTAGAGTCAGTTGTGTTGGAAAAGTGTGTGCAACTTTTCATCAATTGTGATTTCGATATGTGCGGGGTCCCCTGCGATAGCTGCAGCAGGGAGTGTGCCAGTGCTGTGCCTGGATCTGGGGGTGGGGGGTGATCCTCTTTTAGAGGAGAAGAAAACCGAAGAGTTTATTTTCTATTTCCCTGTTTTTAATGAGTTGAATGGTTTATAAAAGGTAATTCATTAAAAGTATGATGATTAGGAAAGTTTTTAAAAATTTTAATTATTTGATCTTCTAAAAGAAAAAGAGTAAACTAATGGAAAGTTATTTGGTTCATGACCAGAATATAAGGGTTCGATTCCTTTCTCTTTATTTTTAAATTAGAACAATTTTCTTTTGATTATGGAGAAATAAAAGTATGAGAATCGTTTATACATGTTAGTGGAAGCAAATAAATGAGTAAAATAGGGTAATATCTGTTTTGTATCAGGCTAAAAATTTTAATATATTTTTATCCTAAGACACATAGCTTAAGCCATGCTTTTACTGAAACAAAGAAAAATTAAAAGCAGTAAAAAAATTTATACAATTAAAAAAATTTAGATATAAAGTAATCGTAAATTTTATCTAATTAAGTGCCAGCAGGTGATACTTAAGAAATAAATTTTTATAAAAAAATAGGTTAAATGTGTATAGAATTAAAATTGTAAAAGTAAGATTATTGATTTGGTAAAATATACAATAATTAAAAATTTCAGAAATTTTACGAAATAACTAGAAACTTGAATAAATGATAATTAAACAGGATTAGATACCCTGGCAATCTTTTTGTTAATAATTAATCTGAACAGTATACCTAAACAGGTGAAAACCAAATATTTTGGTAAGTCAAATATTGTGGCCTTTATGAAAAGGGATATTATGTACTACAATAAATATTATAATATAAATTTATATTTGGATAATCAATGTAAACTGATTTTAAAAAGAATTTAATAGTAATTAAAAATATAAGGTTGTAATGAATAAGTGCATAAAAGATAAAGTAAGTTGTAACATAGTGGGGGAAAGGGAACTTTACCCTGTGATTTATAATACAATCATGAATGAATTTTTCTTTTTTTTTTTCTATTTTAATAATTTTAGGGTGTTTAATGTGTATTAATTCTTTAAACCCCATTCATTCTGTTTTTTGATTAGTAACTGTATTTTTTTTTTCTTATGGTTTATTGATTAATTTAAACTTAGAATTTTTATCATTATTATTAATAATAAAATATGTAGGAGCTATAGTAATATTATTTTTATTTGTAATAATGATGTTAGATATAATCCAAATTAAAGATATAATCCAAATTAAAGATATAATCCAAATTAAAGATATAATCCAAATTAAAGATATAATCCAAATTAAAGATATAATAAAAAAAAAAAAAAAACTCTAATATAAATAATACAATTCCTATAATTTTAATTATCTTAACTTCATTAATAATACAAATTATTAACAAAGATGCATTTTTACCTTATCATTTAAACAATGATTTTCTAAATTTTAATTTAATAAATTATCATAATTTTCATAATCTAGCTTTGTTTTTTTATTCCAAATATTCTATAAATTTTATAATAATTAGTATTATTTTATCAATAGGAATGATAGGAGTAATTGTTTTACTTCAAATTCTAATTCAAAAAAACAAAAAATATTTATTCAACATTTAAGAAATAATTTATGAAATTAAATTTATTTATTTATCTATCTATTAATTTTCTTCTTAGTTTTATAGTTTTATTTTTTTCAATTTTTCTTTTAAATCACCCGATAAAGAAAAAGTTTCTATCTACGAATGTGGATTCAATCATTTTCATTCAACTGGCCAACTATTTTCTATAAGATTTTTTTCAATTGCTATTTTATTTTTAGTATTTGATTTATAGATAATTTATTTCCATGATCAGTAAATTCAAATTTAATAAACTATTATTCACAATCTATGATAAGTTATGAAGATTGTATTAGTTTAGTTGTTTTTTCTTGTATTTTATGTGCTGGAACTTTAAATATTTATTCATTGATAAACTCACAAAGTCAAAGTATTTCTTATATTTTTCCTTTATGACCTATAGCTATAATGTTTTTTCCTTTATGACCTATAGCTATAATGTTTTTTCCTTTATGACCTATAGCTATAATGTTTTTTCCTTTATGACCTATAGCTATAATGTTTTTTCCTTTATGACCTATAGCTATAATGTTTTTTCCTTTATGACCTATAGCTATAATGTTTTTTCCTTTATGACCTATAGCTATAATGTTTTTTCCTTTATGACCTATAGCTATAATGTTTTTTCCTTTATGACCTATAGCTATAATGTTTTTTCCTTTATGACCTATAGCTATAATGTTTTTTCCTTTATGACCTATAGCTATAATGTTTTTTCCTTTATGACCTATAGCTATAATGTTTTTTATATGTTTATTAGCAGAAACTGATAGAGCTCCTTTTGATTTAAGCGAAGCAGAATCAGAATTAGTTTCCGGTTATTTAAGCGAAGCAGAATCAGAATTAGTTTCCGGTTATAATCTAGAATATTCTTCAATGTCTTTTGCTTTATTTTTTCTAGCAGAATATTCTCACATAATATTTAGCAGTGCTTATTTTGTAATTTTATTTCTAGGGAATTGAAATAATTATTTTTTTATTAACAATTAAAAAAAAAAAAAAATGATTTTATTTGTATTTTTATTTATATGAGTAAGAACTTCTTTTCCTAGATTAAGATATGATCAATTAATGAGTTTATTATGAAAATCTTATTTTACCTTTGAGTTTATCATTTATTATTATAACAAACTCTTTATTATGAGCTTTTTGAGGTTTATCTAACAAATGATGTATATTATTTTTCTTTTATTAATTCCATTTTTAAGTATATTAAATATTTTACTAATTAAAAGAAATAATAATAATATTTTTAATATTTCTTTGTTTTGATATCATTATTTTATTTTATATATATATTTTTTTGAACTATAAAATTTTAAATTTTCAATTTAGTTCAAATTTTAATTGATTATTAATTAATTCAATTTTTATTAATTGAAATAATTTTATTCTTTCTATTGATGGTATATCTATATTTTTTATAGGTTTAAGTATTTTACTAATTCCTATATGTATATTAATTAGTATAAAATCAATAAAATATTTTAAAAAAGAATTTAATATATTCTTATTTATATTAGTTATTTTATTATTCGGAGTATTTTTTATTTTAGATATACTATAATTTTATATTTTATTTGAAAGTATATATAATACTGTTATATATGTTACTAGTATATATTTGATACCTGTTTTTATTATATGATTGGCATAGAGGGTATAGAAAAGAAAAAATTAAAGCTGCTTTTCATTTTTTTTTTAAAACTATAATAGGATCCTTATTAATGTTAATAAGTATATTTAGAGTATATTCTTTAACTGGAACTACTAATTACAAAAACTTATTAATTATAAAAATTCCGTATGATATTCAACTTTGATTGTTTATAGGATTTTTTATAGGTTTAGCTTTAAAAATACCAATGGTACCATTTCATATTTGACTTCCACAAGTTCATGTAGAAGCACCAATAGCAGGTTCAATTTTATTAGCAGGAATACTTTTAAAATTAGGGGGTTATGGATTAATTAGATTTTGTTATCCAATTTTCTCGTTAGCTTCCCAATTTTGCTATTCATTAATTATTATAGTAAGTATTATAGCTATAGTTTAATTGCTTATTCTTCAGTATATCATATAGGTTTAGTAACTGTAGGTATTTTTAAGTATAGTAATATTATTTACTATTCCATTTTTACATACTAATAAATTTTTTTCATTAACTTTTAGACCTATAGGAAAATTATTATATTGAATATTTATAGCAAACTTTATTTTACTAACTTGATTAGGTTCTAAACCTATAGAAAACCCTTATATATTAATTAGTATAATTTCTAGTTTATTTTATTTTTTTATTTTTTATTTATCATTCCAGTAATAGGAAAATTAGAAAATTATTTATTTTTTCAAAAAATAAGTGTATAATTGAATCACACTTTGAATGTTTTCAACTAATCACAAAGATATAGGAACTTTATATACAATTTTTGGAGCATTTTCTGGAATGATATGAACTGCTTTAAGTATGTTAATTAGAATAGAACTTTCAGTACCAGGAAGAGTAATAGGAGATGATCATTTATATAATGTCATAGTTACAGCTCATGCTTTTCTAATGATATTTTTTTAGTTATGCCAGTTATATTAGGAGGTTATGGAAATTGATTTGTACCTATATATATAGGAGCACCAGATATGGCTTTTCCTAGATTAAATAATTTAAGTTTTTGATTACTTCCTCCAGCACTAATTTTACTTTTGACTTCATTTTTAGTAGAACAAGGAGCAGGAACAGGTTGAACTGTTTATCCCCCATTATCTAAACCTTTAGCTCATTTAGGAGGATCTGTAGATTTAGCTATTTTTAGCCTACACTGTGCTGGGTTTTCTTCAATTGCAGGAGTAATTAATTTTATTACAACTATTTTTAACATGAGAACACCAGGTTTGACATTTGATAAACTTCCCTTATTTGTATGATCTGTATTAATAACAGCATTTTTATTACTTCTTTCTTTGCTTGTCCTAGCAGGAACAATAACTATGTTATTAACTAATAGAAATTTTAATACTACTTTTTTTGTTCCAGTTGGAGGAGGAGATCCTGTTTTATAAACACTATCCTGACAGATAACACTAACAGATCCTGTTTTATCTACACCTATGTTTTGAGCCACTGATTTTATATTTTTGTTTACTTTAGGTGGTTTAACTGGTGTAATTTTAGCCAATGGTTCATTAGATCTTTTTTTGCATGTTAGATATTATGTAGCAGCTCATTTTCACCATGTTTTATCATTAGGTGCAGTATTTGCTATGTTTGGACGATTTTATTTTTAATTTGGAAAAATTTCTGGATTTACTATTAATGACCCCTTTGGTAAGATTCACTTTTGAATTACTTTTATAGGAGTAAATTTAACCTTTTTCCCTAAACATTTCTTAGGATTAGCAGGAATGCCAAGAAGATATGCAGATTTTCCAGATAGCTTGTTTACCTGAAATGCTATTAGCTCACTAGGTTCAATCGTCTCTATAATAGGAGTAGTATGATTTATCTATGTAATTTTTGATGATTTTTATTCAGAAGAAAGATTTATTTCTTGAAATAATTTAGATGTAAAAACAAATACTTTAGAATGATCATTGAATTGTCCACCTAATCATCATACTTTTAATGAATTACTTTTTATAAACCATTCAACTCATTAAAAACAGGGAAATAGAAAAAACTCTTTGGTTTTCTTCTCCTCTAAAAGAGGATCACCCCCCCCCCTCAAAGTGAGGGGGTTCTACAATGTGTTTCCAGCTTTAGAGCTTGACAGTGCTCAAAGTTGCAAGAAGAAGCAGCCAAAACTCATAGTAAATATGTTAATCATTTGTTGCTTATAAATGTGTTTGATTGTGTTCCAAAAAGTACTAGGTTATATATATACCTCTATGATAATTGTAAAAAAGATTTACACATTATTTTAAACAATAAAAAAAAAAAAGGTAACTTACATTTATATTTTGTTTTTATTGCAAGAAAATAATAAGCTATAAATATATTTTAAAATTTACTAATAAAAGCCCAACAAATAAGATTAATTTTACATTTGTGAAGAAATAAAGTTGAACATAATTTTTATCAAATTTTTAGTTGTTTTGAAAAAACTTTATATAAAAAAAAACCTCTTTAATTTGTAACTGTAAAGTCAGTTTTTGAGTTATAAAATAAATGATAGAAAATTTTAGAAAGGCCATAAAATATACAATACACTTAACTAAAAATTTTTTTTTTTTAAGAACATCACTTTTTTGACTTTTGTCATAGCCTGGCCCATTGTGCCATGCCTAATAGCAAATACAAACACTCTAATCCTAACAGCTACCTCAAATAAACACTCACACTGAAGAATCTATTACAAGCAAACACTCGCACCAAAGAATCTATTACAAACAAACATTAAAGAATTTATTGCAAACAAACACTCACACCGAAGAATCTATTACAAGCAAACACTCACACTGAAGAATTTATTATAAACAAACTCTCACACTGTATAGTCTATTACAAGCAAACACTCACACCGAAGAATCTATTACAAGCAAAGATCCATTGAATAAGTTATACTTTGGGCACAATGTTATGTAGATATGTAGATAAAAACTCATAAACAGAATCAAAACAACTTACTCTAGATTTTGTTGCTTTTAATTCAGTTTGTAACTTCTGTATAATTTCATTACCCTTAAAATTAGAGAGAAATATAAAAATTTGTTAAAAAACATGATATTCATAAATAAATTTGTTAAAAAACTCAATAATCAAAAATTAAACTTTATTCAGAAAAAATATACCTTCATAACTTCTTTGGATACAGATTGTATTGTGGCATCAAGCTGCAAAACTGCATTCGATTTTTCTTCTAAATCAATTTCCAATCGACGCTAAATGAAGTCTATAGTATGTACTCTAAAATGAAGTCTATAGTATGTTCTAGGAGATTTCAGAAAGTTAAAAAACCTGAACTCCTTAGTTTCTTATATTTTCTATATTTTTGAATAAGTTTTTGTTTTTTTTTAAGTCTTGAAGCATTACTTAGTTTGTTTGGTGTTATTTAGATTGCTTGCTACTGTGTTATTTAGAATGATTGTAAATGATTTCAAACTCATTTTCTTTTTTCACTCATCAAATCAAATTATTATAACTTTTTTTCTTTTTGATTTTTTTGCTTCTTCAGAAAATATCTCCCCATCCAATCATGAGAATCATAAAACTCAAATACCAGGAAGATTTGAAGTATTTTAGTACATCACCATCTAAATTCTAACAAACACTTTTATATTGAGAATAACTTAAATTATTGAGATTAACTTAAATTATTGAGACTAACTTGGATTATAAAGGTGGGGTGTTAGCTATATATTTTTACAGTGTTTTTGTGATATTTAAAATATTTATTGTTACTGTTCTACAAAATAGTAAAATTGAATTTTGGGAATTCCATGGCAAATGCAGTGCCATTGGGCAGGCTAATACCCTCTGAGGCTAATTTGGATGTCAAAATGTTACATCATCATTGAATTTAAAAAACCATTTGAAAAAAACAGGCAACAAACTTATGATTAGTTTGATGTCATAATTGAAAAAAATTAGACAAAAAAGTCTGGGGTTCTTCCCAGACTTTTTTTGTCTAATTTTTTTCAGGGTTAGGGTTGTAGTTGTGCAGAAGCTGCAGTTATAGAAAGAAAAACATTTTGGCAAAAAAAGAATAGCTCTAATATTCCAAAGTTTGAAGTTAGAAGTCCATAGATAACTAAAAACAAGTTCAACCAGTTCTTTTTTATCATATATCTTTTTTTTGCATTATTAGTTCTAACTATAAATGACTTACAAATATTCAGAGAATTTATGGTAGCCTTTTTAGCATCACCCCCTCATCCCCCAATAACTTCTTTTATATAAAGCTTACTAAGATTATTTTAAGAATTATTAAGAATATTTTAATTATAAATAACTTTAATGCAGTAGTAGATTAATGAAAGAATGCTTGGTTCTCAATCCAAATGTTCAAGGTTTAAAGCCACCCGATGCCTCTAAAAGTGTTACTCAAACTGTTTTTACGCTTAACAGTAAAAAACTCATAATTTCTTAAATGTCAAACTTGAACTTCAAGCAATGATCTGTGGTTTTATTCACATCTTTTAATTAAGCTTTATAGTCTAAAATTTATTTTTTGCTTTATAAATAAAAAAAATAAAAAATAAAATTACATTTTTGATGCTTACATATATACATATATACATATACATACATACATACATACATACATATATACATATACATATATATATATATATATATATATATATATATATGTATATATATATATATATATATATATATATATATATATATATATATATATATATATATATATATATATATAAATATATATATATATATATATATATATATATATATATATGTGTATATATATATATATATATATATATATATATATATATATATATATATATATATATATATATATATATATATATATATATATATATATATATATATGTATATATATATATATATATATATATATATATATATATATATATATATATATATATATATATATATATATTAAATAAAAACCTTTTGTTCAGCAGATGTTTCATTCAACTCATTTGTTCTTTTGACAACCTGAATAACAGAGTCTAAATATTTTAAACTAGATCCTAAAAATTAAAAGGAAAAAAAAAAATACAGTAAAAAAGTAACTCACTTGGTCTTTATCTTTTAGTTCTTGTTCTAAAACTGCAACTCTTGTTCGAAGGTGATTCAATGTTTTATCTCTTTCATGTCTCTCAGAATCTAGGGCTGTATTTTGTCGTCGAATATATTGAAGATCTTTAGTTGTTACTCGCTTTTCCTAATAATAACACAATTGAATTTTTTCATGGTGTAAACTCCTGAAACCAACAAATATGTTGTTAAATCTCCTTAATATTTGAAAAAATTACCTCCTCAAGATTTGTTAACTTTGTTTTTAAATCTCTAATTAATGATTCATACTTGTACTTTTGGTCTGTCAGCTCCTATAAAATATATTTAGAGTAATTTTTTATTTTAATTAGCAAAATAATAATTGAATAAATATTACATGTTTTTTGTAAGCACTAAATTTTTTCACTTTGTAATTTCATAAAAAAAACTAAAATTATAAAGCATTTCATGAATTAACTTTACTGTGAAGTATTTTATGTAATGTAATATCTTAAATTTAAATATATTTAATTTATTTATCTTATTTTATTGTTTAAAAAAAATATTTATTGAAACTGGTCATTCTGTGAAATGCCTGAACATTTCAGACATTATATGTAATAAAAAGAATTAAAAAAATTAAATAAAAAGCTCAATTCAAAACTCTAATGTATGTGAATAATATACTTCGCTGCACTTGAAATGCTCACATAATTACTGCTTCCGTTAAAAGTCTGCAACATAAACAATAAATCATAACAAGCATAAAAAGCTAAAAACAGATTAAAATTTGGGCACAGATCATTAATTTTTTTTAAACATCCATGGTTCTACACTTGAGTTGTTTGGATGAATTTCCAAGATGCCATTTTCTTTTTTAAATAAATAAATATGAAAGAAGAAAAGCATTTAACTTTTAAATATCTTGAGGATTGAAAATCAAATATCCTGAAGATTGAAAATCAAATATCTTGAGGATTGAAAATCAAATATCTTGAGGATTAAAAAACAAATATCTTGAGGATTGAAAACTTATTTTTAGAGTTTGGATTGAAAACTTATTTTTAAAGTTTGCACATGATCATTAACTTTGGATGTATTTATCAACTTAATATTATTTAAAGAAAATTTTTTATTTGTATTATGTCTTGATGTATACATAATAAACAAACAATATATTTTTGTTTTCAGATTTATGTTGAAAATATAGTTTAAAAATATTGCAGAAGACTTGTGATATCTACCCCTGAAGCACCAGGATGATGTTAAAGACTCAAAAGTATCTTTTAGCTACTTCCTTTACCTTCACAAAGAAAATAAGTTAACAAATAGAGAGGCATCAACTGCAGTAAATAATAAAATTGCAGAATTTGAGGCTAAAGCTTGAATTCCAATGGGTCAAAAGAACAAAATAATCAAAGAGAAATGTGTTTTTTTTTTAGCTTTTCAAGAAAGATCATGGTTGAAAACTTTTTCTAAATCCAAGTTGCTAAAGAAAATTAAAAACAGAAAATCTTCAAAGATCTGAAAAATCTGTTTAATGTTGCTAGTTTAATGTGCATATACAAATGAAGTCCAGACATTCATTTTTATGCTTTTGGAGAAATGCACCAAGCAAGAAGGGTGGTTGGGGTGCCAAGCAAGAAGAATTTACTCTTTAAAGATTTGAGTGTTTCATAGCTAGTTGAAATTGCTTAAAAAATGGTCTCTGTAAGATCTGTCTGCATTGTCAGCATTTACCTGAAGTCTTGAATAAAAAAATCATTTTTTATATATGCACCTGCAAATGATCACAGACCTCTTCAGTTGTTACAGTAACTACAAAAGAATTGTATGCACCTGCAAATGATCACAGACCTCTTCAGTTGTTACAGTAACTACAAAAGAATTGTAGCTACAGCATTGACCAATTTGTCAAATCATATAAGGTACCTCTTTAAGGAGGTAATTGCTTTGGTTTGCTTTGACCAAAAAAATAATAGATGACATAAAAAGAAAAATAGTGGTCTTATTCAGCAAAGATAGATACCAAAAGGCATCTAAATGTACAAACAGAGATGACTGTGTCAACAAGTATTTGGCTGACTTTGTTTTAATAAACAAATTTTTTTTTAAAAAAAGTAAAATATATATAAGAAGTTTCTTGATAAAAAACTCAAACACGATCAATAGGGATCAATAGGGTATCAGTCAGCTAAAACATTAGCAAAAAATCACTAATTATAGTGCAAGAAGTTATTGTTATTTAAGAATATTATTAACTCATGACAGGTAATGAAGGACAACTTCAGTAACTTTTGCAGGTTGTATCTGAAAAAAGACATGTCTTCCCAATTTCAGTGAACAAAAAAAATTGAGTAAACACAGTGTGATCTATATACTATAATCATTATGATAATTATATAATTTTGTCATGGCGCAGTGGTTAAAGCTTGTTTTAAAAGCTAGAGATCCAGGAAATTTTGGTAAGAAAGGAGGTGTGAACTTCCTAGTTAAATCCTCTTCTGTGGTGCTCAAGACTATTAGGTCTCTGTGACAAGACTGTTAGGTCTCTGTGACAAGACTGTTAGGTCTCTGTGACAAGACTGTTAGGTCTTCTTAAGAAAACAAACTTCCTAAAAACAAAAAAACAAAAAAAAAATACTTCCTAAAAACAAAACTAAAAAAAAATGAAAAAAAAAAAAAAACTTTAAACATAAATTATACCTAAAATTTTTTATATGGATGATTTTTTTTACAACAAAGGAACATATTTAAGACCATATAAGACCAGCTTCTGATATATTTTCAAAAATCAGTTTAGAACCACCCTACCAAACTAGTGCAATATGAACTTTTAAATATCAGTAATTACATAAAATGCTTTAAAATTTTAATATATTGAAATTTAAGTCAGCCATTAATGTTTATGAAACTTAAATCAGCCATTGTTTATGAACTTTTATTCAATCAAATACCTTATTAGACCTCTGATAATCTTCTATCTTTTTCTCATATTCATTTAACTAAAAAATACATTTCTCATTCATTCATTCAACTAAAAAATTTCATGAAAAAATATTTTTATATTCATTCAGCAAAAAAACTTCTCATAATAAAAAATTAAAACTCTTTTTAAAAAAATATTGAATTCAGTTGCTTTTGGAATAGTCAAAGAAGAACTCTTAGTTTGTTTTCTAAAATTAAGTTTGCGCAAAATGTTATTAGCAAAGGAAAAAATACAAAAGACTTTTAATTTTCTTTAACTTATACATCAAGGGCAGAGGCAAAAACAAGTTATGTGCATCAGGAATGGAGGTAAAAACAAGTTGTGTATGTCAGGGATGGAAAACTAAGTACAAATAATTACTGTTTTACGATATTGTTCACCAAGTGTTTCACGTTCTGATTGCCTTTTTTCCTCAAGCATTAAATGCAACTAAATGCAAAGAAAAACCTATATAGAATATAGCAGATATAAATTATTTATAAAACTAGAGAAGTATACAAAATATATAACTTAAAACTTTTCAGATTATGGTGTTGAGTGTGTGATTCATTTTTTTACCTTTCTGTAATTTTCTTTCTCTATACAAAGTTCTTTGCTAAGTGAAGAGGTAGCCTCTTCTAATTTGATATTTGTTTCTTTTCTTAAATCGTCAATCTCCTTAGATTGTTCATTTATTATCTAAAAAAAACCATTTTATGACCACATTGAGATTTCAAGATGTTGACAAGAATGTAAAACATATAATGTATGTGTAAAATATACCTTTTGAGTAGAAAGTAAATGTCGAGAAAGATCATTTTCAGTACATGCTAGCTTGTTTTGCAACAATGCATTTTCACCCTATTATAAACACTTTTGGTGACAATAAAAAATTGACAAAGAAACTTTGCCAGCAAAACAACATTTAGCAAAAAAATCTTTAACAAAAAACAAAATAACAACACAACTTTTGTTAACAATAACAATCATCATCATCATCATCATCATCATCATCATCATCATCATCATCATCATCATCATCATCATCATCATCATCATCATCATCATCATCATCATCATCATCATCATCATCATCATCATCATCATCATCATCATCATCATCATCATCATCATCATCATCATCATCATCATCATCATCATCAAAATAATCACCATCAAAATGAATAACAATAATAAATGTTTTAAGCTAAAAAATTAATTACTCTTGAAAAGTTGTAATATGATCAGGTAAATGGATAATGTAATAAGATCATAAAAGGATAATGTCTTCTAGAAGGCCATCAGAGATAAAAAAAAACTGAAAATTTCTGTTAAATAACCATACCAATTATATATCCGATAGGCTGGTATTGATGTCTGTGTTACATTGTTTCCTGCGTAAGATGATAAAACTAGATCTTTATAACTCAACACATAAATTACAGGTTAAAGCATAAGTAGCAATGATGTTCTTCTGACGGGATAAACTAGTCATTAGTGCTGATTCTCTTCGAAGCACCAGCTGTGACTCTGAAGATGAGTTTATTACTTAAACACTACACAAATTACATTTATGGCATTTTTAGCACATAAACATTTATGGTATTTTTTCATTCTTAGGCCTTACATTGTTGTATGTATTTTTTTTATTTAGCATTCACTGTTCTATATTGTATATTTTTGTGTGGAGATATATTTGCTGTATATTTTTGTTCATTTTAAGTGATTCCAAAGAGCACAATGTTTTATTATTGTAAATATTGTTTTGGGATGACTGTTTGTCTTTTTTTTTATCACCATGTTATTTTAAAATACTTTTCTATTAATCTTTACTTAGTCTTCTTTACAACTATCAAAATATGCTTTGTTTGAAAAATATTTCTCATTTATTTAAGAGTACTTGATATTTTTCTCAGGCCTTTATATGCTATATTTATATACTATAGTTTTAATAAAATACATTTGTCAAAAAACAATTATTACCACTTAATTCTTCTCACCACTTAATTCTTCTAAATTCTTTACAAATATTCATAGTCTTAAAAGTAATTCGCTGCATCTCACCTTTTGTATAACTCACCAGATGTACTTGCCCTTTATGAGACCAGTTCAGCTGTTTCATCGTCATATCATCATCTTCAGTGTTGATGGCTATTGTTCTTGCATTCACAAAGATTCCAAATATATTTGGCCTAAGCTTATACTTTAATATCAATTCACAAATTTATTGTAAAATCAGATTTGAATCTTTCAATTATTTGTTTTTTATTAATCTCCTTTTTCCCAAGGCTACACTTTTTTCAATGTCATTTGTTTCCAGTCAAATCTACTCTACCTGCAGTTTTCTTTTTGTGCAGCTTTTTTTATTTCTAATATTAGATTACTATTATTTCAGATAGTATTTCATTCACCTTTATTACAAGAACAATTTTCTTAAAAAAAAAACTTTTTTTTATCAAAATTAATGCAAAAAGGTATTGTCTGACACCTAACATTGATTCTTGTTAACACCTAACAAAGTTGATTCTTGTTAAACACCTAACTAGGTATTTAACAAGAATCAACTGAAACTTGATTCCTTGCCTGCTGGAAAATGGTAATTTTTTAGTATTAATTTTAAAAATCTCTCAAAAAATGCTCAGACCTCTTTAGCTATTGTTCAACTTTCTAACTAATATTCTACAAACTTCTAACCATTCTTCGATCAGTTATATTACAATCTTTAGTAATGCCTTTTTACCATTAAGAAACTTCTAATATCTTATCTTGAGACTCTTACAATGAAAATAAATGACCAATCAGTTGATTGGTTATATATTTGTTTAAATGACCAACCAGCTCTTGAACAATCTCTGTTCTTTAACTTTCTTTTAACATTCTAAAACTCTGAACTAAAATAGTGCTTGGTTTGTTGAACTAAAATAGTGCTTAGTTTGTTGAACTAAAATAGTGCTTGGTTTGTTGAACTAAAATAGTGCTTGGTTTGTTGAACTAAAATAGTGCTTGGTTTGTTGAAAAATTGTTACAAAAAAACAAAAACAATAAAAACAACCATTAAAAATTTTCACAAATATATTTTACCTTAAGTTTTTTTAAACAATCAACTAAATACGCTTTTAACTCTTCATTTTTTGCAGGTAGGAACTTTAATGACAGATGAACTAAATGTTTAAATGGATTAGTTTCTACAACTTCTAGGCAACTTTGTGAGATAGTAGATGATATTCCAATAGATAAATGTAATGAAAATCTAAAATAAAAAAGCAATTTATCAGCTAAAAAAAAAATCTTAAAACTACTTTTAATTTTAATTGTAAGCGTAGAATTATTTACCATAACTCAGTAAAAAGATTACCAGGCAATTTTAATCACATAATATCAATTATTTTATGGTAAGTTTTGATTTTTTTTGTAGAAAAAATCACATTTTACAAAAATAAACTTTTTTCACATAGCTTAAATAAACATTGAACATAAAAATATTAGAGTATATAAGTTTGCAGTGATCTCCTTTATAGAAAAATGTTACACTTTATATAAAACAGCTTCATTTAGCATTAAAAAGACACTTTGTGGTAAAGTTGTAAAGTTTCAAAATGTCAATTTAATAATATTATTGTTTGTTAAAACATAAAATTTTTTTATAGCTAATCAATTTTTAGAAACATTTTTTATAGCCAGTCAATTTTTAGAAACATTTTTTATAGCCAGTCAATTTTTAGAAACATTTTTTATAGCCAGTCAATTTTTAGAAACATTTTTTATAGCCAGTCAATTTTTAGAAACATTTTTTAAAGCCAGTCAATTTTTAGAAACACTTTTTATAGCCGATCAACTTTTAGAAACATTTTTTATAGCCAGTCAATTTTTAGAAATTCTTTTTATAGCCAATAAATGGGTTTTTACCTAAAATTATATGTCATAATAAAAAGATATCTTATTAAACTTGATATATATATATATATATATATATATATATATATATATATATATATATATATATATATAATATATATATATATATATATATATATTACTTTTTTATCTATAGTAATTCGTATTGATTCCATATTGTATTTCTATGATATCCCAAGACATGACCTTTTTTATTTCTAATTATAATTTTTGCAGGCACCAGTATTTTGTAATTCTCTTAATTTTTTCCTGATTTATTTAACTTATAGCTTTTCAATTCTTAGCACTGATTTTGAGCTTTTTAACTATTAATTTTATTTTCTAGTAATTCCCGACTTGAATAGTGGTTGCCAACTTTAATAATAGTAAAAAAAAAAAAGTAACACAAAATTAACATAAAGCAAAACCAAATTGAATTTAGCTAAAATTACAAATAATCAATTTGAGTCTTGCCTGGACATTTATCTGACCATAAAGACATTTGTTAAAGATATGTTTGTAAATCAACTGTTTAGAACTAAATAATGCTGTAAAATTATCAAACAACCATTTTGTATGTGATTTTCATTTAAATAACTCTAGTACATGAAATTTTTAACTGAAGTTGATAAGAAAATCTTATCTAAAAAAAAAATTTGAAAAAACTATAAATGAATAAAGAAAAATTATAATAAGAAACAAAAAATTCTTGAATCATAGAAATACAATATAGAATCAATACTAATTAATAAATCAATATAGATCAAGGAGTAATCAAATAATTCAAAAAATAAGACAACTTTTTTAATTTTATTTAAAAACATTTTTTTATTTTAATTCAAGACATATTTTGATATATAGTCATCATCAGTTAAAATATATATGTCAAAAATGTTATAAAATATGGTATATGATAGTGAAACTAAACATAATAAAAGTCATAAAATTGATAACAAACTTCTTATATATACAAAAAAAAACAACCTTAAATTATTTTAAATAGTAAGAGTCATTTTAACATGATTTATTTGTTTATTCTAGTTTTTCCAACCCTATATTAATACTTTTTTTAAATTTTAATTCAATTTTATTATTGGCACAATAATAAATTTGAATCTAAAATCAATAGTCAACTAAATTACCTTGGCAACGAATTACTTTGTTCAGCAATACACAATTCAAGTAAATCAATAAACTTCTTTGGAAATGAATTAAAATCAATCAACAAACCTTGCTCATTTTTTAAACTGTAAAAAAAAAATTAATAATAATGATAATAAAAAAGAAAATATAATTTTACTTACAATAAATTTTACATAAAAATGCTAAATGCTAACATTTTAAACTTTTATTTTATTATTTTTATTTGCCTTTAACAAAAAAAAAATACTGCAGAATAGTTTTATTACAAATATATTTGGCAGGACTTCCAAAAGATGATGCAATCTTATCATGAAGCCCTTTACAATATCAAATATAGTAATAATAAAAATTTTGAAAATAAACCAATAAAAATAAATCAACATAAACTATATATAACTGAGCATATAAAATATAAATATACTGCATAAAATATATAAAACAAAAGAACTAAAAACAAGAAAAAATATATTCTGTTGAAAAGACAACTTTTTTTAACTTCTGTTTGAAAGAAGTAAAAGTCCATTCCAAAGACAGATCAAAGTTAGGCAAAACTATTGTATTCCAATAGGAAATAAATAGCTGTTCAAATATAGTTTTTCAGAAAAGTTCTTGGAGATTTTTTCATTACA